>JANAVB010037618.1:4003614-4517063 GCA_029216955.1 Iris pallida
GTCCATTTCAAGTATTAAATACTGAACTGTGTAGACAATAGCGACGTAATGGTCCGTCGGTAAACCGTCGTAATAGCGTATCAGAGTGTATCGTTCCGTCGCTATTCCGTCGATCGCCGTCGATAACAAAGGACGGATTAGCGACGGTAAGCTGACGGATAATCCGTCGATCATGTTCTGGAAATGGTAGGCATTTCCAGCACCATGGCGACCGATGAGTCGTCGTTATTCTGTCGATAACTGTCGCTAACAAAAGACGGTTTAGCGACGGAATACGGACGGATTATCCGTCGATCATGTTCTGGAAATTCTTGGTATTTCCACAACCATGGCGACAGAAAGGTCGTCGCTATTCCGTCGAACTATATACCATCAGAACTTTGCCGACGGATATTCCGTCGACCACCCGTCGCTACCTGGAAACATTTTCAAACCTCCAGTTAGCGACGAATTTGCCGTCGAAGAGTAGTCGGAAACTGGAAATATCCGTCGCTCACCGGTCACTAGTCCGTCGCTAACTGAGAATTTTTTGAAAAAAAATTACAGCGCTTTCCCTGTTCGCAAAAATATGCATAAACCAAACCAATATATAATGCACACCAATTATCCAACAATCACATAGACCAAATATATAATGCACACCAATTATCCAAGAATCACATAAACCAAATATGCACATACGAATTTAATGCACACCAATTATCCAAGAATCATATAGACCAAAATTTGTTAATATAAAATAGACATCAATTATCCTGAATAGTAACCTAATATCCGTTGTTATAATCCGATCATAGCACAAATATTCCAAAATTCCCACAAATATTCTAAAATTTTCATAAATATTCCAAAATTTCCACAAATATTCCAAAACACATAGGAAAATCGACTTTGGCCTCAGCAAAGACCGCAAGTCAGACGATGAATCCTCACAGCCAGGGATCATAGTTGCGTTGAGGCATGTACCATTCTATCAGCCACTTTGCATACGAAGGCTCAATCTGGTTGAGGTCTTCTATAGGGACAAGAGGGTCGGTCCCGATGCTAATACTCTCTGACGGTGGCTCCTCCTTAACTTCAAGCTTGGGAGCAATCTCTTCCCTGATAGTCATCGGTTCTTCCTTGACCTCGACCTTTGGTAACACCTCCTCCTTAACAGTCACCGGCTCTTGTTTGACGACGGGGACTTCCTCCGTGTCGACCTCCAAGGGTTTCTTGCCTCGGCCCCTTCCTCGACTAGCAGCACCACCTCGGCAAGTCCTAGGAGCCATCTCTCTTACAACAAAAATTTTTATATAGGGAAAAGAAATTTATTCAAATTATAAAAGTTGTGACGTTGGTTTTTTGCGTTCATCATCATTAGAGGGAGCAGCACTGGAAAAGTTGTGACGTTGGTAGCATGAGAGAGTAAAAATCTGTATCACAAGACTAAGAGAATTACTATGTAATCATGTACTCACCAATAACCGGATGTAACTGGAGTCGTTGGGCCTATCGTACAGTAATTGGTGGATCCGCTGGTATAGGCCGGATGTACTTAGTATCTAGTGTATCAGATTAGTATCGGTCTATCGGTTTGGTATAGGACGTATCAGATTGGTATTGGCCTTAACAAATTGGTATCGTCCTATATCTGATATGTACATGTATCGGTCGTATAGCTAGGATTCAAATTGGCCTTATCGATTTGGTATCGGTCATATCCGATAGGTATCAGCCGTGTTGGATTAGTATAGACCATTTCGGATTAGTATCGTGGAAGGTTTAGTAACAACTGTACTTGGATTTCTCTCTTCTCGAGCTAGAATACCATTGCAAGAGAGTCACCAGATCGTGATTGGCCAGTTACAGTAACATACATGCTTCCTTTTCCATCAGAAAAAGCGAGATTGAAAAGGAAGTATGTATGTTCTGTAACTGGCCAGCTACGCTCTCGTGACTCTCTTGCAATGGTAATCTAGCTCTAGAAGAGAAAAATCCAAGTACAGTTGTTACTAAACCTTCCACGATACTAATCCGAAATGGTATATAATAATCCAATACGGCCGATACCTATCGGATATGACCGATACCAAATCGATAAGGCCAATATGAATCCTAGCTATATGGCCGATACATATCGGATAGGACGATACCAATTCGCTAAGACCAATACCAACCGATACGGCCCATACCAAAACGATAGGTCGATACTAATCCGATACGGTCAATACTTATAAGTACCTACGGTCTAGGAGGTTGATCCGCTAGTACATCCATGTACGATCAACGAAGTAACGATCCATTTCAATTTGGATATAAAAATCTGTATCGTAAGACAAACTAAACATAATCAGTTCTATTTCACATGCTTAATTGTCAAGTATGGGAACGAATGGCTCAGAACACAACCCAAAATCATTCTAGCATACATTAGTGTGAATCATCTATGTTCTGTACATATGGTGTAGTATATGTTCTTATCGTATCTAATATCTGAAGAATATAACAGAATCAAGATGAACTCACATAATGTAATAATAAGACATCATCTACTACTATATAAGATATAGTGATAGGTTGTCATATCATCATTGCCGAGAGATGAGAGGGTCGGAGGACAAATACCGTTCGAGTGAGCCAAAGGCATGCAGCCACTTCCCTCCCTCCATTCACCCTCTCCCTCTCTCACGCCATCAACGTCACAACTTTTCCACCTCAAGTTCTGATCAAGCATCTTCCTTCTCCTCTCCTCCACCATGGCTCTGAACCCATCTGCTCCTCCCTACTTCCCTTCTTCTTATTTGACTCTCTCAGCCACATATGATATCCACCTCAAGTGTAGAGTCGGGGGAGAAAAAGTGGGCAGGAAGAGGAGGGGGAAGCAGCACAGCCGGCGGCATGACCCGAAGGAAGTACAGAAGTTTTCTTCAACATCCGTAGGAGAACTATAAGGATATATCTTTTCATAACATATCACCTTGTCAAAGACCCTTAATGTGACAACTATGTTACCGCGGTGTCGGAATACTAACATGTCATAATTTTCTAAGCCGTGTGTTTTGACATAATCCTCCAAACTCTTTCCTGCTATGTAGTAATGCAAGATTACTACATAGGAGGAAAGAGTTGGAAGGATTATGTCAAAACACATGGCTTAAAAAATTATGACATGTTAGTCTTCCGACACCGCGGTAACATGATATTCACATTAAGGGTCTTTGACAAGGTAACATGTTGTAAAAAGATATATCCTTATAGTTCTCCTACGGATGTTGAAGAAAACATATGTACTTCCTCCGGGTCATGCCGCCGGTTGTGCTGCTTCCCCCTCCTCTTCTTGCTCACTTCTTCTCCCCCGACTCTACACTTGAGGTGGATATCATATGTGGCTGAGAGAGTCAAATAAGAAGAAGGGAAGTAGGGAGGAGCAGATAGGTCCAGAGCCATGGTGGAGGAGAGGAGAAGGAAGATGTTTGATCAGAACGGATGGCTCAGAACACAACCCAAAATTCATTCTAGCATACATTAGTGTGAATCATCTATGTTATGTACATATGGTGTAGTATATGTTCTTATCGTATCTAGTATCTGAAGGATATAACAGAATCAAGATGAACTCACATAATGTAATACTAAAACATCATCTACTACTATATAAGATATAGTGATAGGTTGTCGTATCATCATTGCCGAGGGATGAGGGTCGAAGGACAGTCAACTTTATCTACGGCTACATAGTTTCTGCCTCGCCAGTCGAATGGCTGCAGGGACTATGTCCTGATCACAATGTCGTACCGTAGATTAATGCAAATGGAGCTGGAAATATCCGTTGCTAACCCGTCACTAGTCCGTCGCTAACTGAGATTTTTTGGAAAAAAATTGTAGCACTTTTCCTGTTCACAAAAATATGCATAAACCAAACCAATATATACTATCCAACAATCACATAGACCAAATATATAATGCACACCAATTATCCAAGAATCACATAGACCAAATATGCACATACGAATTTAATGCACACCAATTATCCAAGAATCATATAGACCAAACCAAATTAATATAAAATAGACATCAATTATCCTGAAGAGTAACCTAATATCCGTCGTTATAATTCGATGTATCTCCAAGTGTGAGAACGGATGGCTCAGAACACAACCCAAGATTCATTCTAGCATACATTAGTGTGAATCATCTATGTTCTGTACATATGGTGTAGTATATGTTCTTATCGTATCTAGTATCTGAAGAATGTAACAGAATCAAGATGAACTCACAAAATGTAATACTAAAACATCATCTACTACTATATAAGATATAGTGATAGGTTGTCGTATCATCATTGTCGAGGGATGAGGGTCGGAGGACAGTCAACTTTATCTACGGCTACATAGTTTCTGTCTCGCCAGTCGAATGGTTGCAGGAACTATGTCCTGATCACCATGTCGTACCGTAGATTAATACAAATGGAGCTGGAGCCAAAATACAGAAACTAAAATACAAAATACAAAATCAAATCCCTGGGTTCGTCGAAAATACAAAACACAGTTCTAATTCATATGTATTTTAAGTGTGAGAACGGATGGCTCAGAACACAACCCAACCGGAGAGGATACTCTGAGAGATCCATCTGAGTAGGACGTATACTCTGAGAGATTACCTTTACAAGAATGATATCAGTAGTGGGATTGAGTGTTGGAGGAGATATTATCATAGTATACATCCTACTCAGATGGGTCTCTCACCGTTACTATTTTTTTTGACAGCATGGTGGATGTGCTCTGTCAACAGATTCTTGCTCCGAGCCAAAACTTTGCCCCGGAGCTCAAGTGGACATCCTTCATGTAGAGCTCGAGTGAGAGGTTCCTGACAGCATGGTGGTCTCCTTTGTTAAAGTATCCGTGCTCGTCCCACAAGTACGGATACTTTAACAAAGGAGACCACCATGCTGTCAGGAACCTCTCACTCGAGCTCTACATGAAGGATGTCCACTTGAGCTCCGGGGCAAAGTTTTGGCTCGGAGCAAGAATCTGTTGACGGAGCACATCCACCATGCTGTCAGAAAAATAGTAACGGTGAGAGACCCATCTGAGTAGGACGTATACTCTGATAATATCTCCTCTAACACTCAATCCCACTACTGATATCATTCTTGTAAAGGTGATCTCTCAGAGTATACGTCCTACTCAGATGGATCTCTCAGAGTATCCTCTCTGGTTGGTTGTCGTATCATCTTTGTCGAGGGATGAGGGTCGTAGGACAGTCAACTTCATCTACGGATATATAGTTTTTGCCTCGCCAGTCGAATGGCTACAGGGACTATGTCCTGATCACCATGTCGTAGTCCAATATAATCCAGAGATTAACACAGTACTAATTCATATATGTAGCCCAATACAAATAGTCTAATACAAAAACAACCCAAAATAAATAGTCCAATACAAATAAGTACTAATAGCTAATGAGAACTACGTAGCTCACGAAAACGCTCAGTGATACGATCACGCAACCACCTCAAAAAAGTGGGATCGACGGCATTTGGATGGATGTAGTCCCTTGCAAGTGCTGCGTGATTAGAACTCCCGGTCTCACTAGCTACCGGTGCTGGATGAATAGAACTCCCGGTCTCACTAGCTACCGGTGCCACTTCCTCCTTAACTGTAGGAGGAGCCACCTCAGCATTCACTGTTTCCCTCAAACGCCGTGCCGCTCCTCGGGTCATGGGAGCCATCTGGTAAGATTGATATTCATAAATAATATAATTGTAACATAAGCAAGCTAACTAAAGGAACCATCATGTAATTTGAGTACATTTTCAAAAGCAGATAAAGTACAGAAAATTCGGTTTTTTGCCAAGTGTGAGAACGGATGGCTCAGAACACAACCCAAGATTCATTCTAGCATACATTAGTGTGAATCATCTATGTTCTGTACATATGGTGTAGTATATGTTCTTATCGTATCTAGTATCTGAAGAATGTAACAGAATCAAGATGAACTCACATAATGTAATACTAAGACATCGTCTACTACTATATAAGATATAGTGATAGGTTGTCGTATCATCACTGCCGAGGGATGAGGGTCGGAGGATAGTCAACTTTATCTACGGCTACATAATTTTTGCCTCGCCAGTCGAATGGCTGCAGGGACTATGTCCTGATCACCATGTCGTACCGTAGATTAATACAAATGGAGGTAGAACTGGAGCCAAAATACAGTACTACTTCACCATGTTGTACCATTTTACTCTCTCTCTCTCCTTCCCCCTCCGGCGCTCTCACTCTCTCCGGCGCTCTCACACTACTAATTCCTATGTGTTTTAAGTATGAGAACGGATGGCTCAGAATACAATCCAAAATTCATTCTAGCATACATTAGTGTGAATCATCTATATTCTGTATACATATCGTGTAGTATATGTTCTTATCGTATCTAGTATCTGAAGGATATATCAGAATCAAGATGAACTCACATAATGTAATACTAAGACATCATCTACTACTATATAAGATATAGTGATAGGTTGTCGTATCATCATTGCCGATGGATGAGGGTCGGAGGACAGTCAACTTTATCTACGGCTACATAGTTTCTGTCTCGCCAGTCGAATGGCTGCATGAACTATGTCCTGATCACCATTTCGTACCGTAGATTAATACAAATGGAGCTGAAAATATCCGTCGCTAACCGGTCACTAGTCCATCGCTAACTGAGATTGTCACATACACATATGTATATCACAGTTAGATGTATAGATATACATCTATATAGAAGCACACAACTGATACACTATGAGACAGTGAACATATACACCATGAACCCAAACCCCATATTCACATTTACTAATCCAAACACCACCAAACTAATGGATAACACCCAATATGGATAACACATTATTTAGCCAATATATAAACTCAGATGAATTTAAGAAGCAAAGCCCCCCGCCGCCCCCGACCAAAGCCCGCCGCCTCAAGCCCGCCGCCCAGCCCCCGACCAAAGCCCGCCGCCCAGCCCCGACGCCCCCGCCCCAAGCCCGCCACCCAGCCCCCGACGCCCCCGCCCCAAGCCCGCCGCCCAGCCCCCGACGTCCCCGCACCAAGCCAGCCGCCCAGCCCACGACGCCCACGCCCCAAGCCCACCGCCCTGTCCCCGACCAAAGCCCGTCGCCCCAAGCCCGCCGTCCAGCCCCCGACGCCTCCGCCCCAAGCCAGCCGTCCAGCCCCCGACGCCCCCGCCCCAAGCCCGCCGCCCAGCCCCCGATCGACGCCCCCGCCCCAAGCCCGTCGTCCAGCCCCCGACGCCCCCGCACTAAGCCAGCCGCCCAGCCTCCGACGCCCCCGCCCCAAGCCCGTCGCCAGTCCACGACGCCCCCGCCCCAAGCCTGCCGCCCCGCCCCCGACCAAAGCCCACCGCCACAAGCCCGCCGCCCAGCCCCCGACGCCCCCGCCCCAAGCCAGCCGCCCAGCCCCCAACGCCCCCGCCCCAAGCCCGTCGCCCAGCCCCCGATCGACGCCCCCGTCCCAAGCCCGCCGCCCAGCCCCCGACCAAAGCCCCCCGCCCCAAGCCCGTCGTCCAGCCCCCGACCAAAGCCCCCCGCCCAAAGCCTGCCGTCCAGTCCCCGACGACCCCGCCCCAAGCCCGCCGCCCCCGCTGCCCCTACGACACCGTGAGAGAGAGAGATCGAGAGAGAGAGAGAGATTGAGAGAGAGAGAGAGGGGATTACCTTCGGAGAGAGAGAGGAGAGGACGCCGACGTCGATCACCGAAGCCGCGGATGAGAGAGAGAGAGAGAGAGAGGGAGGAGAGAGAGTGAATTTGGGAGGAATATGAAAAGTTTCCCCCGTCGTTTCGTTTTAAGTCTGGAACATATATTTTGCGACGGACTCGCGACCAACTGTCGTCCGTCGTTATATTTGATACTTGCCGACTGAATATCCGTCGGTACGTAGTCGGAGAATTGTCCCGCCAATTCTTAACACAATTTCCGTCAAGTAGTCGACTGAATAGCGACGGCTGGTTATCCGTCGCTATATCTCCGACGCCCTTGCGTTGGATGTGCGACCTTTTCTCTTCCTAAAAATAAAATAAAAAATGTAACGGCCCGTCGTCGGAAATCCGTCGGCAAGCTGCCACAAAGCCGTCGCGAAAGCCGACGGAAAAGTTCCGTCGCTAATATTTGGTCGCTAAATTACTGTATTTTGGTAGTGCATTGATGACGGTGTAGAACCATGAGTTGCTTATAGATTTTTATATGATGTCCATCCATGTTTCGGAAAACCCGTAGGCCCTGAGAACCCAAATCATGAATTGCCAGTCTAGGCGATCGTAGGCCTTCTCCATATCAAGCTTGATGGCTATACTACCCACCCCCCCGGATGGGAATTTCATGCATGTTATCATTTTCTGGGCTAGGAGGATGTTATCAGTGATGTTCCGCCCTGGGTAAAGCCGCTTTGTTCCTCAGAGATAATCTTAGGAAGGATGTGGGCCATGCGAGTGGCGATGATCTTGGAGATAATTTTATTGGCGAATGTGCATAAGTTGATCGGTCTGAAATCTTTGAAGGTCTCTGGGTTATCTTTTTTGGGGATTAAGATAAGGTTGGCTTGGGATAAGGATTTAGGATAGCACGCTCCTTGAAAGAAAGTGTGAAACCCAAAATTTTCTAGAATAATTAATTGTTAGATCTGTAGCGTAATTCTAGCCTTATTATTATTATTATTATTGCTGGATTGAAATTATTTTTCAACTGTTTATGCCCAGCCTTATTATAAGAGACAAGTTACGGTTTCCCGATCGGTTATGTTTTCTTGTATTTTATTTAGTAATTTTCAAGCTGCATGTTTAAACCACATTGCTACACGGAACCCTCTCCTAGGGTTCATATATTGATTGATATTGATTGTGGGGATTAGGGGAATAGTGTAACGTTTATGGCCAATATCCCTCATATTGCATATTGTGCGAGCGTACCCCTCTTACACACGGGGATAAGCCGTATCGCATCGCTAGGACACTATTGTATAACCCAAGCCGGTCATAGACGATTACACATTCAAATCACATTATTTTCAATTGTTAAAATGTTAGAAAATATTGTTTCAACTGTTTAGCCTACACTTTTCCATTATTACTTGAAATATGAGATAAATATTCGTACTTGCTCCCTCCTGACTGGAGACAACATTTTTTTAGGTTATATTGAGGATGCTGAGCTATTGTATAATAGCTACTATAACCCGGTTTTGTACCCTGTGGTGTTGCCGGAGTCCCCCTTGGAGGACGTAGGACCTGAGGCCGATGAGCCGACCGCCTAGCTAGTCGTTCCCAGTTTCTAGTTTTATTGTTTTGGAATTTTGTTAATTTGAATTCAGCACTTTATTTTAGTTTTTTCATTTCCAGTTGTACTTTTCAAATGTTGAATAAAAGTTTTAAAAATTTCTGTATATTGAGTTGTGACAAATGTATAGATGTTGTTGTGAATACCTGCATATAGAACAGCTTACTGCCGCCGTCTCATAATGGTGCAGGCTGAACATGATCCAGTTCAACCCAATAATTTGGGATCAGGTCATGACATGTTTTTAGTGGTCGCCCATGCAGGTCCTAAAACAACAACTTAGGAAAACATACATAGAAACAATTAGAACACTAGAACATTGATTTGTCACAACATAGGTCCGAATTATATATATATATAAATATTTTTGTTTGATTATAGACTGGAGGATACCTTGCTTATGTATTGTATCCTAAACCTTCCAGAGTATGGCCAAAGGAAAGACCACCCGTTCCGGCCCTGCTGAAGATGAGGTGTTATCTACCAATCACACCCCACCTCCTCAAGCACGCCGGGACCCACCTCCCTTGCAGCTGACTGACCGCCCCCATGCTGTACCAGCACCCTGTCCCGTTTACGCTACTACAACGCAAACGACAGAACCTGCACTTCCCCGGACTGTGCCGCAGTCCCCTGCGGTAGTGCCCGCACCAGTTGTCCCGCCAGTACCGATGGACCCCACCGAGCTCGTAGGCCTGTTACGAGGAGTACTGGAGGCCCAGAGATCCCAAGCAGAAGCTCATCGTGAACAGACTGCAGCCCAAGTTGAAGCCCATCGCGAGCAGACTGCGATCATGAGAGAAGGCATGGAGAATGCCCACAACGTAGCTATGGCTGCCCTGGAAAGAGGAGGAACAACTCAATCGGAACTAAGGCCTGCTAAGGTCGGAGATATAGAGAGTTTCAAGAAGCAGGGCTCTCGACCTTTCAAATGAACCGAGGGAATCATCTACGCCGACGAATGGCTCGACAGCATGGGGCGTCTCTTGAGCGTCGCTCAAATTCCAGAGGACCTCAAGACCGAAACAGTAGGACTCCAGCTGTAAGATGTGGCGAGCACCAGGTACCGGAATGAACCCGACTCCAGAACAAACAGCTTGACTGGGACACCTTCAAGAGGCTGTTCCGCAGGAAGTTCTTTCCAACATCAGAGTTGCGGGAGATAGAAAGACAGTTCCAGGATCTAAAGCAAGGGAACATGACGGTTGGAGAGTATGCGGTAGAGTTCGGCCGACTTAGCCACTTTGCCAAGAACTTGGTTGCTGACCCCACGAATCGTGCTGAAAAATTCAGGTATGGACTAAGGGAAGTAATTCGTACCTCTGTGATCGCAGGCAGCGCCAAGACATACGAGAAGATTCTGATACGAGCTCAGGACGTAGAGAAGAGCCAACCTTCTCTTTCAAAAAGGGAGTATCCTGGAACTAGCAACTTCTAAGGTAACCAGAGGAGGCCCAACAGCAACAACAACAGGCCTTCGCACCACCAGCAGCAGCACCATCAGGCAAGGACCAGTGACAGAATGCCTCAGAAGCAGATCCTTGTCTGCGACTACTACAAGAGGCCAGGACATCAGGCGAACATCTGCAGAAAGAAACTGGGATACTGCCTAGTTTGTGGGTCTGCCATCCACTAAGTGAGGGACTGTCCCACAGCATTCAATCGGACCGGAGCAACTCAGCAAAGAGCTCCTCTACCCACTCAGCAGCAACGGTTCAGGCAACATCGGCAGAATACCGGGCTTGCTTTTTTCCTAGCAGCAGATGAGCAAGAACCAGAGCAGGAACCCACTGCTGATGTCATTATAGGTTCCATTTATGTGTTTTCATATCCTGCTCTAGTATTATTTGATTCGGGTGCATCACACAGTTTCATATCATCAAAGTTTATTTTTGCACACCACCTAGATACGGGACTTAGCAAGATGATAAGTAGAGTTATGACCGGTGGTGGACCCATACCCATCACCGAGGCTTGTAACTGTCCTATAACTATCTCCGGCCACAAATTCTTAACACCCTTACTTGTAATGCCCTTGTCCAACTATGATGTAGTCCTAGGGATGGACTAGTTAAGTGAGCAGCATGCGCTGATAGATTGTCACAGAGGATGTGTAATCTTCAGCCCACAAGGAGAACCGGAGTTTGAAATCTCTCGAGCTCCGGAAGACATGAAGAGTGTTACCTACTCCTCTATCACCGAAGAACCCGGGCCTCCTCACCCTATAATAGCAGAATTCATGGACGTCTTTCCAGATAGTCTTCCAGGATTGCCGCCAGATCGAGGTATAGAATTCACCATCGACCTAGTTCCCGGCTCTTTCCCTATTTCTCGGGGATGCTACAGAGTCAACCCCAAGGAGGCAAAGGAGATGAAGGACCAAATTGACGAACTGAAGGCCCAAGGATTTATCAGAGACGGGGCTTCACCCTGGGGAGCACCAGTTTTGTTCGTGCCTAAGAAGGACGGAACCGTACGGATGTGCATTGACTACCGGGCGCTGAACAACATCACCATCAAGAACAAGTACCCTCTGTCCCGGATCGACGACTTGTTTGATCAACTGAGTAGAGCTAAGGTATTTTCGAAGATAGATCTCAGGTCTGGCTATCATCAAATCAAGGTCAGGAAGGAGGATATTCCAAAGACGGCGTTCAACACCAAATATAGACAGTATGAATTTTTGGTCATGCCGTTTGGACTGACGAATTCCCCTGCAGTATTCATGAACCTTATGAACAAGGTCTTCCATGAGTACCTGGATCAGTTTGTTGTTGTCTTCATCGATGACATTCTGATCTACTCGAAGACTGAAGAGGAGCATGAAGAGCACATGAGGAAAGTTCTGGGAACCTTGAGTAAGAAGAAGCTCTATGGTAAGCTATCTAAATGTGAATTCTTCTTAGACAAAGTAGATTTTCTTGGCCATGTTGTCACAGAAAAAGGAATTTTGGTAGATCTAATGAAGATAGCTGCTATTGAGAAGTGGACTGCACCAAGTTCAGTTGCAGAAATCAGAAGTTTCTTGGGTTTAGCTGGCTACTACCGGAAGTTTGTAAAGGATTTCTCCAGGATTGCTGAACCAATGACGAAGCTGACTAGGAAGAACGAAAAATTTGTTTGGTCGGAAGCTTGCCAGTCAGCATTTGAGGAACTGAAGAAGAGGCTTACAATGGCGCCGATACTTGCGCTACCCTCAGGTACCGACGGTTTCTCAATTTATAGTGATACTTTCGGTAAGGGATTGGGATGCGTTCTTCAACAACACGGAAAAGTAATTGCTTACACATCTAGGTAATTACGGACTCATGAGAAGAACTATCCCACGTATGATTTGGAGCTTGCAGCGGTGATATTTACATTGAAGCTGTGGAAGCACTACCTTTATAGAGAGAGAGAGTAAAAATATTTACAGACCACAAAAGTCTTAAATATATTTTCACTCAGAAGGAGCTGAACATGCGACAGAGACGATGGCTGGAGCTGATGAAGGATTTCGACATCAACCTGTAGTATCATTCGGATAAGGCTAATGTTATTGCAAATGCACTTAGTCGATACCCGATGGAGATGTTCTTGACCAAGGAGCTTTATTTGTTGGAGGACATAGAAAAGCTTGGACTGGAGATTGTACTGCCCAAAGAGGAAATTAAAAAACTGGAAAGAGAAGCCATCGTACCAGGAGCAGATTTAGCAATGATGCAGTTGCAAGTGCGTTCAAGCCTAATGGACAGAGTCAATAAGGCACAATTCCAAGACGAGACGCTTTGCAAACTCAAAGATCAAGTGTTGGCAGGAACACTAGAAGGATTCTCAATCACCAGCGACGGAGCACTGAAGCATGGTACGAGGCTGTACGTACCAACTGGCGAACTGAGGAACGAGCTGATGCAAGAAGCGCACCAATCGCAGTATTCCATACATCCAGGAGCTAACAAAATGTATCGGGATATGCGTACTATAGTGTGGTGGTATGTAATGAAGAAGGATGTATCCAGGTATGTAGCTAGATGTTTAATTTGTCAACAAATGAAAGCTAGCTGATAGAGACCAGCATGACTGTTGCAGCCGCTAGACATTCCGGAGTGGAAATGGGAACACTTGACGATGGACTTTGTGTCGGGACTGCCTCGATCCCAAGGAGGGAAGGATGCCATTTGGGTTATCGTGGATCGACTGACGAAGTCAGCCCACTTTATTTCCCTTCAAGGTGGGGTCTATCTACCGAGAATTTGGCGACACTGTACATACGACACATCTACCGGATTCATGGAGTTCCGGTAAGTATTGTGTCTGACAGGGATACCAGATTTACCTCTCATTTTTGGAAGAGCTTGCACGACAACTTGGGAACGCAGCTAAAGTTCAGCACCGCCTACCACCCCCAGACTGACGGACAATCGGAGAGAACAATCCAGACGCTAGAAGACATGCTGAGATCTTGCGTCTTGGAATTTGGAGGGTCTTGGGAAGACCATTTGCACTTGGTGGAGTTCTCTTACAACAACAGCTACCAAGCTAGCATCGTTATGACTCCGTTCGAGGCACTTTATGGACGTCATTGCCGCACTCCACTTGCTTGGGACGACGTAGGAGAAAGGATATTGCTTAGACCCGAGATGCTGACCGATGCAACAGAAAAGGTAAAGATGATCAGAGACAAGCTCAGGATTGCCCATGACAGACAGAAGCATTGGACAGATAGCAGCCGACGGCCGTTGGAGTTTGAAGAATGAGACAGTGTGTTCGTGAAGATCTTCCCTACTAGAAGAACCATCCGTTTCGGCAGAGCAGGAAAGCTAAGCCCCAGGTATATTGGTCATTTTGAAGTACTTAACAGGATTGGAGAAGTAGCTTATCGACTGGCTCTACCCCCAAGTCTCGAAGGCGTCTACAACGTCTTCCATGTTTCGCAGCTGAGATGCTACATCCAAGACCCGAGCCACATCTTGGACCATTCGGAGCTGGAAATTGGACCCAGCCTTACAGTGCCAGAGAAGCCAGTGGCAATATTGGACAGAGGAGAAAAGAGAACCAGGAATTCTGTGACGCCAATAGTCAGAGTTATGTGGCGGCACAACTCACCAAGCGAGTCTACCTGGGAGCGAGAAGACAAGATGCGGGAGCAATATCCGTATCTGTTTGAAACTTGAGGTAACCCCTAACCCGGTCTTTAAATTTCGAGGACGAAATTCTCTAAGGAGGAAAGATTGTGAAACCCGAAATTTTCTAGAATAATTAATTTTTAGATCGGTAGCATAATTCTAGCCTTATTATTATTATTATTATTATTATTATTATTATTATTATTATTATTATTATTGCTGGATTGAAATTATTTTTCAACTGTTTATGCCCAGCCTTATTATAAGAGGCAAGTTACGGTTTCCCGATCGGCTATATTTTCTTATATTTTATTTAGTAATTTTCAAGCTGCATGTTTAAACTGTTGACACAAAATCACAGTCAACCAAATATTGATAGAATTGACTACATGATACTTGTGATAATTCAATACGACACATGAAGACTACATCCAGTACAAGTCAGACGACAGCTCGGATTTGCAATACAAGTTATTTTTTGAGTCTGTATTTTACAATTTTATTGAGTCTAGACTTATGTAAACTGAGCTGTGCTGAGCATATAAGACTTAACCTATACCCATACCCAAAATCCAATAGCTCCACACATATCAAAATAAGCCAATTGGACCAATGACCCATTCTGTGCTCTGGAGACAGAGTTCGGGCCGAACTCTGCCTCCATACAGAGTTCGGGCCGAACTCTGCCTCCTAAAAATCAGCATCTTAATTTTTAGGGTTGGCTGGTTGCAAGTTGTCCAACGGCCAATTTTTTGAAAATTCCAACCAGAATTCTGGCCGAATTCTGCCTACCTGGTATCCTATAAATAGGCCATGAATTCTCTCATTTTCAATCATCCAATCTTCTCTTCTCTTCTCTCTAAAGCTCTATACAAGCCATACCCTTCTTCATCTACTAGCCACAAGCTCCCTAAGCCTCAAGTGCTCAGTACTTTTCAGTTAGGAGTTTGTGCAAGAGTTCAAGAAGTCGCTTGGAAAATTCCAAGCATCGCCACTGCGATCTTTGTAAGAAGTTGACGTGCTCTTCTGAAGAAAAGGCACGGGGTGTAACTACTATTTCACAAATAGTGGATTTAATTCTGAGCTAGAGTTCTCAGGCCTGGACTAGTCCTCCACGAGGGAAACCAGGTTAAAAATCGGCTGTGTTTGCGTATGCTTTCTTGCTCCTTATTTATTTCCACATTTACTCTGATTACTTTCAGCTTGTGAAAGAGTTTAATTTTAATTGGCTATTATCGTTATAAACTCTATTCACCCCCCTCTAGAGTTGCCATCTGTTCTTCAATTGGTATCAGAGCTCTGTTCTCTCAACAAGAACTAACATCCTAGAGCTGATCCATGGCAACCACACAATCCATGATTTCCAATCATGGTGAAGGGCAGTCCACTCATAGGCCTCCCCTATTTGACGGAACTAACTACACCTATTGGAAAACAAGGATGAGCTTTTATCTCAAGTCGTTAGACTTCGACCTGTGGACCATCATCACCGATGGTTACAAAAAGCCCGCCAGGATAGTTGTCAATAGTGATCTCGTTGAGAAACCACATGACAAATATTCTGACGAGAAGAAGAAACAGGCAAGTCTAGACGCGAGAGCTATTAATGCTTTATTTTGTGCTATAGACATGAATGAGTTTAACAGGGTCTCAACATGTACCACCTCTCACAAAGTATGGAGACTTCTAGAAGTGACGCATGAAGGAACCACCCAAGTTAAGGAATCGAAGATAAGTCGTCTCACTCAAGAATATGAGGCTTTCAAGATGAAGCCAAATGAGACGATCACGCAAATGTTCACAAGATTCCTCGACATCATCAACCCCTATCTTCGCTCGGCAAACAATATACAAATCATGAGAAGATTCACAAGCTACTTAGGAGGCTACCAAAGATTTGGAACCCTAAGGTGACAGCCATCATAGAAGGAAATGATCTCACAACTATGTCCATGGAGACTTTGATGGGAAAGCTGATGACTCATGAGCTTGACCTCAAAGACTTCGAAGAGCCTGCTCCTAAGGCTAAGGAGATCGCCCTCAAAGCTCACCGACGAAGGGCTGACTCGGAAGAGACGAATGACGACAACTCGGAAGGTGATGATCAAGCTCTCCTTGTCCGCAACTTCAAGAAATTCCTTCGCTTCAATCGAAGAAAGAAGGAACCACAAGAAGACGACGAAGAAGAGCCAACATGCTACGGTTGCAAGAAGACTGGGCACGTCCAAAAAGACTGTCCATTCTTAAAGAAGAGCAATCGTTATGAGAAACCATACAAGAAGGCCTCCTCAAAGAATTATGCCAACACAAGCATTTGGCATGAAAGTGAAGCTAGTGACTCCGAGGAAGAAAAGGACTCTCCTCAAGACACTGCAAACGTGTGCCTAATGGCAACGTCCGACAAGGTATCAAACGAAACTCTTGATGATTTCACTTTTGATGAACTTGGCGATGCTTTCACCGATTTACTTGATGACCATAAGAAATTCATTGGTAAATATAAACATGCCAAGAAAAAGATCAAAAGTCATGTAGTCGAAATTCAAAGACTCTCTTTTTTGCTTGATAACAGTAGAGACACTTCACCCACGGAAGTCATAAATGAGGTTTCTAAGCTTAAATTAAGCCTACATGATGTCGAAGCTCATATTGAACAACAAGCACAAGAAATCACAGCACTCAACACGGAGCTTGTTGAAAAAAAGAGTAGACACAAGATTTCTATTACTAAGATATAGGTTTGAATGCTAAGGTAAATGAACTGCAGGCTATCTCTAAGAAATTAAAGATTAGATTGGGAAAACAGGTTGCTCAACCTCAAACCCAATCACATGAGACACACACAAAGCACAACACTTCTCATACTAGTCAAACACGTCATACATCTGCAGCACGCAATCATGCTTTCATGTACACCAACTTTCATAAAGCACACAAACCACATGCACGTAGAAATAATTTTCACTCCAATATGACACATAATCACCATGCTACACATAGATACAATAATCACTATGTTGCACATAAACAAAATCACCATCATACTTCTTATGGTTATAAACATCATCCTGCAGCCACATATAGTCATCATCATACTCCACATAGACATCATCACCATGCTACTCCATACCACTCTACATATAGACATCATCATCATGCTCCTAACATAAATAGGAATGCTATTTGTACTTATTGTGGATTATATGGACATATTTCACCATAATGTAGAGTTAGAAGATTAGTAGATAGAAACATATATGCATGGTTTCCGAAAACTAACTTTTCAGGACCCTCAAGAACTTGGGTACCAAAGGTCACATCTACTCTTGATGTAGGTGGACCTTCCCTCCTCAACTAAGAGTAAGTGGATTCTCGATAGTGGATGCTCGCGGCATATGACTGGAGACGCAAATCTTTTCGCATCACCTGTCGATGAAGAGAGAAGGATATGTATCCTTCGGCAACAACCTAAAAGGGTATATTATAGGTAATGGCATTATTGGTCATCCTCCCTCTCCCGTAATAAAGGATGTCTGCCTAGTGATCGAGTTAAAGCATAACCTGCTCAGCATTAGTCATCTTGCTGACCATGGATATGACATTAACTTTGGACAAGATAAATGCTTTATTTATGATAGGTCAACGGAAGACATTGCTTTTGAAGGGATAAGAGAGGATAATATCTATATTTTCTATCTGTCTAGAGATACTAACAATGCAGGTAGATGCCTATATGCTCATAAGGATGAAAGATTACTGTGGCACCAGCGTCTTGGTCATGCCAACATGGATACTATATCCAGGCTATCGACTAAGAAGCTAGTTAGAGGCTTGCCCGACATCACATTCAAAAAGGACACAGTATGTGCCGAATGTGAATTGAATAAGGCAACCAAGTCTTCATTTCATTCCATAAACTCTGTAAGCACTACTAGACCCTTGCAATTACTCCATATAGATTTATTTGGCCCTAGTAGAGTAGCCAGTCTTGGTGGAAAACTCTACGCTTTTGTTATAGTTGATGGCTTTTCTAGATTTACATGGGTTTTCTTTCTTACAAATAAAAGTGATGTTATTTTGGTTTTCAAGATTTTTGTTAAGAAAGTTCAAAACGAAAACGGCTACATGATTACTCGAATCCGAAGTGATCATGGAGGCGAATTCGAAAATACTGATTTTGAAAAGTTTTGTGACTCTAATGGTTTTGATCATGAGTTTTCTTGTCCAAGAACTCCTCAAGAAAATGGTGTTGTGGAGCGGAAGAATAGGACTCTTGGTGATATGGCTAGAGTCATGTTGAACAAGTTCTCACTTCCGAAATACTTTTGGGCTGAAGCTGTCAGTACAGCATGCCATATTTTCAATAGGGTGCTTATTCGTCCTATTACGAAAAAAACACCCTATGAGCTTTGGTTTGGAAGAACCCCAAATGTTTCTTATTTTAGAATTTTTGGTTGTAGATATTTTATCCTTAACACCAAAGACAACTTAGGCAAATTTGATGCCAAAGCTGACGATGGTATTTTCCGTGGCTATGCTGCCAAAAGCAAGGGATATAGAGTGTTTAACAAACGCTCATTAATTGTGGAAGAGTTTACAAATGTGACTTTTGATGAAGATGACAGTACAACAGCTACTCTTGATGATGATGTTGAGCCATCAACTTCTACTCCAATGAATACCACCACCGAAACCAATTCTCTGGAGGGCTTGCCAAAGAAATTCTCTTTCAAACCGTCACATCCAGAAAATTTGGTAATAGGTGAGGTTTCACGTGGAGTAACTACTAGATCATCATTAAGAGACTCTATTGCTAGCACTGCCTTTATTTCACAAATTGAGCCAAAAAATATTTTAGAAGCTTTTAATGATAAATTTTGGATTTCTGCCATGTAAGAGGAACTCAACCAATTCGAGAGGAGCCAAGTATGGGAACTCGTTCCTAGACCAGCAAATCACTCGATTATTTGTACTAAATGGGTTTTTAGAAACAAAGTAAATGAAGATGGTTCAGTTACACGCAACAAAGCTCGAGGATACAACCAAGAGGAAGGTATCGACTACGATGAGACGTATGCTCCTGTTGCGAGATTTGAATCCATTCGGATGCTTTGTGCATTTGCTAATTTTCAAAATTTCAAATTATTTCAAATAGATGTTAAAAGTGCTTTCTTGAATGGATTTATTAAGGAGGAAGTTTATGTAAAACAACCCCCTGGTTTTAAAAATTACAAATTTCCCGACCATGTTTTCAAGCTGAAGAAAGCGCTATATGGCCTCAAACAAGCCCCTAGAGCTTGGTATGAACGGCTAAGCAATTTCTTGCTTGAAAAAGGTTTTTTAAAAGGGAAAATTGACACCACACTTTTCATAAAATCTTTCAAAGATACTATTCTCTTAGTGCAAATATACGTAGATGATATTATATTTGGTTCTACTGATGAAATCCTCTGTCAAGATTTTGCCAAGTGTATGCAGATCGAGTTTGAGATGAGCATGATGGGGGAGCACAATTACTTTCTTGGACTGCAAGTCAAACAAATGTCAAATAGAACTTTCATCTGTCAGTCAAAGTATACAAAGGACATGCTGAAGAAATTCGACCTTGACAACGTCAAACCAATCAGCACTCCAATGGCTACTACAACTAAACTAGAACCAGATGAAAGCGGCAAACCTGTGGATCAACGTAAGTATCGAGGTATGATAGGCAGTCTACTTTATTTAACTGCTAGTCGCCCTGATATTATGTTTAGCGTTTGTCTGTGTGCTAGATATCAAGCAAATCCTAAGGAATCACATATGACTGCTGTTAAGCGTATCTTTCGATACCTTAAGGGTACGGTTACAGTGGACCTATGGTATCCCAAATCAACATCATTTGACCTCATTGGTTACTCTGATGCTGATTTCGCCGGATGCAAGGTCGACCGTAAAAGTACGAGCGGTACGTGTCATTTATTAGGAAAGGCTTTAGTCGCTTGGTTTAGCAAGAAGCAGAATTCTGTCGCACTATCCACAACAGAAGATGAATACATCGCAGCTGGGCGTTGTTGTGTACAAATTCTGTGGATGAAGCAAATCCTTGAAGACTACAACTTATCTTTTATGCACATTCCAATCTTTTGTGACAACACTAGTGCTATAAATCTCACTAAAAACCCCATATGTCACTCACGCACGAAACACATTGAAATACGTCACCACTTTTTGCGTGATCATTAGCAAAATGGCACTATTAATTTAGAATTTATTGACACTGATCATCAGCTAGCAGATTTCTTTACAAAACCATTATCCGAAGAGCGCTTCAATTTTTCTGTCGTGAACTTGGAATTTTGGACGAAGCTGTTATTAATTAAAATAAACCTGCATAAATATCGAGTATGTCTTGATTCTTTTATGATGAAATTTTTGTGGGTACAAGCCGAAAGGGTCCTTCTGACAACAAGGCGTAAAAGCCTAAGCGACATGGTGCACTAGTCCTCAGGACTACCGCTAGCTGGGATCCGGCCCCTGCAGCTAACCCATGGCAACTTCAAAATATTGAATTATGGCATAATTCCTTGTTTATTACATGGTTCATTTTTATTTTATCACATGCTAAAATTCAGATTTTCCATACTTCACTTTGCTTCAGCGTTAATTTTTCTTTCTCAAATTTAGTCTTTCTCAAGTTTGTATATATATTCTTTTATCATACTCTTTTGATCTCTCACTTTTTATCAAAAATTTTAGCCTGATTTCTGTTCTGACTACAGAATCCAGAATTCTGGCCGAACTCTGCCTTACCCAGAGTTCGAGCCGAATTCGACTTGGTCATCCCAGAACCGGGAGCAGCCTCAGCCGCTGATCAAAATTTTGATCCAATGGTCCACATATATTCCGACCATTGGAACCCTTACACATCTATTCGGTTTTTCTTCTTCTTTCTCCTTCATTGCCACCTTCTACACTTCTCCAAACATATTTTCTCCAAACCCTAACCCTAGCTCTTCCTCCCTAGAGCATATATATTCTCCAAACTCAAGGAGAAGGCTTCCCTCACCATTCTCCTTCATTGTTCATCATCACATTGAGGTATATTTTACCACTTCTCTCCATCTCAATTTTCTCAATTGTCTTTCTTATTTCATGGCTCCACGTTTGTTCAATCGAGGGAAGAGACTTCGAACCGAGGGAGCGTCCTCTTCGAATGCTCCTCCTCGTGTTGAACCGCCCGTTGAACAACAACCACCTATCCACCCGTTGTTCAATCCACCTCGTCCACTTGACCCAAACACATTTGACGACCGGATATTTGTATCACTTGACGCGTCAAATGAATGGTTTAGTAATTTTCGGACACGTCCGGTGTTTGCGGATCATCCTATCAATTTTACTATTTTCTCTCAATATGATTCACTTTTTCATGATCTTTTTCTTGACGAACTTGTCACCACCAACTCGGTTATATATCGTAATGCTATTCAAATGTTCTACTGCAACCTAACTCATGATGATACACATATTTTCTCACGGGTTGCGGGCATTGACATCTCTTTTGATGATTTTGATTTGGCCGAACACCTTGAACTCCAGGAGCCAAACTCATGGGAAAAGCTTGTTGAAGCTCGATCGTTTCAATTTCCCGATGGGTCTTCCCTTGAAAGCTTCAAGGACGAAGCTTTTGGCCAAGTATCTCATTCCCTATTTTTATGAACTTCATCGGATTATCTTTAACACTATTCTGCCCAAAGCGGGATCCACCGATGAAGTCACCTACTTTGAAATCTCGGCCTTGTATCACCTCCACTTTCATGTTCCATTTAATCTTCCACATACCATGATAGACTGGATGATTAATTCTAGGAAGAAACCAAGATCCTTGGTTGATGCTTTGTATCTTCCTATAGTCTTTCGTGTACCTCTTGATGAGTGCCAGTTCTTACCTGTCCCTGCCTTCCTCTCTAAGTCACGGCGGCTTCAGGCAGCAGTTGGCTCACCTGTTGTGTCCGAGCACTCTGACGATGAGCCCGATGCCCCTCCTCTGGGACAGGATCCTCCTCCTTCTACCACTTTAGAGTCACTCCAGACTATGCTCCGCGATTGATTCACCTTAGAGGATGATCGCTGGACTCAGCTTGATTACCGGACCATCCTGCAGATGAGTGCCATCAGCAACTCACTGTACGATATTCGGTACTCCATGTCTCACCATCCTTCCATGCCTATTCCTATGGAGCGGGACCCTGGTCGTGAAGGGTATCGTATCGATGACCCTTGGGTTATTCCTACTTGGATTCAGATGCGGCCTTCGTGGACCCTCGTCGTTCCTTCACTGATCCATCCGACGACGCTGGGCCTTTACGAGCTCGATGATGGATATGAACTTCTACTTGCTGCTGCTACTGAGGATCGTAGTTTATGTTTTATGCACTTTGGATTTTAGTTGCTTTTATGCACTTTGGTTGTATTAGACTTATTATTATTTGTGACTCTTGAGACATTCAGTAGTTTTATCAGTCTCTATGCAGTTTCATCTATTATCTTTTGGTGTGCTTGCCAGTTCTTATTTTGTTTATGGTTAATTGCTAAATGCCAAAAGGTGGAGAAATTTTGGTATATTCTATATTCTTTTTGTATCTGTATCTGTGCTTTGGGGGAAGAATGTTTTTATCAGGCCAACATGATTCAAAGCAATGTTTACGGGGGAGCTATTGCTAGCTTGACACTGATTACGGGGAAGCTATGCCATTTCTCTTAAATGTGTCCAGGTATGAATATTGAATATACAACTATCATTTTGTCAATTATCAATATGGGGGAGATTGTTGACACAAAATCACAGTCAACCAAATATTGATAGAATTGACTACATGATACTTGTGATAATTCAATACGACACATGAAGACTACATCCAGCACAAGTCCGACGACAGCTCGAATTTGTAATGCAAGTTATTTTTTGAGTCTGTATTTTACAATTTTATTGAGTCTAGACTTATGTAAACTGAGCTGTGCTGAGCATCTGAGACTTAACCTATACCCATACCCAAAATCCAATAGCTCCACACATATCAAAATAAGCCAATTGGACCAATGACCCATTCTGTGCTCTGGAGACAGAGTTTGGGCCGAACTCTGCCTCCACACAGAGTTCGGGCCGAACTCTGCCTCCACACAGAGTTCGGGCCGAACTCTGCCTCCTAAAAATTAGCATCTTAATTTTTAGGGTTGGCTGGTTGTAAGTTGTCCAATGGCCAATTTTTTTAAAATTCCAACCGGAATTCTGGCCGAATTCTGCCTACCTGGTATCCTATAAATAGGCCATGAATTCTCTCATTTTCAATCATCCAATCTTCTTTTCTCTTCTCTCTAAAGCTCTATACAAGCCATACCCTTCTTCATCTACTAGCCACAAGCTCCCTAAGCCACAAGTGCTCAGTACTTTTCAGTTAGGAGTTTGTGCAAGAGTTCAAGAAGTCGCTTAGAAAATTCCAAGCATCGCCAGTACGATCTTTGTAAGAAGTTGACGTGCTCTTCTGAAGAAAAGGCACTGGGTGTAACTACTATTTCACAAATAGTGGATTTAATCCTGAGCTAGAGTTCTCAGGCCTGGACTAGTCCTCCACGAGGAAAATCAGGTTAAAAATCGGCTGTGTTTGCGTATGCTTTCTTGCTCCTTATTTATTTTCGTATTTACTCTGATTACTTTCAGCTTGTGAAAGAGTTTAATTTTAATTGGCTATTATCGTTATAAACTCTATTCACCCCCCTCGAGAGTTGCCATCTGTTCTTCATAAAGCACATTGCTACACGGAACCCTCTCCTAGGGTTCAGATATTGATTGATATTGATTGTGGAGATTGGGGGAATAGTGTAACGTTTATGGCCAATACCCTTCATATTGTATATTGTGCGAGCTTACCCCTCTTATACATGGGGATAAGCCGTATCGCGTCGCTAGGACGCTATTGTATAACCCAAGCCGGTCATAGACGATTACACATTCAAATTACATTGTTTTCAATTGTTAAAATGCTGGAAAATATTGTTTCAACTGTTTAGCCTGCACTTTTCCATTATTACTTGAAATATGAGATACATATTCGTACTTGCTCCCTCCTGACTGGAGATAACATTTTTAGGTGACATTGAGGATGCTGAGCTATTGTACAATAGCTACTATGACCCGGTTTTGTAACCTGTGGTGTTGCCGGAGTCCCCCTTGGAGGACGCAGGACCTAAGGCCGACGAACCGACCGTATAGCTAGTCGTTCCCAGTTTCTAGTTTTATTGTTTTGGAATTTTGTTAATTTGAATTCAACACTTTATTTCAGTTCTTTCATTTCCATTTGTACTTTTCAAATGTTGAATAAAAGTTTTAAAAATTTCCATATATTGAGTTGTGACAAATGTATAGATGTTGTTGTGAATACTTGCATATAGAACAGCTTACTGCTGTCGTCTCACAACGGTGCAGGCTGGACATGATCCAGTTCGACCCAATAATTTGGGATCAGATCGTGACAGAAAGTAGTTGCGGCTTCGATCACGTTGTTCTGAATGATGTTCCAACAGGACCGGAAGAAAACCCCAAAGAATCCGTCTGGACCTGGAGCGCTGTGTTCGTAAAGGGCCCAGACCGCGGATTTAATTTCTTTCGCGGAGGGAGGGGTTAATAGCAGTTCATTATCCTGCTCTTCAATTAAGGGAGGTACCTTAGCCAGGAAGATCTCATCCTTGACGACGACCTCTTTTATAAAAATTTTGAAGTAGAAGTTGGCGGCAGCCGCCTGGATGCTCCGCTGATCTCTGAGTAAGGTGCCGTTATCGTCAGAGATTTGATGAAGAGTGAGTTGATACCTGCGTCCCCTAACGCAGGCGTGGAAGAAAGATGAGTTTCTGTCGCCCTTGATGTCCCAAATCAACCTGGCTTTCTGCTTCCAAAATTCTGTCTCAACTTTCAGGCGGGATTTAAGGATAGCCTTGTTAAGGTTAAGCGTGGCACGGTTCTCTGAAGAATAATCCGTAGCAATCCTAATCTCAGCACGAGTGACGTCGTCCTCCGCTGCCTTAATTTCTTGGAAGATGTTGCCAAAAATGAGTTTGCTCCAAGAAGTAAGGGCGCTCCTGGTGGCCTTAAGCTTTACGGCCACTCTGATAAGGGGCTCTGGGTTTTGTGCCGAATTTCAGGCGGAAGCAACGATGTTTTGGAAATGAGGGTGATGTCTCTAGAAGTCCAGGAATCTGAAGGATTTTTTAATGAGGTTGGAGTTGTTGCTGACCTCAATAAGGAGAGGAGAGTGGTCGGATATGTTGAGTTAAGGTGGAAAAGGTTGAAGATGAGGTTCATCTCGGACCACCGGTTGTCGACTAGGGCGCGGTCCAGGCGTGAATATTGGCGACGAGCTCCTTCTTGCATGTTGTACTAGGTGAAGGAGTTACCGGATTATGGGAGGGGGTGCAAGTTAGCCTAAAAAATGAAGGAGTTGAAGTCGTTCATAGCTGGTTGGTAGGGAGTGTCACGTCCCGATTCGTAGAGTCATTTATTCACATATTTTATCTCCTGGAATCGATCGTCCTCGCTTGGGCGTGATGCCGTACAAGTCTGGTATTGCACTTGTACAAGACAAAGATGGTACATAATCAATATCTTCAAATAGAAACACATCGCAGTGGCAGAAGCAGACAAATTGAAGTTGATAAGGACAATCTTTCTTATTGAATAGAAATACATCAGTTTCTTTATAGCAGCGGAGATAAAAGGATAACTTGAAGTCTCACAGAGATATACAGAACTTTATTCTCTTTATTGATAATTGAAGAAGAGTACAAGACTTGTATTGAAGTATAATGCTTACATCACATCTCACTTTACATTGAAAGCCAACTGAACAATGCTATACAGCTTACATTTGATACTTGGATACATTGGATTACAACTCGATATACCAACTTGGATTACAACTCACTGGTACAACTGATTACAATGTTCCGTACATTATGCCCTTTATAAACAGAAGACATCATCTTGAACAAAGAGAGCTTCTGTATGTCCAACAAATCTTCGATGCCGCGGAACCAATCAAGCCAAATCTTCGTGTGTAGGATATCCCAAGCACGAGCACCTGCCCACAAAATGTGGGTTAGCACATCATCTATGTACTGGCGAGCATAATCCAACCCACTCGCATAAACCAACATTAAAGTTATCATTTAAGCAAACATTTATTAGAATGATCTTTCTACTTGGGGCCTAGCATCAGTTTACAGTTCATGGGCAATAATCAGAGTGAAGCATGTAAACATATTCTTAGTAGCATTCATGTGGACATATCATTTTAGCATTCTTGGTGTTATCATGCAAAGGCATCATTGAGGCATCGTTAACATTAACATCTTAAACATGTTATGACAGTTCTCACTTCAAGCATCACTTAGCATGTATGTTATGTTTGAGCAACAGTTATCGTAAGGCATCTTTCTAGCATACCGAACTTAACATGTTAAGCAGGTTCTCATATTGAAAGACTACACATAGCATCATTTACTTGGCACGTTAAGCACGCAAGTTAAACAAACACATATATTGAGTATATCACATTTAAGTGATTTCTTACCGATAGCCGACTCCCTCGTACCTGTATCAAATACAGGTTAGCAGATATACTTACTTTGCCTGCACAAAACATTCATTAGCATGCATCCTGACTACATGGTCACTGGTGTTTAACCATACGAACGTTGCCATATAGGTCTTCATTGGTAATGCGATAACTCCAGAGAAGGTAGCTAGCCCCAAAGGATGCCTCGCAAAACCCGTGCCCCTATTGGCACGCCAATGTTTCCTCCTAGGCCGGATCGGTCGCCCTAACGTCCCGGGGTACCGTCCGAGAAAACATATCCCCATTACTTATGCATAAGTTGTCCTATGACCATGCGAATGCGTGTCCGACTCAATCGTGAACATAAAATGCATGGTAAAATATTGAAGTAAAGACAACAGTGCATCATCATTCATCTCATTCAAGTCATGTTCAATGACTTATTCATTCCCAACATTACCATCATTTCATTTGGTGATCTCAACGATCCCAAGCCTCATCAATTCTCATTCATTGCTTCATTGCAACATTTTTCATTATGTTTCTTCTAAGGAGGAACAACAGCATTCATTCATTTCAAAGGGACCTGTAGCATTTCATTCATTTTATAGGAACAATAGCATATTCAATTCTTTTCTTATGTATCATTCACGCAGCATCTCATTATTCAAGTGATTTATTCATTTCATCAACATTAAGCATAAGGGACATTATCGATTCATTCTCAGGCATCATGTTACATTAGCAGTTCGAGTGTGATTCGTTCAGCAATTCAAAATTTATATGTTATTCATTGAATAATTTTCAGCATATGCATCTCTATCGATTTAGCAACTAAAGCATCGCATCACAATTATTCAACATTCAAGGTAAGAGACATTAGGGACATATTCATAGCATCACATTATTCTATTTATTAAGCATGCAGGAATAAGGAGGAAGGAGGACAGTTCTACTTACCTGCATAAAAGGATCTTCTTATACTGGTTGCACACATTCCCCCTAAGCGTAGCTCCACCAGCGAGCCACGTTCCAACGCTTAATCCGTCTAGCCAGCTAAGAGAGACTACATCAGTCTCAACTCTCTTTATCTCCAACACAAGTCACGGTCCAACATTCTGATCCCATCCAACAAGCCAACCAAATGTCTCGTGCGGAGCGGGACATTACATAATATACCACTCAGAAAAAGTTTCGTTCTCGAAACTTAAGAAAACAACTCATCTACTAGATTCACTTAATCACAATGAGTTACTCATTCAGCTTCAATTCAATATTCGTTTCAGCCCACTCGGTCATTTCAAAATAGCTATCCAACTGTATCATTTTAATCCATCAACGACTCAATCCATCTTTCTCTTTTTCCAAATACTTGCAACTTCTCATTGATTCACCAACATTTTTCTTGCATTCTGTCTTGGTCGCAACACATCACTTCATTTGGATTCATACACATATTTCAGGCATCCCCAAAACATATGCATTTCAGCCAAAGTCTGCGCTAGTGCGATAAATTCTTCCCATAATGTTATCTCAGTCGTAACCTATTACTTCGGCTGGATCCATACACATATTTTAGGCGTCCCCAAAATATATGTACTTCAGCCAACTTCCATGCTAGTGTGATTCGATCAGCCACGATATACTCTCTTTTTCAAATCCGACTTAGCATCCTTTCAAGTGACTTATTACCTCATTCACTTTGCCACAATCACTATCTTCCAGGCCATAACACTTAACATCAGGAACAGCTCTCTATCCAAGCATAATATTTTTAACATTCGGTCAAGGGTCTAACTTAGAGCCAATCATATCAAGAGTTCACAACATGCAATCATATTCCTTCCCAAATCCAATAATATTTTTCATCGAGACAATTCATCTTTTCTAAAAGAAACAATCTGACATCACCAACTATCGATTACCCGAGTCATGGTATAATTCTATGCAACAGTCAAGGTTAACCCAGCTACCCGACTATAGATACCTATCCAACATTTTCGTCATGAGCAGTCAATTCCATCTCATGGAATAATTCACTACTCGATACATACAACTCAAGTCTCATCCCACATTTCTAGTCCCGCTATAGGCCGATACATAATCCTCAAGGGTCAAACATCTCTAAGGTATGAGTTGAAGCATATTACAACATATCATTCTTAGGTCGTACTCATCACCATCTCTCGTTCAATGCCACAAGGTCATTCTATGGGTTGCCAATGGCCATCTATTATTCGGTCCAGTCTCTATGGTTAGCTATACCGTCAGCTAAACTTAATCATTCTGGTGACTTTCCTAGAGTGGACGGCTACTAGGGTTATACTAGTTTCTCTTTCTTAGGGCCAACAAGCAACCGACAGTTTTAAGGAGCTCTACCCAAACCTATGGGTATCAATTTAGTCTGAATAATTAATCGCCATTGTCGGCTATGCCAACAATTGGTAAGTCCTCAACTGGTTGCTAGGGTCAAGTCTATCTATCCAGGGTCTTCCTCAAGGAATAATTCCCACAGAGGCTCATTCTAGACTTATCCAATGATCGACTAAGATCGATCTATCAACGTTACGGTCAAATCCCAACCCGACATACGATTCTCATCGTTCTAATAATCCATCAAGTAAATTTCCAACGATTCAATTTCTATTTCAAATCCTTTGTACACACACGAGCCCATAAGCCAAGGCTAACTATTCAAGGATCATCGATTCCGATAGTCTTAACATAACTATGGAATCACAATATTCGGTCTGTATGACAAAGTCACACCACTAAGTCATAAGCCAGTAAACTATATCCTAATCCAACAGTCACATATACCGACATTATCCAACACGTTTGTAATTTCTCAATCCCATTCGTTTCATCAATCATCAAACTATCTTACGGGCATTCTTAAATCTCATATCGCAAGGGTCGAATAATTCATTCTATTCAATCCGACAATTCATGTATGTAACACAAATATTTAGGGCTGCTACTTGTTACTTTTCTAGTACAATTCAATTCCTCAGCATTCATGTACAGGTGCAATGACTATCCTTTGGTGATCAAGATAGATTAGCATCTATTACACCTTAGAGTCAAGGCACAAATCTCTAATATTCCTTTGGTTCATCGATAATATTTCTAAAACTTTCAGCTACGCAACCAACTTTGTATTAGCCACATTTGATTTACATCCAACCAATCGAAGTCAATATTCAGATGTTCTAAGCCATAACATTCTCTTGCCAAATCCATTTACCCATACCATACTAGCTGTCTAAGTAGTCTGAGTCATCACTCGACTAAACAATTTCTAACCAAGCCACCAGTTACAATTTCTGACAATTTCGCTACTCAATATAACATCACCATCAAGGGACACTCGAGTCATCTAGCCACAATACATGACTTCCAGCTAAGTCTCGGCACTATCCAGTACCCACAGATAGTCTCCTTGCTATCCTATGGAAAGGGTCAACATACATCTAGTTCTGAGGTGGTAGAGGCAATATACCACTCAGAAATGAAGCCTTTCCCAAGCAATACCAACTCGATTCTATTCCGAACATTCAGGATCTATAATGATCACATCACTTAGCCAACATCTCGTGGTCTCAATATCACAAGCCAACATTCTTAGGATCTCAAAAGTACTAGCCATCACCCCTGAGTCGACTCACCAGTTATGTCGAATTCATCCATCAATTATCCCATTCACAATTCTTTTCCAACACCACATGCAATTCCAACTTGTTACAACATACATATCCACTTTTCTTTTATTTCCATATTCCAAACAGCATTCACAACATAGCATATTATGGCATCGAGTCATTTTTGGGTTATTTGTGTCCAAACTAACAACAATCATTCATTCAGGGGCATTACAATGTATTTAGACTTATTGTATGGAACATCCAGTGAGCAGCCAAGAGGGTCAACGAACTTTCAGACATCAATAACATAGGATGATTGCAGAACAACGACAGCATAATCGCAGAAGCAATCTTTGATTTAATCGCGGAAGCAACGTTGAGTGATCGCAGAAGCAACTTTGGTTAATCGTCGATGCCACTTTGATTTGAAACGAATCAAAGAAGAGACCAAGGACGTAAAGCGTGCTCTGATACCAATTTGTCACGCCCCGATTCGTAGAGTCATTTATTCACATATTTTATCTCATGGAATCGATCGTCCTCGCTTGGGCATGATGCCGTACAAGTCTGGTATTGCACTTGTACAAGGCAAAGATGGTACATAATCGATATCTTCAAATAGGAACACATCGCAGCGGCAGAAGCAGACAAATTGAAGTTGATAAGGACAATCTTTCTTATTGAATAGAAATACATCAGTTTCTTTATAGCAGCGGAGATAAAAGGATAACTTGAAGTCTCACAGAGATATACAGAACTTTATTCTCTTTATTGATAATTGAAGAAGAGTACAAGACTTGTATTGAAGTATAATGCTTACATCACATCTCACTTTAAATTGAAAGCCAACTGAATAATGCTATACAGCTTACATTTGATACTTGGATACATTGGATTACAACTCGATATACCAACTTGGCTTACAACTCACTGGTACAACTGATTACAATGTTCCATACATTATGCCCTTTATAAACAGAAGACATCATCTTGAACAAGGAGAGCTTCTGTATGCCCAACAAATCTTCGATGCCGCGGAACCAATCAAGCCAAATCTTCGTGTATAAAATATCCCAAGCACGAGCACCTGCCCACAAAACGTGGGTCAGCACATCATCTATGTACTGGCGAGCAGAATCCAACCCACTCGCATAAACCAACATTAAAGTGATCATTTAAGCAAGCATTTATTAGAATGATCTTTCTACTTGGGGCCTAGCATCAGTTTACAGTTCATGGACAATAATCAGAGTGAAGCATGTAAATATATTCTTTGTAGCATTCATGTGGACATATTATTTTAGCATTCTTGGTGTTATCATACAAAGGCATCATTGAGGCATCGTTAACATTAACATCTTAAACATGTTATGACAGTTCTCACTTCAAGCATCACTTAGCATGTATGTTATGTTTGAGCAACAATTATCGCAAGACATCTTTCTAGCATACTGAACTTAACATGTTAAGCAGGTTCTCATATTGAAAGACTACACATAGCATCATTTACTTGGCACGTTAAGCACGCAAGTTAAACCAACACATATATTGAGTATATCACATTTAAGTAATTTCTACCCGATAGCCGACTCTCTCGTACCTGCATCAAATACAGGTTAGCGGATATACTTACTCTGCCTGCACAAAACATTCATTAGCATGCATCCTGACTACATGGTCACTGGTGTTTAACCATACGGACGTTGCCATATAGGTCTTCATTGGTAATGCGATGACTCCAGAGAAGGTAGCTAGCCCCAAAGGATGCTTCTCAAAATTCGTGCCCCTACTGGCATGCCAATGTTTCCTCCTAGGCCGGATCGGTCGCCCTAACGTCCCGGGGTACCGTCCGAGAAAACATATCCCCATCACTTATGCATAAGTTTTCCTATGACCATGCGAATGCGTGTCCGACTCAATCGTGAACATAAAATGTATGATGAAATATTGAAGTAAAGACAACAGTGCATCATCATTCATCTCATTCAAGTCATGTTCAATGACTTATTCATTCCCAACATTACCATCATTTCATTTGGTGATCTCAACGATCCCAAGCCTCATCAATTCTCATTCATTGCTTCATTGCAACATTTTTCATTATGTTCCTTCTAAGGAGGAACAACAGCATTCATTCATTTCAAAAAAACCTGTAGCATTTCATTCATTTCATAGGAACAATAGCATATTCAATTCTTTTCTCATGTATCATTCACGCAGCATCTCATTATTCAAGTGATTTATTCATTTCATCAACATTAAGCATAAGGGACATTATCGATTCATTCTCAGGCATCATGTTACATTAGCAGTTCGAGTGTGATTCGTTCAACAATTCAAAATTCATATGTTATTCATTGAATGATTTCTAGCATATGCATCTCTATCGATTTAACAACTAAAGCATCGCATCACAATTATTCAACATTCAAGGTAAGAGACATTAGGGACATATTCATAGCATCACATTATTCCATTTATTAAGCATGCAGAAATAAGGAGGAAGGAGGACAGTTCCACTTGCCTGCATAAAAGGATCTTCTTATACTGGTTGCACACATTCTTCCTAAGCGTAGTTCCACCAGCGAGCCACGTTCCAACGCTTAATCCGTCTAGCCAGCTAAGAGAGACTGCATCAGTCTCAACTCTCTTTATCTCCAACACAAATCACGGTCTAACATTCTGATCCCATCCAATAAGCCAATCAAATGCCTCGTGTGGAGCGGGACATTACAGGGAGGGCACCCCCTCCCCCCAATTTTTCCTTGGTGCTTATGATCGCGTTAAAATCCCCAAGGCATAGCCACGGGAGGCTGTTGAGGGAGCTGTGGGTGTCCATAAGGGTGTTCCAGAGCTGCTTGCGCTCGACGTAGTCGCAGCTGCCGTGAACAGCAGAAAAAAGGGATCGGGAGGAAAGGGCAGGGTGTTCTACCTAGCAAGATAGCGCATGGTCGGAGTCGAGGACTGTACCGAAGAGGCATTCGTCGGAGAAGAGGATCCAGATGTCATGACACCCAACAATGGCGTTCGGAAAACCGAGCTGAAGTTGGATGGATTTGAGTTTTCTCTGGAGGATTTTGGGTTCGATGATAACTAAAATATCGATCCGGTGGATTTTGATCAGGGTGATTAATCTTCTCATGGTTGGTTTGTTGGCCAGCCCTCTGAAGTTCCATGTTAGGATGAGAAAAAGTATCATATCCAAACATATTTTGAAAAGTGTCTTATTATAGGTGCACTGCAAGTAAACATACTGCAAGTGCTATTTTTATATTTTCGAAAAGTTATCGCTACCAAAACAATCCCTTTAAAGATGGTGATAAAATTTCTGACAACCGTACGTCCCAATGAAGAAACATTTAGACCCATCCAAAATCAAAGATCATTTGTTATGATCCACCAAATGTTGTTGTCGTCATCAGTGGATTTGTTATGATCCACCAAATAGGCAAATGTTAAAGGCCACCTCATCTTTACTAAGGGCAACCCTCCTACTAAGGACAAACATGACTGACTATTATTTTTACTAAGAGTAACCTAAATTGAACAAGTTTACTAAGGGCCACTATGAGGAAAAAAAAGAAAACAAAAAACAATAAGAAAACAAAAAACCCAAAAAAACCCAAAATACCTCCCCTTTTCCCTCCCGTTCGTCCTGAAAACCCTCGTCACCTCTCTCTCTCCGCTTGTCCCCCCTACAGTCCTAACTTTGTCTGCTGCAGGACTAAAGTAGATCACATGTCTAATGGATAATGCATAAAATGATCAACAATTGTAAGATGGAGGACTGTAATTGGAGGACTGCAGCCAAGCGCTGCAGTCCTACCTTCACTTTGGACTGCAGGCAAGTCCTGCAGTCACTGAGGTTGGAAGTTTTAAACAAAAAAGAGAAAACCTTCTGCCAATCGAGGACTGCAGGCAAGCGCTGCAGTCCTGTCTTCACTTTGGACTGCAGGCAAGCCCTACAGTCCTATCTTTGTACAGGCGTACGAAATCTCAAAAATTAACATTTCATGTACTTACCGAATCTCTTCTTCAAAAATATTTTGGTCCATAATTCTAAACAAAGATTGAGTGTCAACAAAATAACCTAATTAAAAAAAATAAAATAAAAAAAGAGAGAAAGAATCACCGAAGATAGAGAACACCAATAGAGGTGGGGACAACAACAATGGAGGTGGGGACACCAATGGAGGGGGTGAGGACAACAATGGAGATGGGATTGAGAAAAGTTGTTTGGGGATTGAGAAAAGAGGAAGAAGACAAATGAAGAAGATATAAGCTGTGCTTTGCTCGAAAGCTAAAATCCCTTTATCCTTTTAGTCCCACATCGGCCAAGTGCTTGGCCTTCACTGTGTATTTATTCCCCTCTCCCTTTTTGCTTCATTAAAAGCTTTGTGTGGGAGCCCTATGGGCCACACGCGCGTGCCGCCGCCGCCGCCCGGTCCGGCTCGGCTCGGTTCGGTTCGGCGCGCGTAACGGGTGCGGGTACGTGCTCACACCTGCGGGCGCCGAATGCCGATTCAATTTCCACTTTGGGTTCGGGCTGAGACCCTAAAGAATTTTTTACTTCTCTTTTTTTTTTCTGACCGTTACCACTCATTTATTTTTTTGTAACGGTTGGATTTTAAATTCCATCCAGGTTCAATGAACCTTGTGCTGCTGTATATATTTGTAACGTCCAATTTAATGGTCATTATTTTCCTATCCGTTGGCAACCTTTTTCACCAGCCTATATATACATCACTTCTTTCTTCTCCAAAGGACACAGAAAATTACTTCCTCTCTCTAAACTCTATGCAATTTTCATCTTCTCGAATCGCTGCTGTTCTTTGTTGTCGCTCTGGGCGGAGCTAAGTCGGGGTCATCCTCTCCAAGTCGTGTGCGGCAAAGAGATTCCGGTAGACCGGGGATTTTACCACTAGGAGCGTTCGGGTCCAGTCTGCACATAGACCCGGACTATCTCTTAGGGCAGTGCTTCGTGCGCGACTTCCCCGAAGGCCGGTAACATTTAATTAAGTTTATTATTTTGCAGATTTAAAAATGAAGATTTGTTCAAAATTCTAACAATATAAGAGATAGATCAATTTTATAAATTAATTATTTGTCTTCCTCGTTGTTACTGTTTATAAAGGAAAAAAAATTGTTACGGATAATTCTGTTGAGTATAATTTTCTTTTTATTACGAAAATTTTTTCCTTCATATAAAAGTTTATTACTGTTTAGTTACAAAAATTTATTACTGTTTAGTTACAAAAGTTTATTACTGTTACGGATAATTTTGTTTGATTTGTTAAAAAAAAAATTTCCTTTAAACAAAAGGTTACTGTTTATTACTGTTTAGTATAAAAAATTTTTTATTACAAGCTTTTTCCTTCATAATTCGGTTTATTACTGTTTAGTATAAAATTTTCCTTCATATAAGCTCTTGGTTTATTACTGTTTAGTATAAGCTCCTATTGGTTACTGTTTAGTATACAAAGTTTTTAGTCCATACAAACAAGTTTTGTCAATACTTGTCCTTCATACAAGCTTCTGCTAACAATTGTTAAAAGGAAAATTTGTTACTATCAATAATTTGTTTTAGCTATAAAAGCTATCGTTAACAAATTTGTTACTATTAATAATTTGTTACAATTTTTTATTTCATATCGATACCATCTTATTTAATAACATTTGTTGTTACATATAACTAAGATTGCTATTATCAATTATCATTTCCTAGATTGACACCTTAGACAAACATTAGTGTGTTACTACTTTTTGTCAATACTAGTTCCTTTTTACTCAATATATCAATTTAGGCTAAATCAAACAATTAATTGATTTAGTAAAATTCCTTTATTTTTAAAGTTCTAAAGTTAAGATTTGTTTGGGAACAAGCCGAAAGGGCCCTTCTGTCAACAAGGCGAAAAATTCGTCTAAGCGACCGGTACTTAAGAGTTCCTAGTGAACCTCCGCTTGCTGGGATCCGGCCCCTACAGCTAACCCAACCTTATCAAAACTTGAAAACTAAAAGTTTAAGGGTTTATTACTAAAATTAGTTTAATTGTTAATTTTAGCTCAAAACCATCTTATTGAGTAAATATAATTTTTTCAGACCTTAGAAAGATGACTTCCAAGGAAGAGACTTTCTCTGCAAAGTCTGCAAAATTCAATGGCACCTACTTCAAGAGGTGGCAAAGCCAGATGAAATTTTGGCTTACCACCTTAGGTCTAATTTCTGCCATTGATGGGTCCACACCCATCTCAAATGATTCTGATGAAACTGAGTCTGACGTAGGGGTTTCCAAGTCCTCCTCTTCTACCAAACCTAAGACCCCTAAGAAAATTGACTACCACTGCTTCCACAGAATATTAAGCGCTATGTCGGAGTCACTCTACGACATATTTTTTTGAGTATAAAAGCGCTAAAGAACTCTGGGATGCTTTGGAAGATGAGTATGGTTGTGATGATGCTGGAATTGATAGATTCAACTCTACCACATTCAACCAATATGTCACGGTAGATAACAAACCTATCAATGACCAAATCCATGAATTCCAAGAACACCTTAGGCAGCTTCAAGCCAAGGGAACCGTTTTTTCTACTGAGTACAAAATAGGGTGCTTGATAGATAAACTTCCCCCTTCCTGGTCTAAAGTGGCAAAAGACCTGCTACATCTACAAGGATCTATTACATATTCTCAAGCTCTACAGAGAATTAGAACAGAAGAGAAATATAGGTCCAAGACCAAAGCTAGGTCAAATGCCACAACTAAGGTAAACCTTGTAGAAAGCCATGAAAAATCTAAGTCAAACAACCATCTCAAATCCAAGAAAACCTCCTTAAAAAAGAAGCAGAGTTTTCAACCTCCTCACAAAAATCATCATCACCAAAACCATCATCACCAAAACCCTCAACCCCAAAAACCTAGAACCTTTGGTCAGACTCAGGATCGAAAAAGATTTTGTTTTGTGTGTGGTAGAACCAACCATACAGCCATCAACTGCTTCCAAAGGAAGAAAAAACCTATCCAGAACTCCTTCAAGGGAAAAGGCAAGCCAGAGGCTAACATAATTCTGAATGGGTTTCCAGCTCCTTCAGGTCTGTAAGCTTCCAACCTGTAGTAAACCTGTCTTTCCATTCTGATGATTGGTGGTTGGATTCTGGAGCTAATGTTCACGTTTCATTTGATCGCTCCTGTTTTTCAACCTATCAGGAATCAGGTGGAGGAGGCATGAATCTAGGAGATGGCTCAACGGTACAAGTTGTGGAAAGAGGAAGAATAGATCTGAAGATGACATCAGGAAAAATTTTACCTCTCCATGATGTGCTTCATGTGCCGTCTAGCCTCAGGATACAAAATTGTAATGGAGGCCAATAAAGTAGTTTTCTCTAAGGATGATCTGTTTATTGGAAAAGGATTTGTGAAAGATGGACTTTTTGTTTTAAGTACTATGAATAAAAGTTCTAATCCTTCTTTTATTGCAAATGTTGAATCCTCAAATGTTTGGCATGGTAGACTAGGTCATGTGAACTTAGGATCTATCAAAAGGATGATGAACTTAGATCTTATCCCTAAGACTCCTATAGTCGATGAACACAAATGTGAGATATGTGTTCAAGCCAAACATACTAGATTACCTTTCAAATCTATCCATAGGGATTCTGAACTCCTAGAACTTATCCATGGTGATGTTTGTGATTCCAATAGGGTTTTGACCCGAGGCGGTAGGAAATACTTTGTTACTTTTATTGATGATCATTCAAAGTATTGTTATACCTACCTCCTTAAGACCAAAGATGAAGTTCTAGACAGATTCAAGGTCTATAAATCTGAAGCTGAGAACCAGTTGGATAGGAAGATTAAGATCCTTAGATCAGATCGTGGTAGAGAGTATACCTCAAATGAAATGACTAACTTCTGTGAAGAGCACGGAATTATTCATGAGGTAACTGCTCCTTATTCACCACAATCCAATGGAGTTGCTGAAAGGAAGAATCGCACTCTCTTAGATATGGTCAATGCCATGCTTCTCAGCTCAGGTGCCCCTGATAATCTTTGGGGAGAAGCCTTATTGTCAGCTTGTTATATTCTTAATGGGATACCCAGTAAGACTAATGATAAGACACCATATGAGTTATGGAAAGGTCGAACCCCTAGGATTAATTACCTCAAAGTTTGGGGATGCCTAGCTAAAGTAGGAATTCCTGAACCCAAAAAGAGGAAGATAGGACCTAAGACTGTAGATGCTGTATTCATAGGATATGTCCTAGATAGCAATGCCAATAGATTTCTTGTAACCCATTCTGAAGTAAATGAAATCTCTAATAACACAATCATTGAAGTTAGAGATGCAGTTTACTTTGAGAATATTTTTTCCTTCAAGGATAGAAACCCTTCATTTTCTTCTAACCCTTCTCTTACTCCATCTATTAGTTCTCATGATCAATTACCTAGTTCTCTACCTGAACAAGTCATAGAACCTAGAAGGAGTAAAAGAGAAAGGATTGAAAAGAATTTAGGAGAAGGATTCTTCACTTTTTTGATACAGGGTGATCCCTCAACTTATGAAGAAGCCATATCCTCTCCTGATGCACCTTTCTGGAAAGAAGCTATTAACAATGAGTACAACTCCATCATGGAAAACAATACTTGGTTTTTAGCAGATCTTCCTTTAGGCAGCAAACCAATAGGTTGTAACTGGATTTTCAAAAAGAAATTTAGAGCCGATGGTAACATAGAAAAATATAAGGCTAGGCTAGTAGCCAAAGGATTCACCCAGAAGAAAGGATTAGATTATTTTGATACCTACTCTCCTGTAGCTAGAATTTCTTCTATTAGAATCCTTCTAGCTTTAGCATCCATTCATGATATGCTGATCCATCAAATGGATGTAAAGACAGCATTTCTAAATGGAGATTTAGAGGAAGAGATATATATATGGAGCAACCTGAAGGTTTTATTGCTAAAGGTCAAGAAAAGAAGGTTTGTAGATTGGTAAAATCTCTTTATGGCCTAAAGCAAGCTCCCAAGCAATGGCACAACTAATTTGACAAAGTCATTAAAGAATTTGATTTTGTACCAAATGAATATGACAAATGTTTGTATTCTAAAAATACAAATGAAAGTTGTGTTATTTTATGCTTGTATGTTGATGATATCCTTATTCTAGGATCTTCACTGGACCTGATAAATAACACTAAGAATTATTTATCTAACCAGTTTGATATGAAAGACTTAGGTGAGGCAAATCTGATCCTAGGAATGCAAGTGTCAAAAAGGAAAGAGGGCTATACTCTATCCTTAGCACATTCAATTGAGAAAATGCTAAAAAAGTTTGAGTATTTTGACAAGAAACCTGCCCTTACCCCTTATGACAGTAATGTTGTTCTCAAGAAGAATGAATGATCACATATAGAACAACATAGATATTCACAAATGATTGGGTCCCTTATGTACATAACAAATAGGATCAGACCTGATATTGCATTTGCTATTGGGAGACTAAGTAGATATACTAGTAACCCAAATCAGTCGCATTGGACTGTATTGGACAGAGTATTTAGATATCTTAAGGGTACTCTAGATTATAAACTTCATTATTCTAGACACCCTGATATCATAGAAGGTTACTCCGATGCAAATTGGGTAACTGATTCACATGATGTGAAATCCACTACTGGATATATTTTTACCCTAGCAGGAGCTGCAATCTCCTGGGGATCATGTAAACAAACTATTATAGCCAGAAGTACAATGGACTCTGAAATGATAGCTTTGGATACTACATGTACAGAGGCTGAATGGCTTAGAAATCTTGTTATGCATATACCTATTTTTGTTCATCCTGTTCTTGTAATTTCTATAAACAGTGATAATAAATCTGTTATAGAACTACTAAAGCATGATTCTGTGAATGCTAAGATGAAAATGCACCTGCAGCTGCGCTTCAAGTCGATAAAGAGCCTATTGGGCAAATATGTGGTTCTTGACTATATAAAGTCAGAAAAGAACCTTGCAGACCACTTGACGAAGGGTCTGTCTAGGACATTGATCCTAGAATCATCGAGGGGTATGGGGTTAAGCCTATAGTATAGTCACCAGCAGTGGCAACCCAACCGAGTCTGACTGGAGATCCCAAGAAGCCGGTTCAATGGGTAGAAACAAGCTGGACTAGGTGACTATTATGGAACACTGACCTGAGATTAAATTCTCTTTAAAATAAAAGCCCAGGAGGCTGTACATGTGTACTTTTATACCTCATCCCTATGGTGACAGTGTTCCTTTTGTGATATGGACAGGTTGAGTTTTAACTCTTAATAAGTCCAAGCATGATATGCAGGGTTGATTCCTATCACCAACCCTTAAGGACTTACCTATATGAGAGATCGTGAGGGCCGCGACTATAGGACAGGGCGATCCTACATAACTCTCATGAAAGTGTAAAAGTGCGCATGGCCAACCAAACGCGCCACCCGATAGACCCAAGTACCTCTAGCGTACTATGTGTGCTATTTTCTGAGTCTGATTCAAGAAGACTGATTTAAGGCGTAGTCCATCAAGCTCTTCTTCAGACAAAGTCAATAGTCACTACGTGAGATTCAAGGCTGTAGTCCATCTCATTTATGCATAGTATACAACTGCCCAGAAATTCTTTTACTCTTATCTTATTCTCCTTCTTTACATTATCTTGGGACTTGAGCTTTTGGGGGGGGGGGGGGGGGGATTGTAAGCTGTGCTTTGCTCAAAAGCTAAAATCCCTTTATCCTTTTAGTCCCACATCGGCCAAGTGCTTGGCCTTCACTGTGTATTTATTCCCCTCTCCCTTTTTGCTTCATTAAAAGCTTTGTGTGGGAGCCCTATGGGCCACACGCGCGCGCCGCCGCCGCCGCCCGGCCCGGCTCGGCTCGGTTCGGTTCGGCGCACGTAACGGGTGCGGGTACGTGCTCACACCTGCGGGCGCCGAATGCCGATTCAATTTTTACTTTGGGTTCGGGCTGAGACCCTAAAAAAATTTTACTTCTTTTTTTTTCTGACCGTTACCACTCATTTATTTTTTGTAACGGTTGGATTTTAAATTCCATCCAGGTTCAATGAACCTTGTGCTGCTTTATATATTTATAACGTACAATTTAATGGTCATTATTTTCCTATCCGTTGGCAACCTTTTTCACCAGCCTATATATACATCACTTCTTTCTTCTCCAAAGGACACAGAAAATTACTTCCTCTCTCTAAACTCTCTGCAATTTTCATCTTCTCGAATCGCTGCTGTTCTTTGTTGTCGCTCTGGACGGAGCTAAGTCGGGGTCATCCTCTCCAAGTCGTGTGCGGCAAAGAGATTCCGGTAGACCGAAGATTTTATCACTAGGAGCGTTCGAATCCAGTCTGCACATAGACCCGGACTATCTCTTAGGGCAGTGCTTCGTGCGCGACTTTCCCGAAGGCCGGTAACATTTAATTAAGTTTATTATTTTGCAGATTTAAAAACGAAGATTTGTTCAAAATTCCAACAGAAGAAAAGCAAACATGTAATTTTTGTAACATTCTAACTTAGTGGCCCTTAGTGTTTTCAAAATGGCAAACTTGTAATTTTTTAAAAATTTTAAGTTGGTGGCCCTTAGTAAAAAGGGGATGGCCTTTAACATTTGCCACCAAATATTGTTGTCATCATCAGGAGCGGCTAAACGTGGTCCTCTAATATAGAGGACTCTTAGTTTGAGGACTTCTTTATTATAACTTCAACTTGATACCCTCAAATATTCAAAATTTTCAACTTGATACCCTCAACTTTGATAGGTACTAACTTAATACCCTATCTCAACTAATATTTTTAAGTTGATACCCAAAAAAAAAAAATTTATTCCTAAAATACCCCCACCCCTACCCCTTGGCTGCTACTCCTCAACCCCCCCCCCCCCCCCCCCCCCCCCCCCCAACCCAACCCTCGCCGGCCATTACCAACACCAACCTCCCCCCCCCCCCCCCCCCCCCCCCCCCCCGCGCCCATCCCCCTCCCTCCCTTCAACCCGGCCCCGACACCCCCCCTCCCTCACGGCTGGTACTTGCCCCCCACCCCCCGGCGGCCATCCCCCCCTATCTCAACTAATATTTTTAAGTTGCAATTTAGTCTAACTTTTTTTATAATAAATAATTAGCCAAGACGAAGTAGGATGTGCTCAATTGGTAAAAGTGATTGCTATGCATGAGGTACATCGTTTGACCCCCTTTATCTTCATTTTATTATAATGATAATTGTTTTTATATGTAACGTTTTCTTCAACTTTTTGAATGTTTGAATGATAATTTTTCGATCAACATACTAATTTTTTTGATCAGCTTTTTGAAATGTTCAAAAAATATTGAAACCACGACGCTTTTCTTTAAAAAAAATTCATACTAGTATCTATCAACATATTAACATAAATTAATTACACTGATCTTTTCTATGTTTTACACTTATTATATAGATCATCCTTGCTTTGAAACTAATTACACGGACACCTCCTATGATTTCTATTTTCTATAAAAACTAATAATACTGACCATCCTATGGCTAATAAAATTTATAAAGAAGAGGGATGATCAGTATAATTATTTTTGAAATATAATAGTTTATGTAATACTTATGGAACATAGAAAAGTCAGTACAATTAACCCTATTAATATTTAGATTTAATTGTGAATTGATTAATACAATTTTATTACAAATACAAGTTGATCAATATTTTTTAGAATAATTTTTAATTATATATTCATTTTCTAAAATAATTATTAATATACAAACATCCGCCCGGAAAAAAATCTCTTTTTTTTAAAAAAAATTATTTATTTACGTGAACCTTATCTTCACTTTTTTTTCTTCAGGACCGGCCCTGATGTAACCAACAGTGGTTCAACATTGTTGTTGTTGTCATGGAACTAACAGCAGTAAACTACAATGATCACCAAATTTAAGAGATCCACCAAATATTGCTGTTGTTGGCGTGCACTAATAGCAGCAGATCCACCAAATCCATATTGTTGTTGGTGTGCCAACTATTAGTAGCAACTACAATAATGGCACGACATGCCACATGTGGCAACATACTAAGTTTCCATATTTGTCGCCAATCATCCCTCGCCGAAAACCTAGATATCAAGGGTACATACATGCAGCTGCCACGTCCCCAACCAACACACTCTCTCTCTTTCCCGACACCGCCAATATTTACAGTTACACCCTCCCTCTCTCTCCTCTTTCTAGCTGCCTAGCAGCCCAAGCCGAGGCTGAGCGCCGCTTTCACGTCGAGCCGCCACACGAGCTTCCCGTCGGCCAGCCGCCACACGTCGCACGGAGCCGCCATCGACATCGTTCCCCTCCTGCTCCTGCACGCGTACCTAACCCTAACCCTGCACGTGAAGCACGTGACCCCTTCCGGCACCATCCCAGCCCTACTGACCAGCGCCACCCTAACCTCCTCATCCTCCTCCTCCTCTTCTTCCGCAGTGGTCACGGTGGTGGTCCCCACCACCATCTTCTTGTACGCCGAGTTCGTCCACGTCACCGTCTCCAGCTCGTCCGACACGAACGCGGGACACGTGTCCCGCTCCAGGATCCGCTTCACCGCCCCCTCGTCCCAGAGCACCGGCTCCCCGGACCGCCACGTGTCCGTCACCTTCTCCACCGTCACCCACGAACCCACCGGCCTAACCGGCCTCGGCGCCACCACCTGCCACGTGGGAGCACACGGAAAGCGCGGAGGAGCGGGCACGTGCTCTTCGAAGGACGCGGCCGACGAAGCCGCGTCCGAACTCGTCGTCGGCGCCGGCGCCGGTTCCTCCTTCCTCTCCGGAGTCTCCGGCATTAGCGGAAGAGTGGTGATGGTGCTGCACTCCTCTTTCTTCGTGCTCTTCCTTCCTCTCTTGCACTCCTTCGCACAAGACTTTCTCTTGCCTCTGGTGGTTCTAGAAGCCTCTAGAGCGCCGGCGCCGGAGCAGGCGGCGCCTCCGGCGCCGCCGGAGGAGGCGGGCTTGGGGGCGATGGGGCGGTACTTGAGCATGATCCGGCCCACCTTCCATGCCACGTCAGCTCGCTGATACCTACCCACGACTTCCATAATTAGTGTTCTCGGTAGACTAGACTGATGAAGGAGTGAATTAAGGATGAAGAAGAAGTTACGAAGATGGATAGAGGAAACCCTAGGAAAATTTATAAGAGGAGGAGGGCTAGCACGTGTCGGTCCCTGGATTGGTGCAGGCCGACGCGTGGCGGAGACATGAGGACGGACATCACGTGAAGGGGAGGGGAGGGACCAACGGGAGAAGGAGGAGTGTCCCTGTGGAAAAGGACACGTACGCAAGGGGTTTTCTTTTTCTTTTTATGGGAAAAAAAGTGGAGGGAGAGGGAATCGAGAGGGAGGGCCACGTGGTCGAATGGGCTGCCGACAAGCTCAGCGGTTGTTGCTATTATTAGCATGCTGTGCTACGTGGGTGTGGGCTTCGAGAGCGACGTGGATACTTGCAGTAGATCCTCCTTCACGTCATCTTTTTCCCTCTTTCCATTTCTATTGGTCGCTACTTTCTCCTTTTCTTTCCCCCTTTGTTTGTTGTTCTAATCCATTCCCGCCTATTCGGTTTGGTACAGCTGGTTAGCGGATCCTATTATAATTGTTTTTCATTACTATTATATATTATTTAAAATAAATCCAATATACTGTTGGGTGACAAATACTTGTGAATATCTTTCTAGAAAGTACTCAGTTTAATTTTCTAGCAAAATTTAAATAATAAGTATAAAATTGTTGTCAAAATCTTATTTATATTGATGTTTATCTTTAAGAAGCAGACGTTCAACGGCTTAAAAACTAACCAAAATCTTATTTAATTATATGCAACTTGAACAAATATCTTGTGCGAGAACAATGGAACCCCACCCCCACCGCCACCTCCTTCCCTTTCGTAACATGGGATGTAAGAAAAAGTAATTTCTTTATTCTTGAGGATATTTTTCATACCATATAAGTCTTCAAAACAGATGTAGACGGTAGGATAATTCTCGGATATCACTCCGACATTTAAGTTAAGATAAAATATATAGACAAAGTTGAAAGTAGCAGAATTTTTGAATATAATATGACTATAGACGATTGAGAAGAGGACATCTTATACCCAAGGAGAATTATGTTGGAGTTGAGCTGATTATAGATAAATTCATATGAAAAAAAATAACATATGTAAAAGAAAAATAAAAATCGAGATGAGTATGTAGTCTGCCCCAGTCTAAAGGTAGTTTCGTCCCTGCTTATATAAGATTTACAGTACGCCCAAACTTGACATTCAACACTAAAGTTTTGAAAAAAAAAATTTCACATGTATCATTAGCTCCCGTCACCATTTAATTCTTATTCTATATATCTAATCTTCTGTATCTAACATCAGCTCGCCTTGGATTTTGGACAAGATCTAAGAAAAAAGGATTACCCGATCCAGATTTTAAATTTTGAAGATTTTATGAACTTTTTCGAATTAAAAAAATTATAATGTAAAAGAGTCAAATTTTGTGAATAATTATATAGCACACAATTTTATCATAAAATAATTATATCATTGGTACAATTTTAGAATAGAAGAACAAAAACACACTAAATGAACGATGATCTCTAGGATATGTTGATGATCACTAGAATATGTTAATTCAATTTCTAAACTGTTGGCAATTCCGTAATGTCGATAACAAGATTTAGAACACCAATGCAATGAAATTGCATGTAAGTGTAGCTAAAAATTGAGCTAGATAATTAATGCAACTCTATTTGAAAATTTGGATCATGCATACAAATACTCGATAATAAAAGTATTAGGCTAATCTCTAACCAAATATATTAAACTTTCACAATTTTTTCTAATCTCCTACAATAAAATTTTTAAATTTTTTTGCAATAAATTATTAAGTTTGTAACATCGTACTATAATCAGAAAATTGCATCAGAAGCATTAAACTTACATAGTATTGCGTATAAGACAACAAATTTCATAATATTACGAGCAAAGATCCAAAACGCCAAAAACAAAGGACGTAAAATCCATTTGTAAAATATATGTCCTATTTGTGTAAACTTTTTTCTTTTCATTTTTTAAATCCATTTCAACGGTTAAGTAGTTTGGTTAAGGGGATATTTAATCCTAAGTAAACATGCGCCCTATATTTGGGCATAGATTTTGCTGGCCTGGTTAACGCATCAAGGAGAAGAAGGAGAAGTGAGTTAATTTTAAAAAAAAATAGTTATCTTTATTATAATAGTTAATTTATACAGTTTGTCTTGAGGATTTTAATTTGTATGTCATATATACATATTAATGTGGAATTATAAAATGAAAATTTTTTTAGGAAAAACATTCTGAAAAAAGTTAAGAAAAGAATTATATGTAGGGAAAAAGAGAAAAAGAGAAAAAAGAATAAAGAAGGTACTAGCGCTAGTGATAAACCGAAAATTAAGGTGATAAAAAGTAAATTAAAAAATTAGAAATTTTTTTTTTAAGTGATAACCCGAAAAAAGAGAAAAAAATTTCTGATAAAAGAGACTTTTACACCGAAAAATAGAACGTAAAATGACAATACTCAAATATAGGGCGTACATTTACCATGGGTTTTTAGGATTAAATATTCCCTTAGTCAAATTTAACCGTTAAAGCGGATTAAAAAAAAAAAAACGCTTCTAACTAGGACGTATGTTTCAAAAATGAATTTTATGTCCTTTTTGGAACGTATTAAATCTTCTCGTAAAATTATGAAACATATTGTCTTATATGCAATAGTATACTATAAAAATTTAATTTTCTTATACGATTTTTTTTTAATATACTCTATCATTTGTTTTGTGTATTAAAATTTGGCATGTCCAACCCTACGATAGATTGAAGCAGTCGATATCAATCAATATCCGAACGAAACTAAAAATTCTTTTTCGATTATTGTCGTCATGTACTCAAATCCGACCCAAAATTCCAATCTATCGAATTATTTTCTCTCTGCACCCAAAAATCAAATTTGTAGCCTATGATTCGGAGTTACCAGACATGACTGGCCTAGTTTTAGATAAAGATTCCTAAATGTATGTTTGGTTGGTTCATATCCCTTTCTTAAATCGGTGCAATCCAAGGTGTGTGGACCACGACCAGACGTACGTAATGCTGTCCAGCTAGCATGGCTTTCTCCTCGAATGAGAGGAGAGAAGTGGTCAAGCCTTAGCGTAGGTTCATGTGCTAACCGCACGTCCTTTCTACTTCTAGAGAGACACGTAGCTAGTCTACGCTACCACATTTATTTATTCTGACTATTCTTGATAATTTGTAGGGGTGGGGGAGACCAAAAGTTAGGTTAGATTTTAGTAGATTTCATATGGAGAAAGGAGTAATTGTTACTTGATGCTGGTTGGACAACGTAGAACTTAGTTGTTTCTGTCCCTTTCTCGCAAGAAGCTAAGCATCGGTCTTTTGATTGGTGTCGGTCGGGTCCATTGATATTATTGATTACGTGCAGTTGACGGTTAGGTTGTAATGTAAATCGCATAGTCTAATTAGTCATTAAATATCATCCATTATCAACTCCTGGCAATTTGTTATCACAACCATTTTGTTTAGGACTGGACATACGATTTCAAAATTTGCGGTTCCAATCCGATCACAACTTTAAAATATTCAAATAAGTTGTTCGTCATTAAATATCAAGAACAAGAATTACAGAGGAATTGAACTTGATTATAAACTCGCTTGTACAAGAGAAAGCCTAGAAAAAAATTCTAGGAAACAATCTAAGTACAATTGTTTAGTTTTGATTCTGGGGGGGGGGGGGGGGGGGGGGGGGGGGGGGTGACGATAGAGGCTCGAAAAATTGTAGCAACTCTGCCTTACTCCTTGGACTATCTGACACGATCTTTGCTCTTGAAGAAATTGTCGTTCGTAGGTTGCCAGCCTTTTGCATGGGTGTGGTACCCTGCTATTTATAGTGATATATATATCTTGAGTCGCATAGATGGCCACGTGTCTGTTGGTGTTTTTGCCTTTGGACTAGAAAAGATAGTCCCACATCGGCTACACCAAATGGTGAGTATCTCAATATAATGCATTGCTTGTGTTGAGGTGTGCACATGAGGTGTAGTGGGGCACAAGTTTGTGCCATGTGGGAGTATTTTCCTAGAAGAAAAAATGATTAAATCCAACAAGGATGCAAGTTAATTTTTGTTGTGCGGACTCGGACTCGGACACGGACTCCAGGATGTCTCGTACATGCACGGGAGTGTTCGGGGGGTAGGCGTGGACTGGCACACTTCTATGCTGATTGTGGGATGATCTAAAATATTAAACTCTATTTTTGAGTATTGGTATTTTAGTCCCACATCGGATAGGAGAAGAGGTGAAGTCTCAACTCCACTCTATAAATAGAGCCCCTTGGCCTCATTTGAAAGATGCACCAAGAAGAGAGTTGAGGGAGTCTGTTAAGTCCAGGAAGCCCGTTCAAGTCTCAAATATTGACTTACGAGCGTTCCAGAAGTTCTTCGTGAACTTGCTGGTTCCTGGAAGCTGTTCGTGCTCGTGTGGGGCGAATAAAGCTTTGAGCAACGGTGGTTCATTCACCCCAGCATCTCATTCTCGCCTGTCATCGCTGCTGTTGCCTTTTACAGTAACTTCTTTTTAGAAGCTCTACTACCGATAGTTGCTTGCACAAAGTCTCTTTAGATTTTTTGTGTATTACGTAGAATCTTTTTAGATCCTCGTAATTCAGAATCCTCCAGGATCTCTGTTGCACATCTTCTTTAAGGTGCTGCATTTGAAACGTTGTGTGTACAATTATTTCAGTTTTAGAATTTTCCATCGAAAATTGTGCCTCGGCACTAACAATCTCAAAGCTTCATTGAGACTATGGATAATTCTCGTGCTTCCCTCATCGATACCGGCTTTAACAAGTTGGAGAAATTCGATGGCGAACACTTCCAGATATGGAGACGAAAGGTCACTTTAAATCTTTAACTCGTGAATGTTGATCACGTGCTGTCAGAAGAAGAACCAATCGTTCCAACCACTGGATCTGCTGCGGCTGTGGCCGCTGCTACGACCAATTAAGCGAAGTAAAAGAGAGAAAACAGTATATGCAAACTACTGATACTCAATTCTATGGAAGACTCTCTGGCAGAGTCCTACTCCAAGAAGACATGTGCCAAAGAGATATGGGACTCCTTGGAAAAGCTCTATGAAGATGACGAAAACCGGTCCAAGATCTTCATGGTAGAAAAATACCACAAGTGGACCTTCGAAGACGAGAAGGCGATGCTGCCCCAAGTGAAGGAGTTTCTGAAGTTGAGTCAGAAACTAGAAGACGAGAACATGCCCCTCATCGACAAGTTTGTCGTTGGAGGGATCGTCGCAAAACTTCTACAGATTGGAGCAACTTCTATGCAAGGATGCATCGAAAGAAGATGGAAATTAGCTTGGAAGATTTCTTGCAAGAGATCCATGTTGAGGACGAGATGCGCTCTCAACAGAAGATGGATACTCTGTCCAAACAACTGGCGAAGGCAAATCTGGTCCAAACTAGAGAGTACCAGGGGAAGCAGGCTGCTTCTCATCGCAAAAAGAAGGACTTCACGAATCTGAAAGTGAAGGGTCCTGCTTTCAAGCAGCAGAAGTCCAAGTCCCATGTGACTTGCTTCAATTGTGGCAAGAAGGGCCACTACAAATCCGAATGCAGGTCCAAGCCCAAAGAACAAGGTGAGCCTAGTAAGGTTTCTATGATTACTAATCTAGTTGCCATGAGAGCACAGGTTGCAACTGTGGGGGCTGACTTGGACTGGTGGATAGACACTGGTGCGACCTGCCATGTCTGTTCAGACAAAGACTGGTTCGTCTCTTATGAGCCAACTTCAGAGAAGGTCATAATGGCAAACCAGGCACAAGCTGAAGTACTGGAGATCGGAACGGTGGAGCTGAAACTCACATCGGAGAATACTCTGACGCTTCAAGGTGTGAAGCATGTTCCAATAATTGCTAAGAACCTGATCTCTGAAAGTCTGCTCTGCAACGCAGGCTTGAGGATGGACATCAATGCTGGCCAGTTGGTGATGTCCAAGAAGGGTACATTCTTCGGAAAAGCTTTCCAAACTGAAGAAATGTACAAGATTCAGCTTGTTGTAACCCAGCATGAGAATATAAATGCAATCACTTTTTCTGATTATTCTCTTGAGTTGTGGCATAATAGGCTAGGACATGTTTATTGTAAAAGGATTAACAGAATGTCTAGTCTAGGACTTATCTCCAAGTGTGGGGGTAAGGTAGAAAAATACGAAGTATGTGATCAGACGAAGATCACAAGGAAACCCTTTCACAGGGTCCATCGAAGCACAGATCTTCTGGAGTTGGTTCACTCAGATATCTGCGACTTCAAATAATTCTCTAAAAAGGCCGGAATGAAGTATTTCATTACTTTCATCGATGACTTCTCAAAGTATGCTTTCGTCTACTTGCTCAAGTCTAAAGACGAAGCATTCGAGAAGTTCAAGGAGTTCAGGGCCGAGGCTGAGCGGCAAACTGGACAACAACTCAAGAGGTTAAGGAGTGATCGAGGCGGGGAGTATCGGTCTCATAAATTCTTATCATTCTGCAAAGAACATGGAATCATCAATAAGACAACGGCTCCGTACTCTCCTCAATCCAACGGAAGTAGCAGAAAGGAAGAACAGAACGTTGACAGAGATGATGAACTCCATGCGGTTGACTGCGGGTCTTCCAAATTGTTACTGGGGAGAAGCTGCACTAACGGCAACGTTTATTCTGAACAGAGTGCCATATGCAACTTCCGACATAACTCCTCATGAACTCTGGTTCAAAGTCAGACCTAACTTGAATGTCATTCGAGTGTGGGGGTGTCTGGCTTATGTGAAGCTCCCGGATATGAAGATTCAGAAGCTGCGGACAAGGACTACGAAGGCGATCTTCTTGGGGTATGCCGAGAAGAGTGATGCTCGGAGATTCCTTGATATCGAGTCAAACCATATCATCGAATCTCGCGATGCTGAATACTTTGAAGGCAAGTTTACAAAACACAAGAATATTGTTCTCGCGGATCTTCCGGAGAATGATGAGGGTACAAAGCAGACAGAAGTCTTTAATGAACCAGTAGTCCAAGATGAAGCTGTCGTCAAGGAGACACCAGCTGAACCAGAACTTGCTGAGCCGTCAACTAAGGGAACGAGGAGGCCGAAAGACTTCGGAGATGACTTCGTCACCTATCATGTGGAAGCAGATCTGCTTACCTATGATGAGACGATGAAGACCAGAGATGCTGTATTCTAGAAGGAGGCGATAGACAACGAGATTGACTCAATCACCTTCAACAACACATGGGTATTGGTTGACCTGCCAGAAGGAGCAAGACCCATCGGATGCAAATGGATCTTCAAGAAGAAGATAAAAGCAGATGGAACCATTGACAAGTTCTAGGTCAGGCTAGTGGCCAAGGGGTTTGCTCAGAAGCAGGGGATCGACTACTTTGACACTTATGCTCCAGTAGCTCGGATGACAACCATCAGATTGTTAATTGCTCTAGCAGCAATACACAAGCTGGTGATACATCAGATGGATGTGAAAACGACATTCCTTAATGGCGAGCTGACCGAAGAGATCTACATGCAACAACCAGAAGGTTTTGTCGTCAGAGGTCTGAAAGACAAAGTCTGCAAGCTGATGAAGTCTCTGTATGGTTTGAAACAAGCTCCCAAAATGTGGCACGAGAAGTTTGACAAGGTGATAAGGTCAAATGGCTGCAGGTTCAGTGAAACAGACAAGTGTGTCTATACGAAGTTTGCTGACGGAAGAGGAGTAATCGTATGTCTTTACGTGGACGACATGCTAATCCTAGGTACGGATTTAAGCTGCATCACAGAGACAAAGAAATTTCTCTCGACCAAGTTCAGTATGAAGGATTTGGGGGATGCGGACGTAATCTTGGGGCTCAAGATCATCCGGACAGGCACTGTAATAGCGCTGCCACAATCTCATTATATTGAAAAGATGCTCACTCGCTACGGGTATCAAGATCTTCCTTTTATCGATACACCGTACCGGAGTGATCAGAAGCTGGAGCCAAATTCGAGGGAAAGCGTCAGGTAGTTGGAGTACGCTAGCGTCATCGAAAGCTTGATGTACGCTACTACTGCCACAAGGCCTGACATAGCTTTTGCAGTGGGAATGCTGAGTCGGTTCACTAGCAATCCAGGCGTTGAGCACTGGAAAGCTGTGAAGCGTGTTATGAGATATCTCAAGAAAACCCAGACATATGCACTTTTCTACAGTGGAGATCCGTCAGTAGTGGAAGGCTTTAGTGATGCTAGCTGGTGTTCAGATATGGAGAGCGAGTATTCCACAGGTGGATTCGTATTCGCCATGGGCGGAGCTGCTATATCGTGAAAGTCGAAGAAGCAGACTATGTTATCTCGCTCCTCCATGGAATCTGAATTCTTTGTATTGGATGCTGCTGCAGATGAAGCAGAGTGGCTTTGGGAGCTCATGTATGATCTTTCGGTGGTTGGGGCTCAGATACCGGCAATACCGATATACTGTGACAACCAGACGGCAGCAGAAGTGGCATCAAATGACCTCTTCAACGGAAAGAAGAGGACTGTGCGGTTGAAGCACATGACAGTACACGATCTTATCAAAAGAGGTGTAATTGCAGTGGTTGATGTTCGGAGTCCGGAGAACCTGGCAGATCCGTTCACAAAGGGCCTCAAGCGCCAGTTGGTCGATGACGCAGCTTGTAAAATGGGCTTGAAGGCATTCTGATAGTGTGTCTTTGTAATCCTACCATAAAGTTTTATGCTATTAGTTCAAAGAGAAATCTACTAGGCATCTAACTTTTGGTTCAAAGGAGGATCACTGACTGGAAAACTATCAGGTAACAGTGGGTACTTGTTCTCTGGAACATGGAAGGGATACGGACCCATAACCACTGTTGTCTACTATGTATCTTTTCTGCGGAAAAAACAGATCCTGTGGAAGGTTGGCTTAAATGCCTTAATGAGTTCTTAGACAGAGTGAATGACTGGTGTGCTTTACAGGAAGCACGGTAGAGCAGCACTACAAGGAGTGAAACTCCATGCTACAGTGGGATGACTCCACCATGAGGCTCCCAGGTAGGGGTAAAGCCTCGGCTTTGCAAGCCAAGTCATAGCGGCGTAGCACCGCAAATAGGCAGGTAGCCTAATGCTGTATGACGTAATTAAAGAGTTGTAGACAACACTACAAAGTAGAGGATGGCCCCATGTTACAGTGGCACGACACCACGATGAGGTACCCAGGTAGGGGTAAAGCCTCGACATTGCAAGCCATGTCGTTGCGACGTAACACCGCAAGGAAGCCTTAGGCTTCATGCTGGGTAGTTTGGCACTACAAAGAGGCTTGTGACCTCATGCTACAGTAGTATGACACTACGATGAGGTTCCCAGGCAGGGGTAATGCCTCGACTTCAGGCCATGTCATAGCGGCGTAGCACCGCAAGGAAGCGCAAGGCTTCATGCTGTCACGACCCGGTCCCCAAATACTTGGGTCGAATCGAATCATGCCCAGCCTGCACCGTTGATGAGACGGCGGCAGTAAACTGTAATCCATATGCAGATAAATCAACAACAAATACTAAGATTGCCACAACTTTTATTTAATCGATAATTTAAACTTGTTCTGATACAAAAGACCCATAAACTGAAAATAACATAGAAACAACTAAACTCTCAATACTAAAGTAGCATCTATGGAGACGCCACAACATCCTCCTCAGATGGAAGTACCGTCGGGTACAAATCAGGATCATAGTAACTATTGATCAGCATCTCCAGGTCATCAGTAGTACCTACGGTTATCCAGTCAGGAAAGGAGCAAAGTACAATTTATGCTAATCTTGATAATTAATTTAACAATAAAATCATGCACTTTTAAACAGTTTGAAGATGAACAGTTTTGAAATAATACAGTTCAGTGATATAAATAGGTAATGAATATGACCGGATTGGGTACAGTAGTATCCTAGCGATACGGTATGGCTTGTCCCCGTGTGAAGAGGGGAAAGCTAATACAGTCAGTTACTCTAATTTTGGATTTGGTCATATCCACTACTCTACTCCTCCAGTCCCCAACAGTACGGTCAGTACTCTCGAAAGAGTTCGTGTATAACAGTGGTTTAAACTTGCAATGAAGTGATTATTAAATAATTGTAATTAACATAAATGTACTTGCCTTAAAATTGATCGAACTGAAGAGTTGGTACTTCGGGGTTGATGGTCAAAAACTTCCTCGAAACCCTACATTCGAAAATCTGTCTCAGAACCAAACTATTCAGAACTGCCACACTGGTTGCAATATCTAATTGTTTCCTAGTCAAGTTTTAATCTTGTTTTAACTAATACAACAAAAGTGCTTACTAGTGCGTTGATATTTAGAACATTCAATTTATATTTGATTTTCGGGAAAAACTTGTATTTATCAAGTTATTTATAAAACTTGGTATACATCCATTTATGATAAAATATACTTTTTCTTTTAATGAGAAAATACATAAATTTCTATTTAAATTTATAACTTAATTTTTCTAAGTAACAAAACATTAATTATTATATTCTTTTAAAATAAATAATTTATCATTTATACTACGTTCCTATGACTATAATCATCCAGAAAATAAAAGAAAGACAACATTAAAACCTAAGTTATTACAATCTCACACCCAGAATAAATAAATAGGCTTATGCCTTTACATTCCCAAGAATTAAAATAAGAGAAAATTCGTTAGTCCTGTAAACTGCTTACAAAATTAAATATAAATAATTCTAATTAAAATATAAATATTATTGAGTCTCAGAACTGGTCCAGTTGTCATTTAATAGCTAATGCCTCAACGTCCGGACGAAACCGGTTTCGTTTGCAGTTAGCCAGGGCCCATTGACCAATACGGTCATCGCCCAAATAAATCCCAAAAAAATAGTATTCTTTTCCGAAATTTATTTTTAAAATTATATAATCAAATTTTTATAGAAATTTTGACAGCATTTTCTCTATTTTCGGGATAACCCAAAACTGGGAAACGCGCCAATTTTTCCTGCAAAATAAATCCCAAACCAGGGATACCGATCCAACCAAAATATAATAATAATAATAACCAGAACTTAAAATAATATCGAACTCGAAATATCTAAAGTAATTCTTCCGAGATTCGGAAAATAGATCTGAACTCAGAGAATCAACAGAAAATTTAACCAAAGAATCATCCCAAAATTCACAGAGCTTTTCCGAACCGAGTTCGAAAAATCCGAAAACCTAGCAAACCGAATTCCCAGGGAATTCTAGGACCAAAATATCATCAAACCAACCACAGAACCCAATTTTCACAGAACAACTATCCAAAAATTTCCGAAACACAAACGTAACAGAAAATCGAATTTTCCGAAGAAAATTCCTGGACCAAAACTCATCACAGACTGAAAGAACTACGGGACTATCCAGAAGTTACCAAAATTGACGGAATCCGAAGTGATGCCTCGGACTCGAAACACGCCTCGCCGGAGTTCGGCTGCGTGTACAGCACCCAAGCTATGGAAAAGACCAGAGTGAGGTTCCACAGAAAGCACAAGAACGCTCTGGAACTAACCGGACAGTGGATCGGGAATCCCGCGGGGTGCTGCGACTCGGGAACACGAAGGAACATCGACGAAGGGGGTCGCCGACGCTGCGGTGGCGCCGAGGGTCAGCGAGGGTGCGGTGGCGCCCTGGTGGTTGGGCGGAGACGCCGCGGGCGGCGCTGGGAAACGCGCTCAGGTGCGCTGGATGGGCGCGGCCGGATCGAGGGTCCGGCGGGCGGAGCCGCGGTGTCAGCGGAAAGCCGAGGGCGCGGGGCAGAGGTGGATGGGGTGCTCGGAGAAGTCGCTCTGGGTGGTCGGCCGCGCTGGGACGTGCGCCTTGGCGGCGAGGTCGCTGGAAGAATTTGGGGGTTAGGGCTCAGGAAAATAAAAGTTTTGTGCGTGGGATGAAGAGAGTTGGACGAAGAGGAGGGGATTATATCGGGATAGGGAAAGAGATGTTACAGAAGGGGAAGCACAAGAGTTTCGGCCGCTTGGAAGCCAAGGATCGGCTCCGGCCGTTTGGTCGTAAGAAAGGAAAGGTTTCTTCCTTTCAATAAGAGAAGAAGTTACTGAGTTTTGATAAAAAGTAATTATTCCTTATCCACGTGCTGTTGAAAGAACCAAGAGAACAAAAAGAATTAAAAGAAAATATTAAATTTCTTTTCTTTATTATATCAACTAATGATTTTAAAAAAAAACAATATTTTCTTGGACTAGGACTTGGGTTCAGAAACAGGTCCGGGACTCGGAAATGGGTTCAGGTCTCGGGTCTAGACGGGTCAGAGTCAAAAATCAAACTCCAGAAGAATAATACTTTATTTTCTCAAAAATATGGTTATTCCTAATTTATAGGTTTAAATATTAAATATGATTTAATCTAACTAGAATAAATTTTAAACATAATATTTAATTAATTAAAAATATACGATTTTTGATAATATATCCAGAATTCAATTAATTAACTAATTCAAATAATTAACTAAAATTACGGATTTCACAACCTTCCCTCCTTAAAAAATTTTGTCCTCGAAATTTAAAAGGATAAGGTTAGAAATGATACCTCAGGTCTCAAACAAATACGGGTATTTCTCCCGCATATCATCTTCTCGCTCCCGGGTAGACTCGCCTGGGTAATCGTGCCTCCACATAACTCTGACTATGGGAGTTACTGAAGTCCTGGTCTTCTTCTCGCCTCTATCCAAAATCGCTACAGGCTTCTCTGGTACTGTAAGACTTGGTCCAATCTCCAGCTCCGAGTGGTCCAAGATGTGACTCGGATCCGGGATGTAGCGTCTGAGCTGCGAAATGTGGAAAACGTTATGCACGCCCTCAAGATTAGCTGGTAGAGCTAACCGAAACGCCACTTCACCAATTCGGCTCAAAACTTGAAATGGTCTGATATATCTGGGACTCAGCTTCCCAGCTCTGCCAAATCGGATAGTTCCTCTGATAGGAGAAATCTTCACAAAGACACTATCTCCTTCTTCAAACTGCAGTGGTCGACGACTGCTATCTGCCCAATGCTTCTGCCTGTCTTGGGCGATCCTAAGCTTGTCTCTGATTACCTTCACTTTCTCTGCTGCATCAGTCACCATCTCTGGCCCCAGTAGTACTCTTTCTCCTACGTCGTCCCATGCAAGTGGAGTACGGCAACGACGTCCATAGAGTGCTTCAAATGGGGTCATACCAATGCTGGCTTGGTAGCTGTTATTATAAAAAAACTCTACCAAGTGCAAATGGTCTTTCCACGATCCTCCGAACTCCAAGACACACGATCTCAGCATATCCTCCAGTGTCTGAATCGTCCTCTCTGATTGACCATCTGTCTGGGGGTGATAGGCAGTGCTGAACTTCAACTGTGTCCCCAGGCTGTCATACAAACTTTTCCAAAAGTGAGAGGTAAAACGAGTATCTCGGTCAGATACAATGCTTACCAGTACTCCATGAATCCGGTAGATGTGTCGCATGTATAGTGCCGCTAACTTCTCGGTGGATAAACCAACCTTGAAGGGAATAAAGTGAGCTGACTTGGTTAGTCGGTCCACTATAACCCAGATGGCATCCTTCCCTTCTTGGGAACGAGGCAAACCTGACATGAAGTCCATTGTGATGTGCTCCCACTTCCACTCCGGAATGTCCAGCGGTTGTAGAAGTCCTGCGGGTCTCTGTCTACTGGCCTTCACTTGCTGACAGATCAAACATCTCGCCACAAATCTGGACACATCTTTCTTCATTCCATACCACCAAACAATAGTGCGCATATCCCGATACATCTTATTAGCTCCAGGATGTATAGAATACTGCGACTGGTGCGCTTCTTTCATTAGTTCGTTCTTCAGTTCGCCAGATGGTACACAAAGCCTCGTACCATTCTTCAAAGCTCCATCGCTAGCGATTGAGAAACCCTCAAGTGTTCCTGCCAACACTTGGTCTCTCAGTTTGCAAAGTGCCTCGTCTTGAAACTGAGTCTCCTTGATCTTGTCCATCAGATACGAGCTCACTTGCAACTTCATCAGTACAGAATCAACATCCAGCTCCATCCTTCTATCTCCAGGCACTATGATCTCTAATCCAAGCTTCTCGATGTCCTCTAGTAGATGCCGCTCCTTGGTCAAGAACATCGCCACTGGGTATCGACTAAGTGCATCAGCGACCACATTAGCCTTACCCGGGTGGTATTGCAGGTCGATGTCAAAATCCTTAATTAGCTCCAGCCATCTTCTTTGTCTCATGTTCAACTCTTTCTGAGTGAAAACATACTTCAGACTTTTGTGGTTTGTGTATATCTCCACTCTCTCTCCATACAGATAGTGCTTCTATAGCTTCAACGCAAAGATAACTGCCGCAAGCTCCAGGTCATGTGTGGGATAATTTTTCTCATGGTTCCGTAATTGCCTAGATGCGTAAGCAATCACTTTCCCATTCTGTTGAAGAACACATCCCAGTCCTTTTCCAGAGGCATCACTGAAGATTGTGAAACCACCGGATCCTGCGGGTAGCGCAAGGATTGGTGCAGTGGTGAGCCTCTTCTTCAGCTCCTCGAATGCAGCCTAGCAATCTTTCGTCCAGATGAACTCTTCATTCTTCCGAGTAAGCTTCGTCATCGGTTCAGCAATTCTGGCAAAATCCTTCACAAACTTCCGGTAGTAGCCAGCCAAGCCCAAGAAACTTCTGATCTCAGCAACTGAGCTTGGGGTAGACCACTTCTCCACAGCAGCTATCTTCTTAGGATCTACCGAAATTCCTTCTCCTGTGACAACATGGCCAAAAAAATCCACCTTGTCTAGAAAGAATTCACATTTGGATAGCTTACCATATAACTTCTCTTTCCTTAAAGTTCCCAGAACTTTCCTGAGGTGCTCTTCGTGCTTCTCTTCAGTCTTCGAATAGATCAAAATGTCATCAATGAAGACAACAACAAATTGATCTAAGTATTCATGGAAAACCTTGTTCATAAGGTTCATGAATACTGCAGGAGCATTTGTCAGTCCAAACGGCATGACCAAGAATTCAAACTTCCCATACTTGGTGTTGAATGCCGTTTTAGGAATATCTTCCTTCCTGACCTTGATCTGATGATAGCCAGATCTGAGGTCTATCTTGGAAAACACCTTGGCTCCGCTCAATTGATCAAATAAATCATCGATTCGGGGCAGCGGGTACTTGTTCTTGATGGTGATATTGTTCAATGCCCGGTATTCGATGCACATCCTCACAGTTCCGTCCTTCTTGGGAACAAACAAGACAGGCGCTCCCCAGGGTGAAGCTCCATCTCGAATGAATCCCAGAGCCTTCAGTTCATTGATCTGGTCCTTCATTTCCTTGGCCTCCTTCGGGTTGACTCTGTAGCATCCCTTAGAAATAGGGAAAGAGCCGGGGACTAGGTCAATGGTAAACTCTATGTCTCGGTCTGGGGGTAACCCGGGAAGACTATCAGGGAAAACATCCATAAATTCTGCTATGATAGGATGGAGAGTTCCGGATTCTTCAGTGATAGAGGTATAAGTAACACATTCCATCTCCTCCGGAGTTTGAGAGATTTCAAACTCCGGTTCTCCAGGTGGGCTGAAGACTACACATCCTCGATGACAATCTATCAGCGCATGCTGCTTACTCAACCAGTCCATCCCTAGGACTACATCATAGTTAGGTAAGGGCATGACAAGCAAAGGTGCTATAAAGTTATGGCCAGCTATGGTGATAGGGCAATTACAGGTCTCAGTGATGGGTAGGGGTCCTCCTCCAGTCATAACCCTACAGATCTTCTTGCTAAAGCCAGTAACTATATGGTGTGCAGATATGAATTTGGTGGCTATAAAACTATATGATGCTTCCGAATCAAATAAAGCTAAGGCAGGGTAGGAATGCACATAGATAGAACCTGATATGACATCCGCTACAGGTTCCTGAGCTGGCTCTGGTTCCTCTGCTGTCAGAGCAAAAACTCGTCCCGTCTTCTGTTGATGTTGCCCAAACTGTTGTTGCTGAGTGGGCAGAGGTCCTTTCTGCGGAGTTGCTCCAGTCCGGTTAGTTGACAAAGGGCAGTCCCTCACTTGATGGGTGGAAGACCCACAGACTAGGCAGTGCCCTAGCCTCTTCCTGCAGATGTTTGCCAGATGTCCCGGCCTCTTGCAAAAGTTGCAGACGGGGATCTACCTCTGAGGCGCCTTGTCATTGTTCCTCGCCTGCTGGTAGGAAGGACGGTTGTTGTTGTTGCTGTTGTTGTTGGGTTTCTTCTGATTACCCTGGAAGTTGTTAGTTCCAGGATAATCTCTCTTCGAACGGGCAGGTTGGCTCTTCTCTATGTCTTGAGCTCGCTCCAGGATCTTTTCATAAGTCTTAGTACCGCCTGAGATCACATGGGTGCGGATCTCTTCTCTTAGTCCATATCTGAACCTTTCGGCACGATCGTCAGGGTCAGCCACCAGGTTCTTGGCAAATCGGCTGAGCTGGCCGAATTCAGCAGCATACTCTCCCACAGTCATGTTGCCCTGCTTCAGGTTCTGGAATTGTCGCTCCATCTCCCACAACTCTGAAGTTGGGAAGAACTTCCTCTGGAATAACCTCTTGAAGGTGTCCCAGTCAATCTGTCTATCCTGGAGTCGGGGTTCATTCCGATACCAGGTACTTGCTACATTCTGCAGTTGGAGTCCCACTGCTTCAGCCTTGAGGTCTTCTGGAAGCCGAGCAACGCTTAGAAGACGCTCCATACTATCGAGCCATTCATCAGCATAGACAATTCCCTCGGTTTCCTTGAAGGGTCGAGGGTTCTGCTTCTTGAAACTCTCAATATCGCCCACCTTGGCAATATGATTCCCATTAATTAAATGGCCTTAATATTACATAAATTAATCCTTAAATTTATGTTTACCTTGGCAGGCCTTGGTTCCTGTTGAGCTGCTTCTCCTCTCTCCAGTGCAGCCATTGCCACGCTATGGGCATTCTCCATACCTTCTCTCATAATGGCCGTCTGCTCGCGATGAGCTTTAGTTTGAGTTCTCTGGGCTTCTAGCACTCCTCTTAGCAGACCTATGAGGTCGGTGGGGTCCACAGGAACTGGTGGGACAGCTGGAGTGGGCGAAACCACCTGGAGCTGCATCTCCGTCCGAGAAGAAGATGGATCCGTCGTCATATTAAGGGAACGGTCGGCCAACTGCCGAGGTGTAGGATCCGGACTTGATTGGGGATGTGGGGTATGATCAGGTGTTGACATCCCATCGCCAGCAGGGTTGGTTTTATCAGTGGCCATTCTCTGGAAGGTTTAGGATTTAGACATAAGCAAGGTAGCCTATCTATAATCAAACAAAAATATTTATAATATATTTCGGTCCTATGTTGTGACAAATTAATGTTCTAGTGTTCTATATGTCTCTAACTAGGTTTTTCTAAGTTGTTGATTCGACCTGTATGGGCCACCACTAAAAACATGTCACGACCCGGTCCCCAAATACTTGGGTCGAATCGAATCTTGCCCAGCCTGCACCGTTGATGAGACGGCGGCAGTAAGCTGTAATCCATATGCAGGTAAATCAACAACAAATACTAAGATTGCCACAACTTTTATTTAATCGATAATTTAAACTTGTTCTGATACAAAAGATCCATAAACTGAAAATAACATAGAAACAACTAAACTCTCAGTACTAAAGTAGCATCTATGGAGACGTCACAACATCCTCCTCAGATGGAAGTACCGTCGGGTACAAATCAGGATCATAGTAACTATTGATCAGCATCTCCAGGTCATCAGTAGTACCTATTATCCAGTCAGGAAAGGAGCAAAGTACAATTTATGCTAATCTTGACAATTAATTTAACAATAAAATCATGCACTTTTAAACAGTTTGAAGATGAACAGTTTTAAAATAATACAGTTCAGTGATATGAATAGGTAATGAATATGACCGGATTGGGTACAGTAGTATCCTAGCGATACGGTATGGCTTGTCCCCGTGTGAAGAGGGGAAAGCTAATACAGTCAGTTACTCTAATTTTGGATTTGGTCATATCCACTACTCTACTCCCCCAGTCCCCAATAGTACGGTCAGTACTCTCGAAAGAGTTCGTGTATAACAGTGGTTTAAACTTGCAATGAAGTGATTATTAAATAATTGTAATCAACATAAATGTACTTGCCTTAAAATTGATCAAACTGAAGAGTTGGTACTTCGGGGTTGATGGTCAAAAACTTCCTCGAAATCCTACATTCGGAAATCTGTCTCAGAACCAAACTATTCAGAACTGCCACACTGGTTGCAATATCTAGTTGTTTCCTAGTCAAGTTTTAATCTTGTTTTAACTAATACAACAAAAGCGCTTACTAGTGCGTTGATATTTAGAACATTCAATTTATATTTGATTTTCGGGAAAAACTTGTATTTATCAAGTTATTTATAAAACTTGGTATACATCCATTTATGATAAAATATACTTTTCCTTTTAATGAGAAAATACATGAATTTCTATTTAAATTTATAACTTAATTTTTCTAAGTAACAAAACATTAATTATTATATTCTTTTAAAATAAATAATTTATCATTTATACTACGTTCCTATGACTATAATCATCCAGAAAATAAAAGAAAGACAACATTAAAACCTAAGTTATTACAATCTCACACCCAGAATAAATAAATAGGCTTATGCCTTTACATTCCCAAGAATTAAAATAAGAAAAAATTCGTTAGTCCTGTAAACTGTCTACAAAATTAAATATAAATAATTTTAATTAAAATATAAATATTATTGAGTCTCAGAACTGGTCCAGTCGTCATTTAATAGCTAATGCCTCAACGTCCGGACGAAACCGGTTTCGTTTGCAGTTAGCCAGGGCCCATTGACCAATACGGTCGTCGTCCAAATAAATCCCAAAAAAATAGTATTCTTTTTCGAAATTCATTTTTAAAATTATATAATCAAATTTTTATAGAAATTTCGGCAGCATTTTCTCTATTTTTGGGATAACCCAAAACTGGGAAACGCGCCGATTTTTCCTGCAAAATAAATCCCAAACCAGGGATACCGATCCAACCAAAATATAATAATAATAATAATAACCAGAACTTAAAATAATATCGAACTCGAAATATCCAAAGTAATTCTTCCGAGATTCGAAAAACAGATCTGAACTCAGAGAATCAACAGAAAATTTAACCAAAGAATCATCCCAAAATTCACAGAGCTTTTTCGAACCGAGTTCGGAAAATCCGAAAACCTAGCAAACCGAATTCCCAGGGAATTCTAGGACCAAAATATCATCAAACCAACCACAGAACCCAATTTTCACAGAACAACTATCCGAAAATTTTCGAAACACAAACGTAACAGAAAATCGAATTTTCCGAAGAAAATTTCTGGACCAAAACTCATCACAGACTGAAAGAACTACGGGACTATCCATAAGTTACCGAAATTGACAGAATTCGAAGTGATGCCTCGGACTCGAAACACGCCTCGCCGGAGTTCGGCTGTGTGGACAGCACCCAAGCTCTGGAAAAGACCACAGTGAGGTTCCACAGAAAGCACAGGAACGCTCTGGAACTAACCGGACAGTGTATCGGGAATCCCGTGGGGTGCTGCGACTCGGGAACACGAAGGAACAGCGACGAAGGGGGTCGCCGACGCTGCGGTGGCGCCGAGGGTCAGCGAGGGTGCGGTGGCGCCCTGGTGGTTGGACGGAGACGCCGCGGGCGGCGCTGGGAAACGCGCTCAGGTGCGCTGGATGGGCGCGGCCGGATCGAGGGTCCGGCGGGCGGAGCCGCGGTGTCGGCGAAAAGCCGAGGGCACGGGGCAGAGGTGGATGGGGTGCTCGGAGAAGTCGCTCCGGGTGGTCGGCCGCGCTGGGACGTGCGCCTTGGCGGCGAGGTCGCTGGAGGCTCAGGAAAATAAAAGTTTTGTGAGTGGGATGAAGAGAGTTGGACGAAGAGGAGGGGATTATATAGGGATAGGGAAAGAGATGTTACAGAAGGGGAAGCACAAGAGTTTCGGCCGCTTGGAAGCCAAGGACCGGCTCCGGCCGTTTGGTCGTAAGAAAGGAAAGGTTTCTTCCTTTCAATAAGAGAAGAAGTTAATGAGTTTTGATAAGAAGTAATTATTCCTTATCCACGTGCTGTTGAAAGAACCAAGTGAACAAAAAGAATTAAAAGAAAATATTAACTTTTTTTCTTTATTATATCAACTAATGATTTTAAAAAAAAAACAATATTTTCTTGGACTAGGACTTGGGTTCAGAAACAGGTCCGGGACTCGGAAATGGGTTCAGGTCTCGGGTCTAGACGGGTCAGAGTCAAAAATCAAACTCCAGAAGAATAATACTTTATTTTCTCAAAAATATGGTTATTCCTAATTTATAGGTTTAAATATTAAATATGATTTAATCTAACTAGAATAAATTTTAAACATAATATTTATTTATTTAAAAATATACGATTTTTGACAATATATCCAGAATTCAATTAATTAATTAATTCAAATAATTAACTAAAATTACGGATTTCACACATGCCATATCTCTTTAATAAAGAACTAACCTATAGTGTATGGAAAGAGATATCAGGCCGTCTCTTGAGGGTAAACTTGTAGACGCCCAAAATTATACACTGAAACCAGGCTGGCACAAGGCCTTCAACGTGCAGCCAGAAGCACAGTTGATGTCATTATGTGAGTAGGAAGAATTGCAGTTATGGTGCAGAATTCAAGACTTAGTCCATTCTTGTATCATGCTGTTATTTAACCTATGCGGGAAGATTCAAGTCGTAGCGACATCTCTCCTAATGCATGATAGACAGTCACTGTGGGGAACGCTCAACCCATATATTGAGATATGTGGAGGATTGTTGGTGTTTTTGCCTTTGGACTAGAAAAGATAGTCCCATATCGGCTACACCAAATGGTGAGTATCTCAATATAATGCATTGCTTGTGTTGAGGTGTGCACATGAGGTGTAGTGGGGCACAAGTTTGTGCCATGTAGGAGTATTTTCCTAGATGGAAAAAGGATTAAATCCAACAAGGATGCAAGTTAACTTTTGTTGTGCGGACTCGGAATTGGACACGGACTCCAGGATGTCTCGTACATGCACGGGAGTGTTCGGGGGGTAGGCATGGACTGGCACACTTCTATGCTGATTGTGGGATGATCTAAAATATCAAACTCTATTTTTGAGTATTGGTATTTTAGTCCCACATCGGATAGGAGAAGAGGTGAAGTCTCAACTCCACTCTATAAATAGAGCCCCTTGGCCTCCTTTGAAAGATGCACCAAGAAGAGAGTTGAGGGAGTCTGTTAAGTCCAGGAAGCCCGTTCAAGTCTCAAATATTGACTTACGAGCGTTCCAGAAGTTCTTCGTGAACTTGCTAGTTCCTAGAAGCTGTTCGTGCTCGTGTGGGGCTAATAAAGCTTTGAGCAACGGTGGTTCATTCACCCCAGCATCTCATTCTCGCCTGTCATCGCTGCTGTTGCCTTTTACAGTAACTTCTTTTTAGAAGCTCTACTGTCGATAGTTGCTTGCACAAAGTCTCTTTAGATTTTTTGTGAATTATGTAGAATCTTTTTAGATCCTCGTAATTCAGAATCCTCCAGGATCTCTGTTGCACATCTTCTTTAAGGTGCTGCATTTGAAACGTCGTGTGCATAATTGTTTCAGTTTCAGAACTTTTTATTGTTGGTGTTTTTGCCTTTGGACTAGAAAAGATAGTCCCACATCGGCTACACCAAATGGTGAGTATCTCAATATAAGGCATTGCTTGTGTTGAGGTGTGCACATGAGGTGTAGTGGGGCACAAGTTTGTGCCATGTGGAAGTATTTTCCTAGAAGGAAAAAGGATTAAATCCAACAAAGATGCAAGTTAATTTTTGTTGTGCGGACTCAGACTCGGACACGGACTCCAGGATGTCTCGTGCATGCACGGGAGTGTTCGGAGGGTAGGCGTGGACTGGCACACTTCTATGCTGATTGTGGGATGATCTAAAATATCAAACTCTATTTTTGAGTATTGGTATTTTAGTCCCACATCGGATAGGAGAGGAGGTGAAGTCTCAACTCCACTCTATAAATAGAGCCCCTTGGCCTCCTTTGAAAGATGTACCAAGAAGAGAGTTGAGGGAGTTTGTTAAGTCTAGGAAGCCCGTTCAAGTCTCAAATATTGACTTACGAGCGTTCCAGAAGTTCTTCGTGAACTTGCTGGTTCCTGAAAGCTGTTCGTGCTCGTGTGGGGCGAATAAAGCTTTGAGCAATGGTGGTTCATTCACCCCAGCATCTCATTCTCGCCTGTCATCGCTGCTGTTGCCTTTTACAGTAACTTCTTTTTAGAAGCTCTACTGCCGATAGTTGCTTGCACAAAGTCTCTTTAGATTTTTTGTGTATTACGTAGAATCTTTTTAGATCCTCGTAATTCAGAATCCTCCAGGATCTCTGTTGCACATCTTCTTTAAGGTGTTGTATTTGAAACGTTGTGTGTATAATTGTTTCAATTTTAGAATTTCCTATCGAAAATTGTGCCTCGGCACTAACAATCTCAAAGCTTTATTGAGAAGATGGATAATTCTCGTGCTTCGCTCATCGATACCGGCTTTAACAAGTTGGAAAAATTCGATGGCGAACACTTCCAGATATGGAGACGAAAGGTTACTTTAAATCTTCAACTCGTGAATGTTGATCACATGCTGTCAGAAGAAGAACCGATCGTTCCAACCACTGGACCTGCTGCGGCTGTGGCCGCTGCTACGACCAAGCAAGCGAAGTGGAAGAGAGAAAACAGTTTATGCAAACTACTGATACTCAATTCCATGGAAGACTCTCTGGTAGAGTCCTACCCCAAGAAGACATCTGCCAAAGAGATATAGGACTCATTGGAAAAGCTCTATAAAGATGACGAGAACCGGTCCAAGATCTTCATGGTAGAAAAATACTACAAGTGGACCTTCGAAGACGAGAAGGCGATGCTGCCCCAAGTGAAGGAGTTTCTGAAGTTGCGTCAGAAACTAGAAGACGAGAACATGCCCCTCGTCGACAAGTTTGTCGTTGGAGGGATCGTCGTAAAACTTCCTACAGAATGGAGCAACTTCTATGCAAGGATGCATCGAAAGAAGATGGAAATTAGCTTGAAAGATTTCTTGCAAGAGATCCATGTTGAGGACGAGATGCGCTCTCAAGAGAAGATGGATACTCTGTCCAAACAACTGGCGAAGGCAAATCTGGTCCAAACCAGAGAGTACCAGGAGAAGCAGGCTGCTTCTCATCGCAAAAAGAAGAACTTTACGAATCTGAAAGTGAAGGGTCCTGCTTTCAAGCAGCAGAAGTCCAAGTCCCATGTGACTTGATTCAATTGTGGCAAGAAGGGCCACTACAAGTCCGAATGTAAGTCCAAGCCCAAAGAACAAGGTGAGCCTAGTAAGGTTTCTATGATTACTAATCTAGTTGCCATGATAGCACAGGTTGCAATTATGGGGGCTGACTTGGACTGGTAGATAGACACTGATGCGACCTGCCATGTCTGTTCGACAAAGACTGGTTCGTCTCTTATGAGCCAACTTCAGAGAAGGTCATAATGGCAAACCAGGCACAAGCTGAAGTACTGGGGATCGGGACGGTGGAGCTGAAACTCACATCGGGGAACACTCTGACGCTTCAAGGTGTGAAGCATGTTCCAGTAATTGCTAAGAACCTGATCTCTGGAAGTCTGCTCTGCAACGTAGGCTTGAGGATGGACATCAATGCTGGCCAGTTGGTGATGTCCAAGAAGGGTACATTCTTCGAGAAAGCTTTCCAAACTGAAGGAATGTACAAGATTCAGCTTGGTGTAACCCAGCATGATAATATAAATGCAATCACTTTTTCTGATTATTCTCTTGAGTTGTGGCATAATAGGCTAGGAAATGTTCTTTGTAAAAGGATTAACAGAATGTCTAGTCTAGGACTTATCTCCAAGTGTGGGGGTAAGGTAGAGAAATGCGAAGTATGTGCTCAGACGAAGATCACAAGAAAACCCTTTCACAGGGTCCATCGAAGCACAGATCTTCTGGAGTTGGTTCACTCAGATATCTGTGACTTCAAACAATTCTCTACAAAGGCCGGGATGAAGTATTTCATTACTTTCATCGATGACTTCTCAAAGTATGCTTTCGTCTACTTGCTCAAGTCTAAAGACGAAGCATTCGAGAAGTTCAAGGAGTTCAGGACCGAGGCTGAGCGGCAAACTGGACAACAACTCAAGAGGTTAAGGAGTGATCGAGGCGGGGAGTATCGGTCTCATGAATTCTTATCATTCTGCAAAGAACATAGAATCATCAATGAGACAACGGCTCCGTACTCTCCTCAATCCAACGGAGTAGCAGAAAGGAAGAACAGAACGTTGACAGAGATGATGAACTCCATGCTGTTGACTGCGGGTCTTCCAAAGTATTACTGGGGAGAAGCTGCACTAACGGATTCGGATTTGTATTGGCTCACCTTTTTTTGGGCTTGGACTTGCATTCGGATTTGTATTGGCCCTTCTTGCCACAATTGAAGCAAGTCACATGGGACTTGGACTTCTGCTGCTTGAAAGCAGGACCCTTCACTTTCAGATTCGTGAAGTCCTTCTTTTTGCTATGAGAAGCAGCCTGCTTCCCCTGATACTCTCTGGTTTGGACCAGATTTGCCTTCGCCAATTGTTTGGACAGAGTATCCATCTTCTGTTGAGAGCGCATCTCGTCCTCAACATGGATCTCTTGCAAGAAATCTTCCAAGCTAATTTCCATCTTCTTTCGATGCATCCTTGCATAGAAGTTGCTCCATTCTGTAGGAAGTTTTGCGACGATCCCTCCAACGACAAACTTGTCGACGAGGGGCTTGCTCTCGTCTTCTAGTTTCTGACGCAACTTCAGAAACTCCTTCACTTGGGGCAGCATCGCCTTCTCGTCTTCGAAGGTCCACTTGTGGCATTTTTCTACCATGAAGATCTTAGACCGGTTCTCGTCATCTTCATAGAGCTTTCCCAAGGAGTCCCATATCTCTTTGGCAGATGTTTTCTTGGAGTAGGACTCTTCCAGAGAGTCTTCCATGGAATTAAGTATCAGTAGTTTGCATATACTGTTTTCTCTCTTCCACTTTGCTTGCTTGGTCGTAGCAGCGGCCACAGCCGCAGCAGATCCAGTGGTTGGAACGATCGATTCTTCTTCTGATAGCACGTGATCAACATTCACGAGTTGAAGATTTAAAGTAACCTTTCGTCTCCATATCTGGAAGTGTTCGCCATCGAATTTCTCCAACTTGTTAAAGCCGGTATCGATGAGCGAAGCACGAGAATTATCCATGTTCTCAATAAAGCTTTGAGATTGTTATTGCCGAGGCACAATTTTCCATGGAAAATTCTGAAACTGAAATAATTGTACACACAACATTTCAAATGCAGCACCTTAAAGAAGATGTGCAACAAAGATCCTGGAGGATTCTGAATTACGAGGATCTAAAAAGATTCTACGTAATACACAAAAAATCTAAAGAGACTTTGTGCAAGCAACTATCGGCAGTAGAGCTTCTAAAAAGAAGTTACTGTAAAAGGCAACAGCAGCGATGACAGGCGAGAATGAGATGTTGGGGTGAATGAACCACCGTTGCTCAAAGCTTTATTCGTCCCACACGAGCACGAACAGCTTTCAGGAACCAGCAAGTTCACGAAGAACTTCTGGAACGCTCGTAAGTCAATATTTGAGACTTGAACGGGCTTCCTGGACTTAACAGACTCTCTCAACTCTCTTCTTGGTGCATCTTTCAAAGGAGGCCAAGGGGCTCTATTTATAGAGTGGAGTTGAGACTTCACCTCTTCTCCTATCCGATGTGGGACTAAAATACCAATACTCAAAAATAGAGTTTAATATTTTAGATCATCCCACAATCAGCATAGAAGTGTGCCAGTCCATGCCTACCTCCCGAACACTTCCGTGCATGCACGAGACATCCTGGAGTCCGTGTCCGAGTCCGAGTCCGCACAACAAAAATTAACTTGCATCCTTGTTGGATTTAATCCTTTTTCCTTCTAGGAAAATACTCCTACATGGCACAAACTTGTGCCCCACTACACCTCATATGCACACCTCAACACAAGCAATGCATTATATTGAGATACTCACCATTTGGTGTAGCCGATGTTGGACTATCTTTTCTAGTCCAAATGCAAAAACACCAACAATCTCGGCACTAACAGTGTCCACGTGGCTACAACAACACACAAAGATCCGCTCTTTGACCGCCAGCTGGTGACTTGTTGAGATTTTATTACAGCAAATCTGGGTGGTCGAGACTTGGTCAGCCTGTCACGTGTCCTATCGCAGGATAGGATCAGTCTGCTTGAGTCATTTTGAGCCGCATAGGTTTTTCAGTATTCGGCCATGCTGGGCCGCATAAGACTCATGCGACTTAGGCCGCAGTCTCCTTTAGTCCGCATGTAGCTTGGGGACTTTTTGAGCCGCATAGATTCTATATTCTGGGCCGCATAAAGCTTATGCGGCTCAGGTTGCAGTCACCCTTGGCCGCAAAAAGCGCGCATGGATTGAGCCGCATAAGGTTCATGCGGCAAGGGTCGCAGTCCTTCTAGCCATATGACTATGTCCAGTCTGGTGACGTGACATTTTGTCTGATCACGTCTTATCTTTTTTTTGTCAGAGTGTCAGAGTCGTCAGCTTTGTCAGAAGGGTTGATCAGATTAGCCGCATAAGTAACTATTCTTTCTGCGGCTCAAATTAGTCTGGTTACGAGATAGTGAAGATGGGCCACAGGGGACATGCCGAGTCTGTCATGCGGCTCTTCTTTATGCGGACCACTTTGTCCCAATGTAGTCATGCGTTCAGTTGTGATCCGCATGAATCCCATATTTTTCATGCTTCTACAAGACCCCCTTCAAAGTTTTCAAATTGTAAATTTGGAATACTTTGAATAAGAAGCATGGAAATTAGAGCTGTTTAGGTGTGGCAATCCTATCAGAGGCAGCATGGACGTGATAGGTTTGGGTACTTCCGCTGGAAATTTTATGTGGACTTATCATCCTTGGCGTACCTTGGTTTTAGGTACAGATAATAAGTTGAGAGAGGGAACCAACATATTTCCTCAGAGGTAATATGGAAGTGATAAATATGAGGTTGATGGTAGAGCTTTCCTACTCAGAGGTGATATGGACATGGTAGGAGTGAACTCGGTGATGATACACAGAACAAATCAGAGGTGATATGGACATGGAAGTTCTATGACTGATGTGCCACAACGCAGGGCTTGTTGCACAGGGTGTTTACTCAAAGGTAAGGTGGACGTGGTAAACATTTGTTTTTAGCATCATCTGCTTTGTAAGGGATAGGAAAACAACTAAGAGGTAATTTGGACATGGTTGTTCTACTACTTGGGAGTGAATGCAACGGAACAACTATGCTTATAGCAGTAGTAGGTGTAGACTTGTTTTCAAAACTCCATGAATAGAGTTAGAAACTTCAGAAATAGTTCAAAATGGGACTATCTACTATGAAATTATGCAAAAAAAAAAACATAGATAAGTTTAGGAATTTGGAAAGAAAGAGGAAGAAGCCAAAAAAATGTTACACTTAAAGTTATTATGCCTCTTAACAATTTTAGAAAAGATATTTTTGGTATTAAAATATGACCATCAGTTTAAGATTTTGTGATGTGCTCTAACAAATGTTGTTGTGTCATTTAGAGTCTACTTGGATTGAGGGTGAAGAGAGTTCAGTGAGGGAAAGTTAACTGAAGAGAAAAAATATATCTTGCTTGGTTTGAGAGAGAGTTTAGAAGGGAGAATCATCGAGGGTTAAGTGAGTGTTTATTTAACTTTCTTTTGTTCATTTTTTAAACCCAAAGCAAATCGGGAGGTTAACAAGGGAAAGTGAGGGGTTGTTGTTTAAAAAATGATAAATATTTGCCATAAAATATCGTGACATTCTCCATCGATTTTCCTGCTTTCAACATGTTGCTTCGTCTTTCTGGCTTTCAACTTGTTGTCGATTGTCAAGTTGGATCATCTCTCCTCGCTTTCTCTTACTCATCGTTGGAATTATAAGGAAAAAAAAATTGACGGCTATGTTTTTGATACATATGTCGAGTTGATGATATATATATATATATATATATATATATATATATATATATATATATATATATATATATATATATATTTGATGCATCAAAAAAATCTGTCTAGGTGTGTCAAAAAAATGAAGGAGAGATAATTAATGACTACATATATTTTATGCATCTGTTGAGTTGATGACCACATATGTTTTGTGTAATTTTTTTATGCCACATATAACACTTGATATTTTAATAACTATTATATTTTTATTAATCGTCCTCCCATTCAAAACATCCAATCAAACTAAGAGTTATTAAATATACCCCATTTAACTTTCTCTCAAATCCAAATAAGATTAATGTATTGACTTCCCTCTTCATGGCGTAACTTATCTTCACTTAACTATACTTAACTACTCAGATCTTCTTCTTTTTCCCTTAATCCAAGCATACTCTTAGTAAATACCGTTGATTATAAGATTGTCATGCCTTCTATTCTTGCTAAGTTTTAACCATTTTGTCCTTGAATAAAACAAAAGATCCTCCCTGTCACTAAAGAAATTGAATTTTGACGAGGTTAAAATTAAGACTGACGTGTCCAAATATTACATATCCCCTTCTTTATCCCAACCCACTCATACCTAATCTTATCCTTACCCCCATCCAATGGGAATTGGGAGGAGAGCTGCAAAAGTTGTCGAACTAGAATTAGGTTAAACCTATAACTTTGTCCGCACTATGCTGAAGGAATTTGGTATTTGAATACATGTCATTAACCTCTTATAAAATATGTTTTACAGCTAGAATGATATACATTTGCAGCCGGTCGAAGAAAAAAAAACATAATATTATCAGTTTGGCATTTGTATGATTGAGTTGACTTAAGAAAAAAAGTGAGTCAAAAGCTTCTAAATGTTTATCCATATGCAAAAGTCAGACAATTCATTGTTTTACATGAGTAAGTTTGCCATTCTTAAACAGATTTATATGTTTGTATAGCGTATAGATGAAAAAAGGCTAAATATGATAAACTTTACTTAACAACTTTAAAAAATATGTATCTTTTTCTTCTTCTTTTTTCATGCAAATTGGTTCGTACTTGTATGTACAAATATAAGGACAATTTATCTTAATTGAATTGGATATGTAGGATATGTTGGTCATGTCCTCAAAAGCACCCTGCTGCTCCATGTCGCTGCATCCTACAGGATCACACACTGTCACGCCCCTGAACCAGAATACTGGAGAGCGGGGGAATGACTCAGCCATCTACGTATTACGGGTAGATGAATACCGTATAATACGATCAATGCTGTCTAACCAGACGAGGGGGTGCATACTACATGAAAGTCTCACTATGGTTACTTCACATCTATTGTCTCAATCATTCAAACAAGGAACAGAAATAGAGAACATGTAAGATAAAGCAGTAAGGCATCCCAAACGCTCTGTCAAAATGTTCTTGATGTCTGGCTTTACAAAATATAGCCAGATGGATGTAGCAAAAGTATACACAATTATTATCAGCTGCAGCCTGACTTAGTTACAATTATGTAAAAGTAAGTACAAGACAATCCGACTAACATGTCGGTGCCAAACGGCAAAGTATAAAGTAAATAACAAAACGAGTGGGGAAGTAAGGAACCCACTCGAGTCCTCCTGCGATCATCCCTCTAGTATTGACCATCTTGGAGGTGGAAGTAAGCTGGATCCTCGGGGACCGGATCTAAATCTGGCCATGCAAAACCAGAGAGGTTAGACCTCTAATAGCAAGTACCGCAAGGAAGCACGATATGAAGGATGAAACCAGTAAATAGGAGGATATAGTAATAGATCTCTGCTTGCCGCTGGGATTCACATAACATCACGACACTTCGAATCAACCTCCCAACCAAACAAGGACAGAAGTTGGCCCATCATGTCCTGACATTCTGATCATCTCAGTTAGGTAACAGAGTAGATACAATGCTCAAACAAATCAATTTAAACAGCCATTCAACTACTACGGCTTGCTACTGTGATTTCTAAGTTATCCTGGATATATGCAATAAATAATTCCTCAGTTCTTACTATGTGCAAGCAAGGCTAGTTTACCCAGTCAATCAATTGCGCCAATCATGAATTAGACGAGTCCCAGCAGGACGCCCGTCATCAATATACAATATTCAATAAATAATATAACCAGATATCGCTCCATGCCCGTGTGGCAGGTTTGCAGTATCTGTGGGGACCAGCCGGCCTGTCGGGCACTACTAGTCCCAAGAGGGCTGCTATGTAAGAACTCGAGAATCCGTTCTCTCCATGCAATCATTATTTTATTTAACTTAATAGCCTCTGTGTTAAGCGAAATCCCATGTCGTGGATCATGGTCATTCAAATGAGTACTTTCGTACAGGGTACGATATGTACTCCCACAACGATACCAGTGCGGTTAGGTTGTAGGTCTTACATAGCGTAATGCAACAATCAAAACTAACCACGGAATAATTATGTCTTGACCATAAAGTACACATGCTGCGATTTGTAGAAAAATAAATAAACAAATAATTAAATAAGTAAATTGAAGCCTGCACGTGTCTGTATGCCAATGTTTTGGGACCAGTCAGTCGATTATAATAGTTCATAATATGAAAGTATCTCATCCATTCATTTCAATAAGACGACTAGCCAGCCTCTTAGTTCCAATTAGGAACGCATGATCAATTATAAATCGAGATAACCAATAATGTTATTTTAATGTTCAGACAATAATTACTGTTAATAAATGCTAAGGCAATCAATCAATGTTAATAGATGTCAATCAATGTCAATTAATGCCATTTTGGAACAAGAATCAGCCTAGAAGGCATTTAAAATCAGAGTTCATGCGGCCAGGAAATCATGCGGCCAAGGAAATTCTATGCGGTTGGACAAGGGTGATTCCATGCGGCCGAAAATGAGTAGTCCCATGCGGCCAAATCTGCAAGCCTTAGGCGACTAGAACTAAAGGGGTCTCATGCGGCTTTGCTTAAAATACGACCCTGCGGCCAGGAAAAATTCTATGCGGCTGGGGAATAGCAATCCTCATGCGGCTCGAAAATGACATGCACCCATGCGGCTGAACACAGGTGTCACTCTCCATTCCCGAAATGCGTATTTTTATACATGTACAACTCATGAGTATTTATTTAGTATTTATCATGTAGTATTCTGTATTTAAATTTGTATGTTAATTAATTAGCTGCACTTTAATTTTCATGTTAATTTATTTCCTGCAATTTTATTTCTATATTATATTTCTGCAATTTTATTACCTGCATTTTATTTGTTGCTTTAGTCTTATTGGGTTTCGGCTTGGATGGATCTGTGCAACCCGGCCCAATACCCCACCTACCACCACTCTCCCTACTTAAAGCCACCCTCTCCATTCTCTCTCCTCATTACTTCATCCTCACCATTACTTCTTCTTCTTCCTCTCATTACTCTCCACCACCTACCAGCAGCAGGAGAAGGCAAGTGCAAACTTGCTTCTCAATCACCCATTTTTATGGATCATTATTCTTCCTCTCATGATCCTGAGAGAGTTTAGTGTTTGGCATTTTTGATTTCTACGGCTGGTTTTCTGTAGATCTAAGTTATAGTATTTTGGCTGTTCTTGGGTTCTTGGTCCACCAACTTAGCGTGTATTTCTGGCACTGGAACAAGGCTCCATGGGACTTGGAGTTTGGGAGATGTTTCACGCACACGTTCTTACGTGTTCGCGTAAACATCAGCCCAGTCACGCTCACGTTCTTACGTGTCCGCGTGTATTCTCAGTCACGCACACATTCTTACGTGTCCGCGTGTATTCTCAGTCACGCTCACGTTCTTACGTGTCAGCGTGTATTTTTAGTCACGCTCACTCTGTGCGTGCGTGGATTTTCAGTCACGCTCACTCTGTGCGTGCGTGTATTTTCAGTCACGCTCACTCTGTGCGTGCATGTATTTTCAGTCACGCTCATATCCTTGTGTTTACATGCGTAACTTTTCCCGCTCATGTCTTGTACTAGCGTGCGTGACTTTTCACACTCACGCTGTACTTGCATGCGTGACTTTTCACACTGCGCTTGCGTGCGTGACTTTTCACTTCACGTTAAGCCAGCGTGAATTTTGTATCACTTTTCACGCTCATGCTTACCAGCGTGTATTACTTTTCACGCTCACTCATTCAGGCTAGACTTGGCGTACTTTTTACGCGCCTGATTCTTGCGTGACTTTTAGCTTTAGCATAGACTTGCTTGCGTAACTTCCTGACTTTGGTGTTTCTATTTGCTTTATAATTTATTCTTTTAATGTTGGCCATGATAATTCCCTATTATATCCTTACGCCTTTTTGCATGAACCCGAAAATCTTAGCATGTTAATATTTTAATACCTATGGTTGTGTATTAGTGCCAAATGTCTGGATTGGTATATGAATATCCAGTGAGACTGGAACTTGACCCTTGAGAGTATAGACTCGACCCTATTTAATGCTAAATGACTTTCATGCCTTGTCACCATTAATGACGATGGTTATTTGACTAATTGATCATGCGTTCCTAATTGGAACTAAGAGACTGGCTAGTCGTCTTATTGAAATGAATGAATGAGACACGTTCATGTTATGAACTATTGCAATCGACTGGCTGATCTCAAATATTGACATACATGCACATGCAGACTTCAAATTTATTTAATTATTTAATTATTTATTTTTCTACAAAAGAAGCATGTGTGCTTTATGGTCAAGGCATGATTACCGTGGTTAGATTTGATTGTTGCATTACGCTATGTAAGACCTGCAACCTAACCGCACTGGTATCGTTGTAGAGTTGTGCATATCGTACCCCGTACGAAAGTACTCATTTGAATGACCATGATCCACGGCATGGAATTTTACTCAACATAGGGACTATTAAGTTAAATAAAATAATGATTGCATGGAGAGAATGGATTCCCGAGTTCTTACATGGCAGCCCCCTTGGGACGAATAGTACCCGACGGGCCGGCTAGTTCCCACAGATACTGTAAATCTGCCACACGGGCAGGGAACAGTATCTGCTTTTATTATTATGGTATATTGTATATTGACGGGCGTCCTGTTAGGACTCGTCTAATTCATGCATGGTGCACATGATTGACTGGATAGACTAGCCTTGCTCGCACATAGTAAGAACTGAGGAATCTTTATTATATTATTCCAGGATAACTTGGGACTCACAGTAGCAAGCCGTAGTAGTTGATTGGCCGTTCAAGATGATTTGTTTGTGTACTGTACTACTCTGTTACCTAACTGGGATGATCAGAATGTCAGGACATGACGGACCAACTTCTGTCCTTGTTTGGTTGGGAGGTTGGTTCGAAGTGTCGTGATATGATATGAATCCTAGTAGCAAGCAGAGGTCTATTATCATTATATTCTTTTACTTACTGGTTTAGTCCTTCATATCTTCCTTCCTTGTGGTACTTGCTATTAGAGGTCTAACCTCTCTGGTTTTGCATGGCCAGATTTAGAGCCGATTCCCGAGGATCCAGCGTACTTCTACCTCCAAGATGGTCAATACTAGAGGCATGATCGCAGGAGGACTCGAGTGGGTTTCCTTACTTCACCGCTCATTTTGTCATTTACTTTATACTTAGCCGTTTGGCACCGACATGTTGGTCGGACCGTCTTGTACTTATTTTTGCATGATTGTAATTAAGTCAGACTGCAGCTGATAACAATTGTGTATACCTTACTATACCATCTGGCTATATTTTGTAAAGCCAGATTTCCAGAACATTCTGACCGAGCGTTTGGGACGCCTTACTGCTTTATCTTACATGTTCTCTATTTCTGTTTCCTTGATTGAATGATTGAGACAATAGATGCGAAATGACCATAGTGAAACTTTTATGTAGTATGCACTCCCTCGTCTGGTTAGACAGCATTGATCGTATTATACGGTATTCATCTACCCGTAATACGTAGCTGGCTGAGTCATTCCCCCGCTCTCCAGTATTCTGGTTCTGGGGCGTGACAACAGGACAAGCCTATATGCGGCTAAGGAAAACCAAATTAATGCGGCTAAGAATAAGTGCAACCCTATATGCGGCTAAGAGGTCAAGCAGCGTCATACGGCCGAGAATGATCAGCGCCATACGGCTGCGGGACTGAATGCATATGCGGCTAGCTAAGAACTCATGCGGCAGACAAGTCTCATGCGGCTGACTAAGCCCATGCGACTGGGATTGGAATCAGTCTCATGCGGCTCAAACGAATGAACTCATGCGGCTCGAATGCCCATGCGGCCAAGGGACTTGCCGCATGAAGACTCATGCGGTCAAGCTTTGTCATGTGGCCAGAACTGTTCTTCTTCTCCGAATTCCTAAGGACAGAACCATGGAAACCATTGTTTCCAAGCTCTCTAAATCCTTCATTCTAAGCCCAAATCTGAACTTCCATAGGTCAAAATGAGGTAGAACGAAATTTTCTACAACATGGAACCATCAAAACTTGAAGATAATAAAGTTTACTAGATCAAAATCTAAGAAATCCGAAAATGTATCAAACTTAGATCTACAACAAATAAGCCATGGAAATTAAAAATGCTAAGTACTAAAGAGACTTGAAATCAAATAAGGAAGATGATGGAACAATAATAATTGGATCCATCAAGAAGCAAGTTGGCACTTGCCTAGCTCTCCTAGGTTGGTGGAAGAGTTTAAGAAGAAGGAGAGTAAGGGTGAAGTAATAAAGAGAGAGAAAAGGGGATAGGCTTTAAATGGAAGGGGTGGTGGTAGGTGGGGGTTTGGTGCGGTTCTTGATGAACCACACAAATAAACCAATCTAAGCCGATCTTAAAGCAAAGCTAGAGCGGAGTATAAAAGCAGGGAGTAAAATACAGAAATAAAATTGCAGGAAATTAATTAACATAAAATTAAAGGAATTTAAATACAGAGCAGTACATGATAAATATTTAAATAAATACACTTAAATAGTACATGGATTTAAAATACATATTATGGGAACGGGAAGTGACATCTCTACCCTCCTTAGAAAAATTCCGTCCTCGAAATTTCAAATCCGAGCAGGATAGAGACATTAGAGCTAAACTAATCCAAGCATAAGCAATTCAGTAAGCAATCATTTCACAATGCCAATAGCAAGTAACATATCTATGTTTAACTATTGACGACACCAAGCAATTCTACTCATAAGGTGACAAGCATGAGGAGTTAAGACAATCAAGGTATACAGGAAGAAATATACCTTGTGAGTCAAACAGGTGTGGATACCGTGATCGGATATCATCCTCACGTTTCCATGTTGACTCCCCTAAAGAGTGATGACCCCAAGCAACCCGGACAAGGCTAATTGTTCTGTTCTTGAGTATCTTCTCTCTTCGGACCAAAATGGATACAGGCTGCTCCTCGTAAGACAAGTTGGTACCAACAACCAGCTCAGAATGATCAAGGATATGGCTTGGGTCTGATACATACCTTCGCAACTGGAATACATGAAATACGTCATGCACCTCTCGTAACGAAGGTGGAAGGGATAAACGATAAGCAACATCGCCTATCCTATCAAAGATAACAAATGGGCCCACGTACCGCGGACTCAACTTTCCGCGAACGCCAAATCTAATGACCCCACGAATAGGTGAGATCCGCAGGAACCGTGGTCCCCAATAGAAAAATCTAGCGGCCTACGATGCTGGTCCGCCCAATGACGATGCCGATCCTGCGCAACTCGAAGTCGCTCTCTAATTCCTTTAACCACTTATACTGTCTGAACAATCATTTCTGGGCCTAGCATCTTCCTCTCTCCAATATCATCCCATGCTAGTGGCGACCTACACTTCTTACCATATAGTGCTTCAAATGCCGCCATCTGGATACTAGCTTGATAAATATTATTGTATGAGAACTCGACTAAGTGCAGGTGGCTCTCCCAAGACCCTCCAAAATTCAGAGTGCATGCTCGCAACATATCTTCCAAAGTCTGGATTGTTCTTTCTGATTTCCCGTCCGTCTGTGGATGGTAAGCCGTGCTGAACCTTAACTTGGTACCCAGACTATGATGTAAACTCTTCCAGAAATGTGATGTAAAACGAGTATCTCTGTCTGACACAATACTGACAGGGACTCCATGCTGCCTGACTATTTGTTGTATATATAACTCCGTCAACTTCTCTGTAGATTGTCCTACTCTGAAAGGAAGAAAGTGTGCTACATTCGTAAGCCGATCTACGATTACCCAAATAGCATCTTTACCACTTGGTGATCTCGGTAAACCAGTCACAAAGTCCATTGTAATATGTTTCCATTTCCATTCCGGGATAGAAAGCGGTTGCAATAACTCAGCTGGCCTCTGCTGTTCTGCCTTCACTTGCTGACATACCAAGCAACAGGAAACAAATATAGCTATCTCCCTCTTCATCCCGTTCCACCAGAAGTGCTGCTTGATATCTTGGTACATCTTGGTCCCTCCAGGGTATATGGAATACTGAGAGCTGTGAGCTTCTACCATAACCTCCTGTCTGATATCTCCGCTAGGCACACATAGACGCGATCCAAACCTAAGTGTACCATCGTCATAGATTTGCATCTCCTTTCTGAGTCCTGGCTCACATTCTGCCCTAAGCTTCTGAATCCTTGGGTCCTGTGCCTGAGCTGCCTTGATCCTGTCTGCCAAGTCAGATTGAACTTGTAGACTTACTAGAACTCCTACATCACTAGGAAGTATAACTTCGATACCCATCTCCTGAAGGTCTTCTAAGATATGCCTCTGTGTTGTCAACATAAATACGTCGTCTCTCCTGCTGAGAGCGTCTGCTACTACATTAGCCTTGCCTGGATGATACTGAAGCTCCACGTCATAATCCTTGATCAACTCCAACCATCTTCTCTGCCTCATGTTCAGATCCTTCTGAGTAAAAATGTACTTCAGACTTTTGTGGTCTGTGTACATGTCCACTCGATCACCATACAAGTAATGCCTCCATAGCTTCAGAGCAAACACTACTGCCGCCAATTCCAAGTCGTGAGTTGGGTAATTATTTTCGTGGTCTCAAAGTTGAATAGATGCGTACGCTATCACTTTCCTATGCTGCATAAGGACACATCCAAGTCCTTTACCTGACGCATCACAATATACAGTAAAACCTCTGGGTCCAACTGGCAATGTAAGAATAGGTGCTGATATCAACTTTTGCTTCAGATTCTCAAATGATGCCTGACATTCTGTCGACCAGACGAATGGTACGTCCTTCCGTGTCAAGCGGGTCATGGGTGCTGAAAGCCTTACAAAGTCTGACACGAACCTTCTATAATAACCCGCCAATCCCAAGAAACTCCGTACATCAGCTACGGTCTTGGGTACTGGCCAACTCTCTACTGCTTCTACCTTCTTGGGATCCACTGCTACTCCAGCTCCTGATATGATGTGACCCAAAAATGAAATGTGATTCGTCCAGAACTCACACTTGCTGAGCTTGGCATACAACTGATTCTCTCTCAGAACCTGTAACACTTTCCTGAGGTGGTCTTCATGCTCCTCTTCACTGGCAGAATATACGAGAATGTCGTCAAGAAACACAACGACAAACTGATCTAAGTACGGTATAAAGATGTGGTTCATCAAATCCATGAATATTGCTGGGGCATTGGTCAAACCAAATGGCATTACCAAGAATTCATAATGCCCATACTTTGACCTGAACGCTGTCTTGGGAATGTCCTCCTTCCGAACCCTCAGTTGATGATACCCTGAACGAAGATCTATCTTGGAGAAAACTCTAGCCCTGTTCAACTGATCAAATAAGTCGTCGATCCTGGGTAGTGGGTACTTGTTCTTCAATGTTGCCGCGTTAAGCTTCCTATAATCGATGCACAATCGGGATGACCCATCCTTTTTTCCTACAAGTACCACTGGTGCTGCCCACGGTGATACGCTAGCTTGGATGAACTTTTTCTCTTTCAGTTCCTCTATGTGCTGGTATACCTTGGCCTGCTCTGAATCTGCCATTCTGTAAACTCGATCTGATATCGGTTTAGTTTCAGGCGCCAATTCTATGATGAACTCAATATCTCCAACTGGTGGTAGCCCTAGAAGTTCTTCGGGAAATACATCTAGAAACTCTTCAACTACCTTCGAAACTTGATGTAATGTTTATTTTTCGTATTACGTATTTTGGTATACGTATACGTACTTTGACTCGTATTGCATGACACCTTGTTTGGTTTATTTCGACATTTTCAATTGATTGGTTTATTCTTGGGTTGGTTCGGCTTGGCTTGGTTTGCTTAGGTTCATCATGAACCAAAGGAAAACCCTTACATACCACCCCCATCATCATTTATTAACCCCACCCTCTTTCTCTCTCTTCATTCACTCTTCTTCTTTCTCACCGTTGCTCTCCACCTACCAAGAGGTTTAGGCAAGTGCAACTTGCTTCTTGAGGGATCTTAATTTTTATTGTTCCATTCTCTTATTTATATGATTATAAGCTTCTTTAGAACTTGGAGTTTTCAATTTTGATGGATAGATTCTTCTAGATCTACTTTACAACTTTTAGTCCATAGAGTTTTCTTAGTTTTGATCTACTAAAACTTGTTATTTTCGAAAACTAATAGTTCCATGAGCAAGAGCACAAAATTTCGTGTGAATTTGGTTTTTGATTCACCTCATTTCGAGTTAAAATGAAGTTTTTATGGCCAAAATAAGTTTTTCTGAATTTTCATGTAGGCTGAAGAATGTGGGCTGGCGTAAAATAAGATTTTATGCAGGGAAGCTAGCGTAAAATCAAATTTTACGCAGGAAGGCTTGCGTAAAATGAAATTTTACGCTGGATTGTATCCAGAATGTGAAATTTTATGCTGGGAATCCTGAAATTGCGTATTTTACGCTGGATTGTATCCAGAATGTGAAATTTTATGCTGGAAACCCTGAAATTGCGTATTTTACGCTGGATATCATCCAGAATATGGAATTTTACGCAGGGAACCCTAAAATTGCGTATTTTACGCTGGATATCATCCAGAATGTAATATTTTACGCAGGGAACCCTGAAATTGTGTATTTTATGCTGGATGGTACCCATAAGGTAAAAGTTTACGCTGGAACCCTCACCTTTTACATATTTTACGCAGAATTAAATTTTTGGCATAAAAAGTGCACAGAATGACTGTTTTTGCCAAATTAAGCTATTTTTTAGCCATAATTTCGAAAAAATTAAAACGTGAAAGTTTTAGATCTTTGTCTTGCCTTTTCGAATATCTCTGGAGCACCTCGTTTTAAGTTCGTATGTGGAAGTTATGCCCCGTCTCCCCTGAGCCGCATGATTCCTTCACAACTCTTGCACCATGTTTATATTTAGCTATTGCATATATGATTATACCAGGTTAAATGTTAAATTTAAATATGTTCCATGACATAATGGTATCCCATCGTAGCGTACTTTTGACAGTGAATTTGACACGATACATATCCCGAATGCTGTTGCGACGGCTAGCATGTCATGACAGAATTGTGTGGCCTGGACACCGTGGGTGAATGTGTTTGTACAAATGAATCGGTAATGTTGCATCATGTCTAGGACAGGGATCCCTGAGTACCACGATCAGGGATACCTACAGTAATTGACTAAGGCTAATAAACTAGAATAATTCAGTAGACATGAAGAGATTCCCAGCTACAGGCATTCCCGTTATCTGGGCGCATTAAGTAGACTTGTAGCCTATCGATGAGCAGGGCACATTTCCATGCACACAGTCACGTGTTGCATTCTCCATAAACGGACATTCGACCTGGATAACCGGATGGTCTGCAGGGCTTGTGGCTATTGGGATAATCTCATTGCATCTTGCTAGTAACTAAGCCTGTGATAACCCTAGTTAGTTAAAAGTATCAAGCCGTACTCTTGATTGACCGTGATTGATTGGATGGAGTTTATCCCAGCTTAGTCTTGTTCTGATCCCTTATAAGATTGTGACATGACATGATTAGTTGTGCTTGTCTTAACAATAATGATCAGGGGTCCAGTTCTGTTCAGGCGAAGGATTACAACTCCGGTCCTTGTTTGGTTTAAGGGTTGTAACCTGGCTCCCAGAGCAGTTTTGTGTCCTCTCTTCGTTTATTATCTTATTGCACCCCAGATCAAGCTCGTCATGTTTTACCTTACTTCAACAGCATGATTAATTATTTATACTGGCCTTAACAATAAAGATCACTGGTCAAGTTCTGTTCAGGCGAAGGGTTACAACCCTGGTCCTTGTTTGGTTTAAGGGTTGTAACCTGGCTCCCGGAGCAGTTCTATGTCCTCTCTTCGTTTATTGTCTTCACTGTACCAATAGTATTTGAGACGGATTTCTATTTAGGTGAAGGGCTGCAACCCCGGTCCTTGTTTGGTTTAAGGGTTGTGACCTGGCTACTTAAATGTTTTCCTCGTACTCAGCTTACTGTTGTTATCTCTATTATTATCAATTCTTGTTTATTACCTTTAATATCCTATTGTGATATGTTGGTTTTAGTTCCTAAGTGAAGCCTCATTTGTGGCACTTGCTCTTTCTGGGGTCTGACCCAGCTGGTTTTGTAGGGCCAGATATCGGAGCAGTCCCAGAGGATCTACCTAACCTCCAGCCAGATGGTGACCACCAGGCGTAACCCTGGCAACGAGTGGGTTTCTTTTTGTCCTCCCACTTTATTGTAAAATTATTCTTTTGAGGCGTTTAGCCGACGATCACGTGTTAGCTCGATTGCACATTTACTTATTGTCTGCTTATGGGCTGTAACATGATTGACAGATCCTAGGGTTGATCATGTATGACTTAACTCTTGCTAGTCTTGACATTTTGTACGACTAGCTTCATGATCATCCAATATGTAATGTATGGGACGCCTTGCTATTATATATTTGGTGCTCTGACATCTTGTAACTATTATTGCTTGCTTGAGATTGAGACAATAGGCTTGTTCATGACCATAGGAGAATGTTGGCTTGTAGTTAAACCCTCATGTATCTAGACAGTCGTGACCGTATAGCGAGGTGGGTTGCACTTCAATATACGTAGCTGGCTATGTACGCCCCCGCTCTCCAGTATTCTGGTTCTGGGGCGTTACATGATTTTAGTGGTGGCCCATGCAGGTCTTGTGAATCAAGATATGTGAGGGTTTACCGAATAGATGTCTCAATCAGCACTCGTCCTTGATCTCTGCCCCTAACCTCTTGATCCCTGAAAAATCTTGACCTGACCACATGCTTGTATCGTTGATCTGTCCTGGTCCTTCCTTATTGTTTCCTATGTCGTCTTCTTCAGCGACATTGTTCATGGACCTACCGATCAGCAAGACGGAGCACCTCCCGTGGACCAGCCGCAACCTGGAGATCAAGCCCAGCATTCAGGAGTAGCCTCCAGAGTCGTACCTACCGGAGGAGAGCCACCAGTTCAGCCCGTCCAGCCTGTAGAGCCTGATGATGGCACTTTGGTAGGTCTCATCAGGTCCCTATTAGCTTTTCAGGATCGTCGCGGAGATGTCTTGCATCAGGAAGTGGCAGATACTCTAGGCAGGGGTGGACATCATGGGAACAGTGCAGCGAACAGCTTCAAGCGCCTGAACCCTCCATTCTTCGACGGCAGTGAAGATGCGATCCCTGTAGATGCTTGGCTTCAGGACACGGAGGTGATTCTAGAAGCAGCCAGGACCCCAGAAGCAGAGAAGGTGGCCGTAGTGCGCCTGCAGTTACTAGATCTTGCCCGCGGCTGGTGGGCAGCGCAAGCCGATGGTTTAGTGGCCCCTATTTCATGGACAGTATTCAGGGAGAGATTCCAGACCAAATATTTTGATGTTGTAGCTCGGTACGATCTACAGACGAGGTTCACCAATCTGAAGCAGATGGGCAGGACGGTCGATGGATATGCGGCCGAGTTCTCCAGGCTTAGTCGGTTTGCTCCCACCTTGGTGGCGATCGAGTTCGATAGAGCCCAGCGGTTCCAGCAAGGGCTTCACCTCGAGATCTTGTTAGCAGTGGAGCAGTTTGAGCATCAGACTTTTGATGCAGTACTGAGGGCAGCTAGGAGGCACGAGTATACCTCCCAGAGGATCGTGGATAGGACCGGTGGTCGAAAGCGATCCCATAGCCAGATGAATCAGTCATCAGCACCAGCCCCGGCAGCCACGGCCTTGACCATTGGAGCTCCGAGGCGGGCGGCCTCAGTGACGTCGGTTCAGCATTCAACCCCGACGCACCCTTAGCAGCAGAAACAGAAGCAGTCTTCCGCAGTGGGATGTTCACACTGCGGGAAGCCGAAGCATGTGGTATTAGAGTATCACAGAGCACAGGGTTTGTGCTTGGTTTGTGGTGCCCCAGACCACAGAGTTGGGAACTGCCCGAACAGAGGGAGTTCATCGGCCTTCTCTAGTCCTTCAGTTAGAGGACCAGCACCAGTCCAGCAGCAGCAGCAGCTGCAGTACCCATTTCCGAGGCCATTGCCGACGTAGGCCCAGGCATTCCAGCAGCAGAGACCGCAGCAATATGCCCAAGCCTAAGCCCTGATCCAGAGCAGGCAGAGGAGTTTTCAGCAGATGGGACCCGCACCCAGAGGACATGGTCAAGTGCTGGCCTTGACCAGGGGAGAAGAAGGAATAGCACCCGGTGAGGTAGTGGCAGGTACTATTCTCATCAACACCTTTCCAGCTTCAGTATTATTTGATTCTGGTGCCTCACATTCATTTATGTCTGCATGATTCGCGACATGGATAGGACTGGAACCCGAGTCATTATCAGTAAGACTCAATATACTTACTGGTAACGGTCTTGTGGGAGTAGATATAGTATTTTTCTCATGTCGGATCGTAGTTAGCGGTAGAGAGTTTTTCGCTAGGTTAATAGAATTCCCGATGGCCGATTATGATGTGGTCTTAGGGATGGATTGGTTGAGGGACCAGTATGCCAGGATAGATTGCCATATTGGCAGAGTTGTTTTTAGCATCCCAGGCGAGCCGGAGTTTTCCTTTTCCCGAGACGAAGTTGAACCTTCTCCTCCCGTATTGCGGATGGCAGTAGCAGCAGTGCAGTTATCCCGGATCGTCGAGGAGTTTCCAGATATTTTTCCAGAAGAGCTTCCAGAAATGCCGCCAGAACGAGAGATCGAGTTCACCATAGACTTGATCCCTGGGACCGTACCTATGTCAGAGAGAGTCTACAGGATAGCGCCGTCAGAATTGGAGATATTGTACAAAATGATTGAAGAACTCAGGACCAGGAATTTATTCGTGCTAGTGGATCGCCTTGGGGAGCCCCGATACTTCTTGTGAAAAAGAATGATGGTACGTCTAGATTATGTGTTGACTACCGTACCTTGAACTCAGTAACAATCAAGAACAGATATCCTCTCCCAATGATAGATGACTTGTTTGATCAACTCAGAGGAGCAGCAGTATTCTCGAAGATAGATTTACGGTCACGGTACCATCAGATCAGAGTCAGAGAGCAGGACATCCCGAAGACGGCATTCAGATCTAGATATAGACATTGGGAGTTCCTTGTTATGCCATTTGGAGCAACCAATGCGCCAGCTGTATTCATGGACCACATGAATCGCATCTTCATGCCTTATTTGGATCAGTTCGTGATTGTGTTCATAGAAGACATCCTAGTCTATAGCAAGAGTGAAGCGGAGCATGAACAGCATCTCATAGTTATCCTCCAGATTCTCAGAGAGCACCAGTTGTATGCCAAGTTCAGTAAATGCGAGTTCTGGCTCGATCGCATTTCGTGCATAGGTCATATCATTACCAGAGGAGGAGTCGAAGTAGATTCCCAAAAGATCGTGGCTATCGAAATGTGGCCAGTGCCCAGCACAGTTACAAAAGTTCGCAGTTTTCTTGGATTGGCCGGCTACTACCGGCGATTTGTTTCGGACTTCGCTCGGATTTCAGCACCACTGACACAGTTAACCCGCAAGGATGTACAGTTTGCTTGGACATCAGAATGTCAGGATTCTTTTGAGAAGTTGAAGCGAGGATTGATGACGACACCCATTCTCACACTTCCAGATGGGATCGGAGGATTCTCAGTGTATTGTAATGCTTCAGGCCGAGGTTTAGGATATGTTTTGATGCAACATGGGAAGTAATAGCTTATGCGTCACGACAACTTCGTGATCATGAGAGGAATTACCCAACCCACGACTTGGAGCTGGCAGCCATGGTGTTTGCGCTAAAGCTTTGGAGACACTACTTGTACGAAGATAGGGTGGAGATTTTCACCGATCACAAGAGCCTGAAGTATGTGTTGACTCAGAAGGATCTTAACATACGTCAGAGGAGATGGCTAGAGCTGCTTGTGGATTATGATGTCAACCTGCAGTACCATCCTGGGAAGGCCAACGTTGTTGCAGATTCATTGAGCAGGAGGGCCGGAGTTTACTTTCTGACAGTACAACCAGAATTGTTAGCAGATCTTCAGAAGATGGGTATAGAAGTTGTCCTTCCTACCAGTGTGGCATTGATGGCCAACATGCAAGTTCAGTCTAGTATAGTTGAGAGAATCAAGATAGCTCAGCCCTCCGATTCTAAGCTTCAGCGGCTTAGGACAAAATGTATAGCAGGGCGAAGACCAGAATTATGTATCCATGAAGACGGTATACTTCGGCATGGTAAGCGTCTTTGTGTACCCAGTAGAGATATCAGACAGAAAGTCATGACCGAAGCTCACAGTTCTCAGTATTCGATTCATCCCGGTGGCACGAAGATGTACCGAGATATCCGTCAGCACTTTTGGAGGAATGACATGAAGTGGGAGATAGCCCGGTTTGTCTCTCGATGTTTGGTTTGCCAACAAGTTAAAGCTGAACATCAGAGGCCGGCTGGACTACTTCAGCCCTTGCCAATTCCAGAATGGAAGTGGGAGCATATAACCATGGATTTCGTGACTGGATTACCTAGATCCCCAGCTGGTCGAGATGCTATTTGGGTTATAGTTAACCGGATCACGAAGGTGGCCCACTTTCTTCCGTTCAGAGTTGGTCAGTCGACGGCTCAGCTGGCAGAGATGTATCTCCGGCAGATTGTCAGATTGCACGGAGTACCAGTCAGTATCACCTCGGACAGAGATTCGAGATTCACATCGCACTTTTGGCGTAGTCTGCAAGAGAGTTTGGGAACTCACCTCCAGTTCAGCTCAGTATATCACCCACAGACAGATGGCCAGTCAGAACGTACGATCCAGACTCTCGAAGATATCACTACACCAAAATAGACGATTCCCAACGGTTATTACCGTGACAAATAATTTTAGTCACGATAATAACCGTGACAAATTGACCGTGACAAATAATTGTAATGCTTTTCATCACGGTTATTACCGTTACGAAAATAAATTCTTGTAACGCTTTTCGTCACGGTTATTATGGTGACTAATTTAATTTTCGTAACAATTATTATCGTTACAAAAATGTGCTATTGCGTTACTTTTTTTCCACTTTTGTAACAATTATAACCGTTACCAATATATATTTTTCTAAAAAAATTATAATTTCAATATATTATCCGTTAACCTATATTCAACAGGCTTCAGAGAAATATATAACCGAAGATGAACTCTTATCAATATGCAGATAAATTTATATTCATATTGCAATAGTTGAATACAACTCATAACATTACAAGATTTAACCCTCAAGATGGACACAAAGGAGAACAAACATTCTCTTCTCAACACAAACGTAAGAGAGAAAAAACATTCATCTATCATAGATACTCTAACTACTCTCTAGTTTTTATGATGAGTATGTTGACATGGTGCCTCCACAGAGAAATAGCAGACCATTTAGAAGATATGTCTCTATCCCAACAGCTGAACTGAAATGGAGATATATGTCGACCCCCTTGCCGCTCCAAGTGTTAGTTTGAGTCTCAAAGGCCAATCCATCTTCATTTTAGTAATTCCTATATTTTTAAGAAGTCAAAAATGAAGTAGTAATATAGAAAAACAGGTTTGGTTATATAGTGGAAGAGACTTCACTAGGAAAAACAAACCTGGGATAACATGATAGGTTCAGTAACTAGCACCTGGGGTGCTCTGAATCATCAACGTCTTGCACCGGGCTGAGAAAGAGAAGAAACAAATGTCACGTAAGATGCAACATTGACCATCAAGCAATGGTGGCTACACTGATGATATAGGACGAGTCACACACCTATATGTGTTGTTTGTGTAATATTCAGTGACAAACCCAATAACCAAGCCAAACCACAAACCAATAGCAACACAGAAGAAAAGTTCCCTACAAATTCCAACTCAAAGCAGTTAGTTATATTATTTTAGAGTTTAGATAAAAGAACCTTTACCTTCAAAATATTGTATTTTGCTTACCTGTTCTTCACTTCCTTCTACGCACCAAAATTGAAGATAGTGAAAGATGAGGGAAGGGCAACCCAACTAACAACCGCAATACCAATAATTATAAGAGCAGTTGAGATAACGACTTGCTTCTTTAGTGAAGGCTCGATCTCCTTCACTGCCTTAATTTCAAAGAAGTCAGTCGCAAACAAGATAGTTATCAAGCAGACAATGATGCCCATTGACTGAACGAAACAAACAAAATTGGTACAGAAACATCGCAACACCTCATACCATGCAACATGAGATAGAGAAAAATACATATTCCCAGAATCCCAATAATGGATAGATGAAACAAGCTAAATGTAAGTTTGTTGTTGCTACCTTCACTACATAAAATAATAAAGTGGACTTGATCCATCTAGCAGGTTTCCATAAATTTCTCAAAAACTATGGGGGAGATGAGCAAAGCTTCTCACATTACAGTGAAGAAAGCCACGAGCATAATTGTTGTAATCTCCTTGTGTGATAAGCTCCAGTGATATTCTATTGCTCATCATTCAACATCAATCTACAAATTTCCAGTTATCATGCTACGAATCGTCAAAATGGACTACAACATGAATAATTAACGTTAAAAAATCTGCTAATGTCAACCCTGAGACTGGAACTTTGAAGTTTGAACCATAGTTTACAGTAACGGTGAGGACCTGGGTAGTGAAAACTAGAGCTAGTAGCCTAATATAATAAATGACGAAAGAAAAATAATTAAATGGCGAACAAGAAGCTTATAGGTATGAATGAGACAAATAAAAATCCATTTTAGAAAGAATTTCTAATAGTGTAATAGAAAAATAAAAAACACAAATATAGATACCTGGGCCAATATCTTGCCTAACATGTCCATCAAGAGCTCATTCTCTCGTGATTATTCAGAGGTAACTTCTCAATGTGCAGACTGATTAGAAGAGCCCGTGAGAGAATGACTGGACGCTACTTCAGGGGTGCATAAATAATTTCCTTCGGTATCTTGAGTAGAAAAAAAGTGCATAGTCTTTGTTTCTCGTAATTCTATGCAAAAATGTCTTTTGGGGAAAAAGTACCGAGGATTCACAAAAAAAAAAAAACTACTTACAGCTGGGTTTCTAGGGTCGTCCTCAGGAATGTTCCTCTCAAGCTTGCCAACAAGATCAGAACCAACATCAGCGGGTTTAGTGTAGATACCTCCACCAACTCTTCCAAAAAGAGCCATAGAAAAACTGCCAAGGCCATATCTAGTAATAGCCTCAAAAAGACCTTCCCAATCATGACCATAATATAACTTAAATAGGTTGATGGTAATGTACAGAACGAGAAGTCCATTCACAGCAAGTAAGAAGCCCATCACAGCACCAGATCGGAAGGCAGTAATAAAAGCCTTTCCAACACCCTTCCTTGCTTCTAAGGTTGTTCTGGCATTAGCATATGTAGCAATATTCCCAATCTTCATTTGTACTTTTCTTTATCTGAGGACTTGCCAAACTAACTGTTGTATACAAATCTAAAATCACATACAAGTAGAAGAAGATGGCTTTTGATGAATCAAGTCATGGCCATGATTGCATTTTGCAGTGCAAAGAGCTTCACAAGAGCAGCAAATATGTTTGCTTGTTTCGATTCAAACTCCTTCTGTAATAACGTTAACAGCATGTAGAGATAATAATTGGAGTCGCGTATCAATTGACAATTTGATATCATACTGCTCCGCTACTAAAGTTGGTACCTGAGCTGCCAATATGGACTGTTAATTTTCATATAAATTGTCGTACATTAGTTGGATTTGTTCCTGTCTTTCCAGTAATTCCTTCTATTGCTTTTGCCCAAATTCTGCTAATTGTTTGACTGTGTTCCTGACAAAATTTTCTGTGTAAATAATCGGCCAAAGTAAAATTTTCATAGGTGTCTAGAATCTAGATGTTCGATAGTTTTGGATAATGCAACTAATCAAGATATATACTTACCAGCTTTCTTCAAGAGCTTGTGATTGAAATTTGCTAAGGTTGTGCAGGCCTGTGTTCCTGCTGCTCCTCTCAGCTTACTCATCCGCCAAGCTAATTCGTTCACCGGTCTCTCCATTTCATGCTTGAATATATTTGACCTGGAGAAAACAAATATCCTCTAAATATTTTCATTCCTTCTTCTTCTTTAAGCTAGCTAAGCTTGAATTTACATGTCAACAAGAAAAAGAGATCATTGCAGGCCAATAGTATCAACAAATACATTAAAAGATGCGTCAATGAGTATACCTGTGAAATATTAGAGGTTCTGCAAATTCAGTGAAGAGCCGAAGGTATATATAAGATTATTTTTTAACATGGAACTTTCATCCTTGTTGCTTGAGGGTCCATGAAATATAAATACAGATGTTAGAGTATCAATACAATAGTTAAGGACAAATTAAAAACTACTGTTACCTCTACCAAAAGTTCTTACTAGTACCCGTGGACAAACTGTAAAAGATGCATATAAACTCACAAAAACCAGTGTTCTAAGCTTACTTTGCAGCTGCCATAATCACACATAAATACAACATTCCTATGCTAAAACCATAATGATCGATCACAATAAAGCATATATATAGGGAATGTTGTTCTACAAAAATTTCTAACAATATAAAGATAAGACAACAAATTATATTTCACAATCACTGCAAAGTATATTGTTCAATAACAAGATATATATTAATTTGTACAACTTAATTCTGTAGGAACCAATGATTATTTTATTGAAATAACATACGATACTATACATAATAACAACCAAGTGCTTTCACTTCTCTTCAGCATTCATGCTCTCCATCGCTCCCATTGTTTTAACATGTTCAGGGAAAATTTATACTTGTAAAGCCTTTGTTAAAGGGTCTGCAAGTTGATCTCTAGTGCCAATCTTGACGACCTCAATTTCATTGTCATTAACACTCTCTGACAACAAAATATTTTACATCTACATTCTTGGAACCTAATGATCTTTTGTTGTTCTTGGAGAAAAATATTGCATATGAATTATCACAGTAAATGGCCTTAGGCCTATCAATGGAATCCACAAATTTTAACTGAGACAAAACATTTCAACCACAAGGCTTGATCAATAGCTTCAAAGATGGCCATATATTCTGCCTGCAGGATGGTTGAAGTTGCTGCGAGTGTCCGTTTTATTGTTTTCCAAGAAACTGCTCCTCCAGCCAACTAAAAAAAAGTATAATCTGAAGTAGATTCCAAATCATCCAAATTAAATTTATAAGAAGCATCTGACTTGCATTTCACTATAAACCAACATATAATTCATGGTTTTCTTTAAATACTTTAAAACTTTCTTTCCAGCCACCGAGTGCTCATGACCTGCATTTGACTAAACTTTAGACAACATAATCATTGCAAAAGCTATGTCTTACATAAATATGATTTTTTAGTCCATTTTCATGGCTAATAGTGTTGAAATTTTCCTCTCTTTTGTTGAATACCTAACCATTACTTGAGTCACAATAATTCCTTTCTTGGCTAGGTTATAAATCAAGTTTGAACCAACAATTGAAAAATTAACTCAACATGACTTAAACTATAGAATTGGTCCAGTGCTTGGTCTTTTATATATCCATCAATCCCAGATAAACTGCTTGAAGTTCTTTTTTGATGAATAGAATCCTGATTGAAGTGTTGCTTGTTAAGTCAGATGTTCTCAGTGAAGTTCAGAGATCCATGTTGGATGTCAGACTACATGTCGAGGATTTGCCTATAGATTCCTCTCTCCGATCTGGATCTCTCCCTCATCATTTAGGTCAGGACAAGACGGTGCTTGAATGTCCATCTCTTGTAGAATTGGTGGTCCGGCTGGGCTCTGTTATTTTATATACTGGAGCATCTACCTTGACCGGTATGTGTCATCTGAATTTTCCTTGCCGAAAAATATTTCTAGTCCACAGAAAAGGTAAAATAGATTTCTGCAGTGGCTTTTGTACTTTTCTTTATGAATATTTTACTATAATTATGCAAAATTCATTTCTGCATTGGCTTTTGTACACTTTTTTATGAAATTAAAGTTAAAAGTTACCTATTCTTCTTAATAGTAGTGACATGGATGGTAGAATCCCAGTAACATCGACAAGGTACACAAAGAAACTGGGTTTTGATATTATTGTGGATTGGTCTCCTTGGTACCACAATAAGCAGGTATGTGTCTGTTCTTGCATTAGACTCCCAACCTGCCTTTTATATCGCACATTCTGCATATCTTTCTTCTGCAAAGCATTTTTAGGATATTGTCTTTTGTGTAATTTGTCTCTTTTCGATATTGGCCAATCTCCAGGTTTGCAATTCTACACACCAAATCTTTAGACACTTTGTCAATGTATTTTTTTCTGAGAAAGTCCCAGCATACGCTGCTCGCTACTTCTTGTAATCTCGATACCAAATACATAATGTGCTTTTCCCATATCCTTCATATAAAATCTTTTTTATGAGATAAGCCTTCGTTTTTTTGAGCAAACATATACTACTAGCAAGCAGGATGTCATCAACATATAAAATTAACAAAATGAAATTCTGTTACAAGATGACACATAGTCTACTATTCTGAATCTACATTTTTGTGACTGTAACAGAAAATTTTATGATTGCTTCAGACAACATGTTCCACGTCTTAACGAGGAGTAGTAGAAGGGAGAACAAAGCTAATGAAAATGTTTCAAACGCAAAAATCTTAAAAGCAAATGGAAGAAGCAAACAACATTTGATTCACCAACTTGTACCCAAAATAAATAAATTGCAAATTATAGCCAATTGTTCCAAATGCATATTTCAAATAGGCAAAAGTAATTGATTGCATTCAAAAAGTACCTATTCAATAAGTACATAATTGTATCAGATGGTCAATGTTAAGGCAGAAAATATGTATTGCATTCATATTGTTTAATATAAATAGCATGGCAAAGGTTCATACATGCAATTGAAACATTATGTTCTTTATATTAATGATAAAATCCAATGTAGTTAGAAGTACATAGGATTCACATAAGAAGGCAGCAAAAAATTAAATAGTGCTATACTAAAAAAAACATGCCTCAAGTTGTCACAGACCCAACAACAAAGAGGACCTCAAGTCCATGGCTTCATTTGAAAAATAAATAGATGCCTGAAGCAATAACAATAGATAAAACCCATGCTATAAAGCACATAAAGGATAAATAATTCATTGTTGTTAAGGAGGCCCCAAGGCGCCGGAGGTTCCAAACCCTTCAAGGTGCACGCCTTAGTGCAGTAAGTTACCAATTAAAGAAACAATTTCTTATAGCAAACAAGTAATCACACAAATAAACATGAATCATAAAAATGTCTCATAATATGATGATAGACATGATATAACAGCTAAAAAAATACTTTAGTCTTTCACGAAGTTTCAAAGTTTATACTAATGCTCAAATGCAAACAAAACAAGAAAACTAAAAATCTAATAGATACGATGCTTATATTTCAACTTTCTAGAGTGATAAATTCTATCAATGATGCAATAATGCCAATCGTCACTATCTAAATTTAACATCTCCCTCATCATCATGTATATTAACATCATATTCTCCATATTAGATGCTTTGTTAATTTATTAGGATTATCATGTCTTTCTATTAAATCCTTCACACCCATGACGAGCTATGACTTCCTTTTAAAACAAAGGTAAGAACCTCTTAACTCAGCACAGACAAGCATCTAGGCCTTGCCTTAACACAAATGGCTCAGGACTGTTTGAGGCACGACAGAGTCTTAAAGTCAGCATTCAGGTCATGATTTCATAGGATGAAGTCTATCTTGATAGTAATAAATGGTAGAAGGAAGCCACCAAGTCAGCATTCAGGTTATGAGTTTGCCAAAATCATTTCATCTTTCAAAATATAGTTGAAAGCATAGCATTCATAAATAAGAAATAAAACCAACGACGAACAATAATTTCTTCATCGGGAAAAGAGAAAAGAAGAAAGTACCTTTGGGTGGGCCGACGGTATCCTTACCACTGCAACGAGCTCTAATCGAAGAAAAATCGAGATTGTGAGAGAGAATGGAAGAAAACGAAATTCTCAAACCCTATTCATATCAAAATCAAACCTAATCAAATTGATGTCAAACCCTAATCAAACCCTGATCAAATCAAGTTTTTGAGAGAGAAGAAGAGGATGTATTCTTCACCGGTGATGGAGAGGGCTGGATGTACTCTTTCGCCGGTGATGGAGAGGGCATGACGTACACTTTCACGGTGATGGAAAGGACAGCAGGTTCGATTTGGGTTTTTCTTGAGAGGGGTGTGTTTTCTCTAGAGAGTGAGGAACTCCATAGAGAGAGAAACAACAGTGAAGGGGGAGTTTTCTTAGAGGAGAGAGAGAGAAAACAACGAAATATGTTGCGGGAAAATTTTCTAGGAAAATTTTCATCTGTATCATTTGTAACAGTTTTTAGTATGACAATTAAAACAAAAATAAATAAAATAGAGAATTAGCTCTTTCCTAACGGATGCTTATTTATAGTCACGGTTATAACTGTTGCTTATCTGTAACGGTAATAACCGTTACTAATAGGAAAAAAATGTGTTACAAATTACATATTTTGGTGTAGTGTATGTTGAGATCATGTACACTCGACTTCAGCGGTTCGTGGGAAGATCACCTGCACCTGGTGGAGTTCTCGTACAACAACAGTTTCCAAGCTAGCATCCAGATGGCACCGTTCGAGGCACTATATGGTAGGAAGTGCAGATCCCCACTAGCATGGGATGATGTTGGAGAAAGACAGATGCTTGGTCCCAAGTTGATCACACAGACAATTGAGGTGGTCAGGAGAGTTAGAGATCATCTTCGTGTTGCACAAGATCGTTAGCGCCATTGGACCGATTCTCATCGGCGTCCCCTTGAATTTTCTGTCGGCGACCATGTATTCCTGATGATCTCGTCTAACCGTGGCGTCATTCATTTCGGCGTACGAAGAAATCTTAGTCCTCGGTATATAGGACCGTTCGATATTCTGGAGCGAGTAGGTGATGTATCCTATCGTCTCGCTCTTCCACCGTCGCTACGTGAGGTGCATGACGTGTTCCATGTATCTCAACTGCGACGATATATCCCGGACCCGAGCCACATCCTGGATCATTCGGAATTGGTTGTTGGTACCAACCTTTCGTATGAGGAGAGGCCCGTGTCTATATTGGATCGGAGAGAAAAGATACTCAAGAATAAGACTATTAAGTTAGTCCGAGTTGCTTGGGGTCATCACTCTTTGGGTGAGTCAACGTGGAAGCGTGAGGATGATATCCGATCGCGATATTCTGACCTATTTGACTCGTGAGGTATAATATCTTTCTTATGCCTCAGGCCTTCGATTCCTTGCTTGCATAAATAATTGCTTGATTGCTTGACTAGTATAGCTTGCCTATGATTAGTATAGCTTGTCCTTGCATCTCTAGCCTCTTGATTAAATTCTGAGGACGGAATTCTTTTAAGGTGGGGAGAGTTGTAATGCCTATTGTTCGTATTACGTATTTTGGTATACGTATACGTACTTTGACTCGTATTGCATGACACCTTGTTTGGTTTATTTCGACATTTTTAATTGATTGGTTTATTCTTGGGTTGGTTCGGCTTGGCTTGGTTTGCTTAGGTTCATCATGAACCAAAGGAAAACCCCTACCTACCACCCCCATCATCATTTATTAACCCCACCCTCTTTCTCTCTATTCATTCACTCTTCTTCTTTCTCACCGTTGTTCTCCACCTACCAAGAGGTTTAGGCAAGTGCAACTTGCTTCTTGAGGGATCTTAATTTTTATTGTTCCATTCTCTTATTTATATGATTATAAGCATCTTTAGAACTTGGAGTTTTCAATTTTGATGGATAGATTCTTCTAGATCTACTTTACAACTTTTAGTCCATGGAGTTTTCTTGGTTTTGATCAACTAAAACTTGTTATTTTCGAAAAGTAATAGTTCCATGAGCAAGAGCACGAAATTTCGTGTGAATTTGGTTTTTGATTCACCTCATTTCGAATTAAAATAAATTTTTATGGCCAAAACAAGTTTTTCTGAATTTTCATGTCGGCTGAAGAATGTGGGCTGGCGTAAAATAAGATTTTACGCAGGAAAGCTAGCGTAAAATCAAATTTTACGCAGGAAGGCTTGCGTAAAATAAAATTTTACGCTGGATTGTATCCAGAATGTAAAATTTTACGCTGGGAACCCTGAAATTGCGTATTTTACGCTGGATTGTATCCAGAATGTGAAATTTTACGCTGGGAACCCTGAAATTGCGTATTTTACGCTGGATTGTATCCAGAATGTAAAATTTTATGCTGGAAACCCTGAAATTGCGTATTTTACGCTGGATATCATCCAGAATGTGAAATTTTACGCAAGGAACCCTGAAATTGCGTATTTTACGCTGGATATCATCCAGAATGTAATATTTTACGCAGGGAACCCTGAAATTGCGTATTTTATGCTGGATGGTACCCAGAAGGTAAAATTTTACGCTGGAACCCTCCCTTTTTACATATTTTACGCAGAATTAAATTTTTGGCATAAAAAGTGCACAGAATGACTGTTTTTGCCAAATTAAGCTATTTTCTAGCCATAATTTCGAAAAACTTAAAACATGAAAGTTTTAGATCTTTGTCTTGCCTTTCCGAATATCTTTGGAGCACCTCGTTTTAAGTTCGTATGTGGAAGTTATGCCCCGTCTCCCCTGAGCCGCATGATTCCTCCACAACTCTTGCACCATGTTTATATTTAGTTATTGCATATATGATTATACCAGGTTAAATGTTAAATTTAAATATGTTCCATGACATAATAGTGTCCCATCGTGGCGCACTTTTGACAGTGAATTTGACACGATACATATCCCGAATGCTGTTGCGACGGCTAGCATGTCATGACAGAATTGAGTGGCCTGGATACCGTGGGTGAATGTGTTTGTACAAATGAATCGGTAATATTGCATCATATCTAGGACAGGGATCCCTGAGTACCACGGTCAGGGATACCTACAGTAATTGACTAAGGCTAATAAACTAGAATAATTCAGTAGACATGAAGAGATTTCCAGCTACAGGCAATTCCGTTATCTGGGCGCATTAAGTGGACTTGTAGCCTACCGATGAGCAGGGCACATTTCCATGCACACAGTCACATGTTGCATTATCCATAAACGGACATTCGACCTGGATAACCGGATGGTCTGCAGGGCTTGTGGCTATTGGGATAATCTCATTACATCTTGCTAGTAACTAAGCCTGTGATAACCCTAGTTAGTTAAAAGTATCAAGCCGTACTCTTGATTGGCCGTGATTGATTGGATGGAGTTTATCCCAGCTTAGTCTTGTTCCGATCATGTATAAGATTGTGACATGACATGATTAATTATGCTTGTCTTAACAATAACGATCAGGGGTCCAGTTCTGTTCAGGCGAAGGGTTACAACCCCGGTCCTTGTTTGGTTTAAGGGTTGTAACCTGGCTCCCAGAGCAGTTCTGTGTCCTCTCTTCGTTTATTGTCTTATTGCACCCCAGATCAAGCTCGTCATGTTTTACCTTACTTCAACAGCATGATTAATTATTTATACTGGCCTTAACAATAAAGATCAGTGGTCCAGTTCTGTTCAGGCGAAGGGTTACAACCCCGGTCCTTGTTTGGTTTAAGGGTTGTAACCTGGCTCCTGGAGCAGTTCTGTGTCCTCTCTTCGTTTATTGTCTTCACTGTACCAATAGTATTTGAGACGGGTTTCTATTCAGGTGAAGGGCTGCAACCCCGGTCCTTGTTTGGTTTAAGGGTTGTGACCTGGCTACTTGAATGGTTTTCTCATACTCAGCTTACTGTTGTTATCTCTATTATTATCAATTCTTATTTATTATCTTTAATATCCTATTTTGATATGCTGGTTTTATTTCCTAAGTGAAGCCTCCTTTATGGCACTTGCTCTTTCTGGGGTCTGACCCAGCTGGTTTTGTATAGCCAGATATCGGAGCAGTCCCAGAGGATCTACCTAACCTCCAGCCAGATAGTGACCACCAGGCGTAACCCTGGCAACGAGTGGGTTTCTTTTTGTCCTCCCACTTTATTGTAAAATTATTCTTTTGAGGCGTTTAGCCGACGAGCACGTGTTAGCTCGATTGCACCTTTACTTATTGTCTGCTTATGGGCTGTAACATGATTGACAGATCCTAGGGTTGATCCTGTATGACTTAACTCTTGCTAGTCTTGACATTTTGTACGACTAGCTTCATGATCATCCAATATCTAATGTATAGGATGCCTTGCTATTATATATTTGGTACTCTGACATCTTGTAACTATTATTGCTTGCTTGAGATTGAGACAATAGGCTTGTTCATGACCATAGGAGACTGTTGGCTTGTAGTTAAACCCTCATGTATCTAGACAGCCGTGACCGTATAGCGAGGTGGGTTGCACTTCAATATACGTAGCTGGCTATGTATGTCCCCGCTCTCTAGTATTCTGGTTCTGGGGCGTTACACTTGAACTCCTTCCATTGCCGTTACTACTCCCTGCTCTTGCTGAGTTGCCTCTGATCTGACTAAGGTGAATCGCTTCATGCCCGGGATATCAAAAGATACACTCCCTCTACGACAATCTATTGTCGCATGACTGTCTTTCAGCCAGTCCATGCCTAAGATAACGTCGAAATTTCCAACAGAAAATTCTATCAACCGGGCGGGTAAGGAATGTCCGCAAACTACAACGCTATATGCTAGAATGACTCTACTAACTCCTACGAGCCCATTACCAGTGAGTATATTTAACCTCCCTGGCAATGCCTCGAACTCCATTCCTAGCCGTGTCGCAAATTGTGCAGATATAAATGAATGGGATGCTCCCGAATCAAACAATGCTACTACGGGATATGAGGCAACGAGAATGTTACCTACCACAACATCTCCTGATGCTAATGCCTCTTCCAAGGAAGGGTGAATGCCTGCCCTCGACCTCCTTGTTGATTCCCTTGTTGCGGCCTAGCCTGGTGCTGCTGCTGGCCCCTTCCTTGGTGATACTGGGGTGGTCTATGCTGGTGTTGCTGCATCGGCGGTCCCTGCTGCCGAAACATCTGAGCCTGTGACATTAACGGACGCTGGGCCAATGGTCTCACTGCCACTGCAGGTCCTCGATATTGTTCTGCCACTGGTGCTGGCAGAGCAGGAAACTGCTGCACTGGTCCTCCTGACCTCGAATTCATGAGACAAGTGGTAACCCGGTGATCTGGATTTCCACATATCAAACACTGCCCGTTCAATGCCCAACACACATCTCTAGTGTGCCCCATCTTCCCACAATAAGTGTAGCCCGCTGGGGGTTGCTGATTCTTCTTCTGTTGCTGTTGTTGTTGCCTTGGTGGTGGTGCTGGCCCTCGCATTGCTACATCGTGAATGCGAATGCCAAGGGATGGTGCTGTTGTTCGGGGCGCTGCTCCCCCTCCTACTTCAATCTGACTGTGGGATCTCTTCTGACCTCCAGTCCTTGCCGCAAGCCTCTGAATGGTGATCTCATGCCTTCGGGTTGCCGTCAATACTTCGTCAAAAGTATGATAATTGTGCCCTCCTATCAATTGTAAGAGCTCAAGATGAAACCCTTGCTGGAACCTCATAGCCCTCTGGCTCTCCGTTGCTACCATCTCTGGGACGAACCTACTCAATCTGCAGAACTCTGCTGCGTAAGCATCTACCGTCTTGCCAGCCTGTCTGAGGTTGATAAACTTCTGTTGTAGCTCAAACTGCGCCACAACCCCATAGTACTTGGTCTTGAATCTTGCTGTAAAGTCGTTCCAAGCCACAGGACGTCTGATGCCTACCTCCTCTGATTCCCACCAATCACGTGCGAGATCCTGAAGTAACAACTTCACTAGATCCACACTTTCTTCTACTGGCACATTAGCTGCTGTCAAAATAGCCTCAATGTCCTTAAGCCATGCATCTGCTGAGATGGCATCCTCCGTGCCTTCGAAACGACGGGGGTTGTACTTACAAAACCTGGCTGATGCTCCTGAATCTGGCCTTGCCCCTCTTTCCAATGCCGTCTGCAACCCTTGGTTGAGTAGTACATTTTGCTCTTGTAACTGAGCATGCATGCGCTGCTGGGCTAACATTTGATGTTGTTGAGTAGCCATCATCCCTCTCATAATCTCCAGAAGGGCTGGTGTGTCTACTTCCATAGGGGTAGGTGGAACTGTTGGTGGTGGTGGAACATCTGGATACTGCAATCCAGCTGCTGCTTCCACTATCACTTCTTCTTGAATAGCCTCTTGGGGTAGTACTGGCCCTTGTTGCTGACCAACCTGGTCAGGTTGTCCATGTTGCCCTTGTTGATGTTGTCCAGCTCTGACAGATACGGATGAAGTGCCCCTAAAAAGGGACAAGAGAACAATCAAACGACCGAACAGAAAAGATCAATGGAGTCAAAGGATACTGGAATGTCAAGCTAGAGTTGAGAACAACGAATCATGAGATCAAGGGGGAACATGTGTGATTGAGACATCCTATAAATCAAAACACCCCACAAGTCTGAAATCAGACCTGCATGGGCCACCACTAAAACTTTGTCACGCCCCTGAACCAGAATACTGGAGAGCGGGGGAATGACTCAGCCAGCTACGTATTACGGGTAGATGAATACCATATAATACGATCAATGCTGTCTAACCAGACGAGGGGGTGCATACTACATGAAAGTCTCACTATGGTTACTTCACGTCTATTGTCTCAATCTTTCAAACAAGGAACAGAAATAGAGAACATGTAAGATAAAGCAGTAAGGCGTCCCAAACGCTCTGTCAAAATGTTCTTGATATCTGGCTTTACAAAATATAGCCAGACGGATGTAGCAAAAGTATACACAATTATTATCAGCTGCAGCCTGACTTAGTTATAATTATGTAAAAGTAAGTACAAGACAATCCGACTAACATTTCGGTGCCAAACGGCAAAGTATAAAGTAAATAACAAAACGAGTGGGGAAGCAAGGAACCCACTCGAGTCCTCCTGCGATCATCCCTCTAGTATTGACCATCTTGGAGGTGGAAGTAAGCTGGATCCTCGGGGACCGGCTCTAAATCTGGCCATGCAAAACCAGAGAGGTTAGACCTCTAATAGCAAGTACCGCAAGGAAGCACGATATGAAGGATGAAACCAGTAAATATGAGGATATAGTAATAGATCTCTGCTTGCCGCTGGGATTCACATAACATCACGACACTTCGAACCAACCTCCCAACCAAACAAGGACAGAAGTTGGCCCGTCATGTCCTGACATTCTGATCATCTCAGTTAGGTAACAGAGTAGATACAATGCTCAAACAAATCAATTTAAACGGCCATTCAACTACTACAGCTTGCTACTGTGATTTCCAAGTTATCCTGGATATATGCAATAAATAATTCCTCAGTTCTTACTATGTGCAAGCAAGGCTAGTTTACCCAGTCAATCAATTGCGCCAATCATGAATTAGACGAGTCCCAGCAGGACGCCCGTCATCAATATACAATATTCAATAAATAATATAACCAGATACCGCTCCTTGCCCGTGTGGCAGGTTTGCAGTATCTGTGGGGACCAGCCGGCCTGTCGGGCACTACTAGTCCCAAGAGGGCTGCCATGTAAGAACTCGAGAATCCGTTTTCTCTATGCAATCATTATTTTATTTAACTTAATAGCCTCTATGTTAAGCAAAATCCCATGCCGTAGATCATGCTCATTCAAATGAGTACTTTCGTACAGGGTACGATATGCACTCCCACAACGATACCAGTGCGGTTAGGTTGTAGGTCTTACATAGCGTAATGCAACAATCAAAACTAACCACGGGATAATTATGTCTTGACCATAAAGTACACATGCTGCGGTTTGTAGAAAAATAAATAAACAAATAATTAAATAAGTGAACTGAAGCCTGCACGTGTCTGTATGCCAATATTTTGGGACCAGTCAGTCGATTATAATAGTTCATAATATGAACGTGTCTCATCCATTCATTTCAATAAGACGACTAGCCAGCCTCTTAGTTCCAATTAGGAACGCATGATCAATTATAAATCGAGATAACCAATAATGTTATTTTAATGTTCAGATAATAATTACTGTTAATAAATGCCAAGGCAATCAATCAATGTTAATAGATGTCAATCAATGGCAATCAATGCCATTTTGGAACAAGAATCAGCCTAGAAGGCATTTAAAATCAGAGTTCTTGCGGCCAGAAAATCATGCGGCCAAGGAAATTCTATGCGGTTGGACAAGGGTGATTCCATGCGGCCGGAAATGAGTAGTCCCATGCGGCCAAATCTGCAAGCCTTAGGCGACTAGAACTAAAGGGGTCTCATGCGGCTATGGTTAAAATACGACCCTGCGGCCAGGGGAAATTCTATGCGGCTGGGGAATAGAAATTCTCATGCGGCTCAAAAATGACATGCGCCCATGCGGCTGAACACAGGACAAGCCTATATGCAGCTAAGGAAAACCAAATTCATGCGGCTAAGAATAAGTGCAACCCTATATGCGGCTAAGAGGTCAAGCAGCGTTATGCGGCCGAGAATGATCAGCGCCATACGGCTGCGGGACAGAATGCATATGCGGCTAGCTAAGAACTCATGCGGCAGACAAGTCTCATGCGGCTGACTAAGCCCATGCGGCTGGGATTGGAATCAGTCTCATGCGGCTCAAACGAATGAACTCATGCGGCTCGAATGCCCATGCGGCCAAGGGACTTGCCGCATGAAGACTCATGCGGTCAAGCTTTGTCATGTGGCCAGAACTGTTCTTCTTCTCCGAATTTCTAAGGACAGAACCATGAAAATCATTGTTTCCAAGCTCTCTAAAACCTTCATTCTAAGTCCAAATCTGAACTTTCATAGGTCAAAATGGGGTAGAACGAAATTCTCTACAACATGAAACTATCAAAACTTGAAGATAACAAAGTTTACTAGATCAAAACCTAAAAAATCCGAAAATGCATCAAACTTAGATCTACAACAAATAAGCCATGGAAATTAAAAATGCTAAGTACTAAAGAGACTTGAAATCAAATAAGGAAGATGATGGAACAATAAAAATGAGGATCCATCAAGAAACAAGTTGGCACTTGCCTAGCTCTCCTAGGTTGGTGGAAGAGTTTAAGAAGAAGGAGAGTAAGGGTGAAGTAATGAAGAGAGAGAAAAGGGGATGGACTTTAAATGAAAGGGGTGGTGGTAGGTGGGGGTTTGGTTCGGTTCATGATGAACCACACAAATAAACCAATCTAAGTCGATCTTAAAGCAAAGCTAGAGCGGAGTATAAAAACAGGAAGTAAATACAGAAATAAAATTGTAGGAAATTAATTAACATAAAATTAAAAAAATTTAAATACAGAACAGTACATGATAAATATTTAAATAAATATATTTAAATAGTATATAAATTTAAAATACGTATTATGGGAACGGGAAGGAAGAATGTCAATAAGAGCTTTGCTATGCCTACAACCAAAATTTACAACCCACCTACAACCGGACACGTGTTGGACTTCGATTGGAGGAGGGGAAGAAATGGTGGGGCCGGGTGGAGCCCATGTAGCAGGGGGGGTGAGAGTGGTGGTGGGATCCGGTGGGACCCATGTGTAAGGAGTGGGAGAGAATAGTTGTAAGAAAATTGTAAGAATTGGATAGTAAACTTAGCATTTTTCATATAATAAACCCAATAATTGGTTGGGAAGGAAGAATGTCATTGTGAAGACGAGCGTGGAGAACGTAATATGCTCGGATAAGACTGGCACGCTAACGTCGACCAACCAAATGTCAGTGAGGATTTCTTTACACTCTGTGGGATGGGATGGGATGGGATGAGATGGATGACAACGACTTCACGAGAGTGCTTCATGCGGATGGACGGATCGAGAAGATGGGAAAATCCTGCTGATATCTAAAGGCAATTAAGGGACCAAATTAATGATGCACCAACTGAAGTGCTGCCAACTATTATTCCATTGATCGTACGTACCACAGTGGAGCTAGGTAAGCATATATATACAACTACAATCTGTATGCGTACGTTATCTACAATGCCAATTGCGTATTTTCCGAGTTCTAAATCTCTGTTTAAAAACAAATTTCTGTAACCCCTTTGAGCTCGTCTCGTGAACTCTAATTAGTATCAACTGCTTACACGCATCGATCATCGCCATGGACCCGTCAGAATACTTCCAATAGCAACTTGTTAATAAGATCATTTCACAAAAAGTTGTACAAAATTGATAGGTGAAAATCAATACAATCAAACTGCTTACCACAAAACTTGCAATCGTAGTTGTTGATTTCGACAAGTTACTCTGAAGTGTGGATTTGACTGCAAGGTGAAAAATATACGAAAAAAAAAATTAATTCCATAAAATTATTTTACTCGGAAGAGAAGTATATGAAATTTTACAAAAATATAAAAAATTTAATTTGGGTGTTTGAATGTCATTTTTTTCACGAAAAATAATTATTTTTTATGAAAATTAATATTTTCCTATGGGTTGAATCAATTTCATTTTCTATCATCTTAGAAGAAAATATATAAAATGATAATTTTTTGAAAAATAATTTCATGAAAAATATATATAAACTATCAACAACACTACAATTGGTGGAAAACTTGTAACGAAAAATATTTTTCATGGAAAAAAAAAAACCAATCAAGCACAGCCCCCTCGCTCACCTCTTTTTAGTGAAGATGATATTGTAATATTATGAATGCCTACGGCTACGGTCTGCTCTCAACCGTATATGCTCTCAACTGTATATGGGAAAATGCCGGTCATGGTACTCGTATAACTCATCATGGATTGGCATAGTCAGACTGGAATTCATAACACCACCATTATTTTGCATTGTCAAGAGCATAATATATCACGGATTTTGTAATTTTGTCTACACCTTCCTCCGTACCGTAGTGGTGAGCGCTATTCGATTTTGGACGAAATTCGAACCGCATCGAATATAAAATTTGGTTCGATTTAAAAAAAAAATTCGGTTCAATTTTAAAAATATTAAAAAAATTTATTCGATTTCGGTCCAAAACAGAAAATCGAATTAATATATATATATATATATATATATATATATATATATATATATATATATATATATTTGGAACCAGGTAAATTGTTTCTGAAATCGCTTCCACATATGCTAATGACCTCTAGCTCAAGTGGTTAGAGTGAGGCGCATCCTCCCAAGAGGTTGCAGGTTCGAGCAACGGGAGAAACACATTTAATTTCATGTGGAGGAATAAATGTGAGTGCGGGCCAGATGCGGTGAGATACAAGTGTTGGTGCGGGCCTTAGGGTCGTGCATGATGCGGTGAGATACAAGAATGGGTGCGGACCTTAGAGTCGAGTTTGTAAGGAATCTACATCTCCTCACTTTTGCATCTCCCATACATCCCCTCTTTCACACACTACCAAAATTTTTCGATTTAGCGACGGCCGGATCCGTCGTCAGTCCGACGAAAATTCCTATTAGCGACCGATAACTGACGGATTTTGGCCAAAACAATCCGTCGGCAATCAGCTCGTCGCTAATAAGGGTCCGTCGCTATGTAGTCGTTAGGCGACGAAATAGCGACGGCTAATCGACTTCAAAATACGAGATATTAGCGGCTAATTTCCGACGGACTGCCGTCCATTTCAAGTATTAAATACTGAACTGTGTAGACAATAGCGACGTAATGTCCTTCGGTAAACCGTCGTTACAGCGTATCAGAGCGTATCATTCCGTCACTAATCCGTCGGTAGTCGTCGATAACGAAGGACGGATGAGCGACGGATTACTGACGGAATATCCGTCGATAAGGTTCTAGAAATGTTTGGCATTTCCAGCACCATGGCGACGGATGAGTGGTCACTAATCCGTCGCTAAGCCATCGAATAAGCGACTGATTAGTGGCTGATTATCCGTCGCCCCGGTTCTGGAAATGTTTAGCATTTCCAGAACCTTGTCGACGGATTATTCGTCGCTAAGCAGTCGCGAGAGCGACTGATTATCAGTCGCCGTGGCGACGGATATGCCATCGCTAGTCCGTCGAAGTATGTACCACCATAACCTTGCCGACGGATATTCCGTCGATCTCCCGTCGCTACCTGGAAACAGTTTAAAATCTCCAGATAGCGACGGCGTTTTCGTCGGAAATCTGTCGGAAACTGGGAATATCCGTCGCGAAACAGTCACTAGTCCGTCGCTAACTGAGTTTTTTGGGAAAAAAATTGCAGCACTTTCCCTGTTCACAAATATATGCATAAATCAACCAATATATAATGCACACCAATTATCCAACAATCACATAGACCAAATATATAATTCACACCAATTGTCCAAGAATCACATAGACCAAATATGCATATACGAATTTAATGCACACCAATTATCCAAGAATCACAGACCAAACCAAATTAGTAGAAAATAAACATCAATTATCCTGAAGAGTAACATAATATCCGGTGCTATAATCCGATTATAGCACAATTAATCCAAAGCTCTCACAAATATTCCAAATTTTTTTAATACAATATTTCAAGAAGAAGGAGAAGGTCGATTGTCCGGTGGTGGTAATCCCAGATGCGACCGACGAATATACTCCTCCAAAAGGTACAAAGGCAAGTCTTTGTAGACACTGCTAGGAAGTCGGCGTAGCTGCTCTGGGGACATCAGATCCAGGAGTGACGTCACAGTCGTAGGCGGTACCACAGGGGCATCAGGGTTGAAAGAAAGATGACCCACGGAAGACGGACCGACACCAGCAGTTGACGGACCAGTAGAAGACGGACCAACACCATCAACAGACGGACCGACAGCAGCAGACGGAGGCAGAAAATACGTGGCAAACTGCTCCCGCAAGGACGACACCGCATCGTGCAGCTGCGTAAGCTGCGACCTAACATCATCGTCTACCGGGGGCACCACGAAAGGAGGCGGTGTCGGTAGAAATCTCTGCGTCACCATGTGCAACGGCCCTAGGGAGCCGACTCCGTACAGGAACCCTTTCTTAAAGCCGCCGACGGTATCTACGAACAAGTCGTTCCGAGCGGCCAAAGAAGAGGGCGTCCGGGCGGACGTCGTTTCACCGACATCCTCGGTGTCAGTTAACTGAGCCCGACTAAGGGCCTTACGATACGCAGCCTATCAAATGAATGTGTTTATATTATAAGATTTACCTAAGTTGTAATCTAAATCCTATATTTTACTAAGTGTGAATCCTAAGTTTACCTAAGTTATAGTCCGAATGCTTTTAATTCTAACGTAAATCTCATAAACATAAGTACTTACATCAGTCTCCTTGGCCCTCTCGTCGACGAAGCTCCCGTCCTTCCGTCTTTTGTGCGTATGCTGGAACACGTCTTGCATGGTGACCGATTCTGGCGTCCGACCCTTCTTCACCGCCCGTTGGGCCTGCATACGAATTTTCCGTAGAAACTAATTAACTCCTTTAACTAATAATACCTAATTCGATAGTGAAATAAATTTACGGTTGCTCACCAGATCTGCAAGTGTCGCTGCGTGGGACCTTGATCCCCCCGTATGAAGGCCCGCGGCCTGTCGGTTCGCCTTCGCCTTCTCCGATTTCTCCTTGTACGCAGGGGTATCCATCATGCCTAAGAGGTCCTCATAATACTCCTGCCGGATCCAATTCGGCCTCTTATGCCCCATTTTTAGGTCATGAATCATATCCCGTATCTTCTTCGAGGCAGCGCTTCTGTAGGTCCTGCGGATCGCGTCCTCGCGATGGGGGGCCACCAGTACGTCGTCTAACATAGAAATTCAATTATCACGCAATTTAAAAAATGGTTGATTAAAGAGTAACTAATAATTAACCAGAAGATATAGATATATACCCTCAACTCGTCGAGCCAGACGTACTGCACGTTTGGGGGCACCGACGAAAAGTTGAGGTAGGGACCGTGGAGGTTAGCCCTGATAATTTCTCCAAGAGCCCTGCCAACATTAAACAAAAAAACCTACAAAGAAGAAACGACTGGATTATTAACTTGAATAAATGAAATAAATTTAATAAATTATCTTAAATTTACTTACGAGGTCCTCGCGGGCTATAGCTCTCGTCGGAACTCGCCTCTCGGCCTCTCTGGTGCCGTCGGAGGATCCGCGGGTCCGCGTATGTACTCTCCAGTAACCGGATGGAACCGAGTATGGGGGTACTCCGGGGCCAACTGTGCAGTAACTGTGGCATCCCCTGGTGGATCCGCTGCTGGTGGTTCCGATAGCGGAACGGATCCGCTAGCAGATCCGGACTCATGCCTCGATGAAGTGGTCGATCGAGGGCGGGATGCGTCTGTGCCCGTGGTACTCTCCGGGTCGGGCTCGTTCGATGGGGTCACATCCCGGGAACTTTGAATGCGACCACGACCACCAGCACCACTACGACCACGACCACGACCCGCACCACCACCACCACCACCACCACGACCACCACCATCACCACGACCACGACCAGCCATCATGACCTGTAAATAGTACACATAAACATAATTAACAATATAAAAGTGTAAATGGATATAAAAAACTAAACTAAAATATACATACCACCAGCAGGGAGACGAATGCCGCCGCGACGAAAAAGACTAGGAGTGCCATCTACAATAAGTAAATAATCGAATGAAAAAAATATGAATTCACGTAATTGCTTTTATGAGGTCAAACTTAATTCATGAATTTGGAAGTATTTTCAATATATAACAATATTTAACCTAATCATCGTCTTCGTTCTCATCATCGGCCTCGTCTTCATCATCATCCTCCTCATCCTCATCCTCATCCTTATATTCATCATCTATTTCATCTGTATCCTCATCCCCATCAAATTCTTCTTCTTCTTCTTCTTCTTCTTCTTATTCGTCTTCTTCTTCTTCTTCTTCTTCTGCCTCAATATTTGGGACAAGACGCCTCTTTCTTTCCTGGTTGACAGCTAAGTCTTGTGTATCAACATCTTTCTCCCCTCTATTTTCCTCAACAATATCTTCAACATCCATTGTATCTGAGTGTTGTCCCAAGTATTAGGACTTTTTGATCTGGTCCTCTTGGTATGCTGGGTCTCCAACGTTGAATGTATTTCTAGATTTAATCTTGCATACTGCCCACCAGTCAAATCGATCTCTACGACGCCTTGGGTAGCTTGTATAGTAGACTTGAACAGCCTAATTTGCTATCGCAAATGTATCGGACCCTCTATACCTCATGCGATGATTTATATCGACGAATCCAAATTGTTTATCGATTCTCCAACCGATATTTGGTGTCGTATCGAACCACTCACATTTGAACATCACAATATGCATATCATATGGGCCAGTATATTGTAAATCTATAATATCTCGAAGCACTCCATAATAGTCAAAGTTCGGCTCGTCGTCATAGATGGTGCCTCTTATGCAAACACCGGAATCCTTGGTACTGATGCCGTCATTGATAAATTCGACATTTATAGCATTCTGAGTTGACTTAAACCTGAAGCCATTAACGACATAGCCTGACCAAGTCTTTATTTGCTTCTTCGGTCCCAGTGCCAGATAACGAACACTCTCATGAGTGAGTGTTGTTTCAGGCAATAAAACATGTAAACAAATATTTATAATTTAAATATTTCAGATTATATATTAATAATCTCAATTATAATCACAATTACTTACGTATTTGCGAAACCATGACAGAAATGTACAATCAACCTCTCTTTGAAGTCCCTCATCGGTAATATTGGGTCTCCTCATTTTGACTTCATCTGTAAATACACTATTAGAGAAAATAAGAATATATAAGTGCAGTCACTTACTTCATCAAATTCGAGATTATAACGAGTGCAAGTGTACCGACTTACTTCTCCAAATCTCTCACTTCTTGTATGTCACAGTTTAACAAGATACATCGGTGAGCGGCATCATACTCGTCGTCTGTCAACCACCATCTTTTACTAGCCCCAACATGCTTGCCCCTTACATTGAATATTCCTCCATCCTCAACGTCCTCGTCATTCCTTTGAGGTCTATTTCGATTTGTCTTAACTTGAGTATCGAAATAAATGGAGCAGAAGTTTGACACCTCTTCGATAAGATATGCTTCGCATATCGAAGCCTCTATATGAGCTTTGTTGCCAACTTTCTTCTTTAGATGGTGTAGGTATCTAGAGAGACAAATTATCTTGAGAATTAAGAAAGAATTTTAAAACCCACTGAAATTTAACTTAAATTATATCGATTTTTATGTACCTTTTAAATGGGTACATCCATCGATAATGACCAGATGCACCGACACAGGCTTCGTATGCTAGATGAATCGGTAGATGCTCCATGCTGTCGAAGAAGCCAGGAGGAAATATTTTCTCCAACTTGCAAATTATTAAGATAATCTTCTCCTCAAGTTCAACCATGTGTTGCACAGTCAACTTAGTTGAACAAATATCCCTAAAAAATATTGATAGTTCGGCCAACGAAACCCATACAGCAGAAGGCAACAACTCTTTCAAAGCAATGGGTAGTAATCTTTCCATAAACATGTGGCAGTCATGACTCTTCATTCCTGTTAGCTTGCGTTCATTGAGGTCAACGCATCTAGACAAATTTGACACATAGCCGTCGAAAAATCTTAAAGTAGATACCCACTTGCAGATTATTAATCTATCTTCCTTGCTCAATATGTATTGTGCTATCAGCTTACTTAATTGTCCAGCAGCTCCCCTTTGTATCAAGTTCAGATAAGGACGCTTATATATCTCGGCAATATCTTGTCTTGCTTTTGGATTGTCCTTCGTCTTTTCTTTAATGTCCATGACGGTATTGAAGATATTATCGAGAACATTCTTTTCGATATACATAACATCAAGATTATGCCTTATAAGATTATCTTTCCAATAAGGCAAGTCCCAGAAGATACTCTGTTTGGTCCAGTTATGGGTTTGTCCGAACCCATCGACACGATTGTTCGATGGATCTTCCATTACAGTGGGCAAGTCCTTTACATCTTTCAAATATCGTATCCCGACAATCTGGCAGACGGATGAGAAAATTCTTGTTTTCCAGCTCTGAATGCGTCCTTGTTCTTTCTCCAAGGATGACTCGTGGGCAGAAATTGACGATGACAATCAAAGAAAGAAGTTTTTCCTCCATGCTTAAGGCGGAACACCTTACTATTTTGCATGCATATCGGACAAGACAGGGTGCCGTGAGTACTCCATTCCGACAGCATACCGTATGCAGGAAAATCATTCATTGTCCACATCAGTGAAGCTCTCATCTGAAAGTTCTGTTTCCTGAAAATATCATAGGTCGTGACGTCGATCTCCCACAACTGTTTCATCTCATCCACCAACAGCTGTAAATATATATCGATATTCTTCGTCGAATTTTTGGGACCCGGTATGATAGCTGTCAAGAACATATAAGGAGTCTTCATACACATCCATGGTGGCAGATTGTAAGGAGTCAGAATGACCAGCCAGCAGGAGTATTGTGTTCCCGACTGCCCGAAAGGGGCGAATCCATCAGAACATTGCCCCATGCGTACATTTCTGGGCTCTGCAGCAAAATCTGGATGGCGAAAATCAAAATATTTCCACGCCTCTCCATCCGAAGGATGTGACAATTCTCCATCGTCCTTTGTGCGTTCTTCGTTGTGCCACGTCATGTGTTCTGCTGTATTCTGAGACATATACATCCTCTGCAAGCGCTTCGTGATCGACAAGTAATGTATATACTTGTAAGGACGTCGTTTTCTAGTTGACTTTCCTTTTTTCCTGACTTTCTTGTAACGATCCGCATTACAGAAGCTGTAACTTTCTACATCCTCGTTCTCCTTGTAGTACAACATACATCCGTTGCGACAACAATCTATCTTGTCGTACCCCAGTTCCAGTTGTCGGACCATCATCTTCGACTTGTAGAAGTTTTTTGGAAGCACTTTTGATTCCTTCGGTAACACCTCCTTCATTAGTTGTGTAATCCGATCATAGCAAGTTTGTGGCAAGTTAAAATCGAACTTTATGTTCAACAACCGCATCGTCACTAACAGTACGGACTGTGGATCACAACCAGGATATAAAAAAGTTTCAGCATCCTGAAACATATCATAGAACTGCTTCGCCTCGGGATTAGGATATCTCGTACAAGGTTCTGCACGTCTCCATAATCAACGGAGCATTCGTCGTCATCGACGACAAAATCTGCTGCAGCATTATCATCAAAAGCATAAGTAGCAGCATTCGCAACCTGTCTTTCGGCATATAGTTCACCTTGCGATGACCACGGGCCGTAATCACGTACGAAACCCTTACGGGTCAAATGATCTCTTACACTCACCACTTCTTCGTAATGCCTATTGCGACAATTACGACATGGACACTTGATTTTGTTACCGTCCATAAACTGAGCTTTGCTCATGGCATACTTAAGAAACACTTCTACGCCTGCCTGAAAATCGTCACTTACACCTATTCTGCTCTCGTGTTGTCGTTTGTACATCCATGTACGATCAACTAAATAACGATCCATCACAGATTGGATGTAAAAATCTGTATAGTAAGACAAACTAAACGGAATTAGTATATAATCATGTAACTGGTGGATCCGCTAGTATTCTAGCTCGAGAAGAGAAAAATCTAAGTACAGTTGTTACTAATAGTTCGATACCGATAGTGCGATACCGATACCGATATCGATAGTGCGATACCGATACCGATAGTGCGATACCGATACCGATAGTGCGATACCGATACCGATAGTCCGATAGTTCGTACTGATACCGATAGTCCGATACCGATTATAGGTCAATTAATCAAACTGAGTCAATCTATCTATTTCTAAATTGCAAGAGTCCACTTCTAGGATATGTGAGCTATACCCTAAATATCTAGTCTAAAATTAACTTGGTTAAATAGGATACTAGAGTGTCCTTACAATCTAGCAAGCACTACCTTAGTCTAGTCACACTTGCATTAATTACCTATAATTCCTACCATGTCTACACTCTAGTATATTTAGGATATAGTCCGATATCGATAGTCCGATACCGATAGTCCGATACCGATTATAGGTCAATTAATCAAACTGAGTCAATCTATCTATTTCTAAATTGCAAGAGTCCACTTCTAGGATATGGGAGCTATATCCTAAATATCCAGTCTAAAATTAACTCGCACTGTCCTTGACAATGTGAACATATTCACCATGAACCCAAACTCCATATTCACATTTACTAATCCAAACACCACCAAACTAATAGATAACACCCAATATGGATAACACATTATTTAGCCAATATATAAACTCAGATGAATTTGATAAGCAAAGCCCCTCGCCGCCCTCGACCAAAGCCTGTCGCCCCAAGCCCGCCGCCCAGCCCCCGACGCCCACGCCCCATGCAAGCCCACCGCCCAGCCCCCAACGCCCCCGTCCCAAGCCCGCCGCCCAGCCCCCGACGCCCCCGTCCCAAGCCCGCCGCCCAGCCTCCGACGCCCCCGCCCAAGCCAGCCGCCCAGCCCCCGAATGTCCCCAAGCCCGCCGCCCCCGCTGCCCCTACGTCGACACCGCGACAGAGAGAGAGAGAGAGAGAGAAAGAGGGGATTACCTTCGGAAGAGAGAGAGAGGAGAGGACGCCGACGCCGTTCACCGAAGCCGCGGGAGAGAGAGAGAGAGGAGAGAGAGTGAATTTTGGGGGAAATGCCAAAAGTTTCCCCCGCCGTTTCATTTTAAGTCTGGAACGTAAATTTAGCGATGGAAACGCGACTGCTAATTATCTGTCGCCAGGTGGTCGCTATTAATGATACTTGCCGACTGAATATCCGTCGCTACGTAGTCGAAGAAATGTCCAGCCAATTCTCTACACAATCCCTGCCAAATCATCGACTACATAGCGACGACTAAAGTTCCGTTGCTATATCTCCGACTACCTAGCGACGGATATGCGACCTTTCCTCCCCTAAAATTGAAATAAAAAATGTAAAGGCGTGTGGTCGGTAATCCGTCGGCGAGCTGCCACGAAGCCGTCGCTAACGCCGACTGAAAATTTCCGTCGCTAAATGTCCGCCGCTAATTTACTGTATTTTGGTAGTGACACCCGTTGGATCTTGTTTAAGTCATACCTAGATATATTTAGTATATACCTTATATATATATATATATATATATATATATATATATATATATATATAAAACCTCTAGCCGTTAAGAGAGATGCATGCGGCCCAAGTGGTCGGGAGTTCAAGCTCCGGTGGAGGCGAGTTTGTCACAATTATCCTAAATATATATAGGTATATACTAAATATATCTAGGTATATTTAGTTACTATATATATTAATAAAAAAATGTGCAAATAAACCGAAAAATCAAATAAACCTAAACCAAACTAATTAGGTTCGGTTTAATTCGGTTATGGACAAATTTGGTTCTGTTTCGGTTTTACTTGCTCGATTTTAGGTCGAATTTTCTTTTCAGTTATTCGGTTCGGTTGGAGCCCAATTAACCGAATGCTCACCCATATTCCTCCGTGCGACACAAACTTCTTCCTCAAAGTCTTCTATCAAACTTATATACAAAGAAACTGGCTCGTATTTGGTGGTGAGGAACAAATGAGACTCACAACCTATTTATAGAACTCAAGGGTGTTACAAGAAGTTTTTAGGTCTGAGATATTTATATTATGAGAAGAATTTATAACTTCTATAAACTTAGGGAAGTCTCATAAGAGTTTAAGAGACTACCAAAATTTATCGCTTTAGCGACGGCCTTATTCGTCGCCCGGCCATCGATAAATGGTAATACCGACGGATGGACGACGAATTTTGGACAAAAATATCCGTCGGGAAAAGACTCGTCGCTAAAAACAACCCGTCGCCAAGATGTCGCCCAGCGACGATTTTGCGACGGATTTTCGTCAACCATACTCGTACATCTCGCGACAAATTACCGACGAATTTTTGTCAAAGCGCGTATCAGAAAGTTTATGACACATCGCCTTAGCGACGGTCGTATTCGTTGCTAAAATGGTCGGTAATTGCGTATCAGAGAGTATCTGATACACAATATCCGTCGTGAATCCGTCGCTAAATGGTCGATAAACGCATATCAGAGAGTGTCTGTGTCACTCCCCGTTCCCGGAATACGTATTTTTATACATGTACAATTCATGTATATTTATTTAGTATTTATCATGTATTATTCTGTTAATTAATTATCTGCTTTTTAATTTTCATATCAATCATCTTCCTGCAATTTTATTGTCTGCATTTTATTTTTTGCAATTTATTTCTGTATTTTATTTCCTGCTTTTAATCTTCTGTTTACCTTCGGGTTGGCCTTGGCCGAACCCCCACAAACCTGGCCCATTAGCTCCCACCAACCACCATCCTTCCTATTTAAAGCTTCCATCTCATTCTCTCTCCTCATTACTCATTCTCACCATTACTTCTTCTTCTTCCTCTCATCACTCTCCACCCACCAGCAGCAGGAAAAGGCAAGTGCAAACTTGCTTCTCAATCATCCATTTTTATGGATCATTACTCTTCCTCTCATGATCCCGAGAGAGTTTAGTGCTTGGCATATGTGATTTATGTGGCTTGTTTTCTCTAGATCTAAGTTTGTATTTTCGGCTGTTCATGGGTTTTAAATCCACCAACTTAGCGTGTTTTCAGATCAGAGAGTTCATGTGGTAGAACTGCTCGTTAGACACGCACACGTCTCTACGTGTTTGCGTGTATTTTTAGTGACGCTCGCGTTTGCGTGCGTGTATTTCTTAGTCACGCTCGCGTTTGCGTGCATGTATTTCTTAGTCACGCCCACGAGTGCGTGCGTGTATTTCTTAGTCACGCACACATCCATGAGTGCGTGTATTTTCAATCATGCACACATCCATGAGTGCATGGATTTTTAGTCACGCACACGCCCACGAGTGCGTGCGTGTATTTCTTAGTCACGCACACATCCATGAGTGCGTGTATTTTCAGTCACGCACACATCCATGAGTGCGTGGATTTTTAGTCACGCACACGCCTACGAGTGCGTGCGTGTATTTCTTAGTCACGCACACATCCATGAGTGCGTGTATTTTCAGTCACGCACACATCCATGAGTGCGTGGATTTTTAGTCACGCACACGCCCACGAGTGCGTGCGTGTATTTCTTAGTCACGCACACATCCATGAGTGCATGTATTTTCAGTCACGCACACATCCATGAGTGCGTAGATTTTTAGTCACGCACACGCCCACGCCCACGAATGCGTACATGTATTTCTTATCATTTTCCACACTCACACTGTGCATGCCAACAGAAACCATTTTCACGCTCACTTCGACTAGACTTGTTGGCGTGACTTTTGGCCTTAGCTTAGACTTGCTGGCGTGACTTTTAACCAGGGTATTTCTATTTGCTCTATAACTTATTCATTTAATGATGGCATAATAATTCTTCTATTATATCCTTACGCCTTTTGGCGTGAACTTGATAAAATCATGACATGTTAATATTGTAAATATGGATTGTTATGTGGAATGTGTCATGTGTCTTGATTGATCCATGGATACCCAGATTGACTGGAACTTAACTCTGAGGAGTTACAGACTCGACCCCATATAATACTAATTGACTTCCATGCCTTGATACCATTGATAATAATGGTTATCTTGACTATAATTGATCATGCGTTCCTAGTTGGAACTAAGAGACTGGCTAGTCTTTTTATTGAATGAAATGAATGAGACACGTTCATGTAATGAACTATTGTACTCGATTAGCCAATCCCGAATATTGGCATACAGGCACATGCAGGCTTCAAATTATTCATTTTTAATTATTTATTTATCTACTTTACAAAAACAGCATGTGTACTTTATGGTCAAGGCATGATTACTCCGTGGTTAGACTTGATTGTTGCATCACGCTATGTAAAACCTACAACCTAGCCGTACGGGTATCGTTGTAGAGTTGCGCATATCGTACCCCGTACGAAAGTACTCATTTGAATGACCATGATCCACGGCGTGGAACTTCACTCAACGTAGAGACTATTAAGTTAAATAAAATAATGATGGCATGGAGAGAATGGATTCTTGAGTTCTTACATGGCAGCCCCCTTGGGACTATTAAGTGCCCGACGGGCCGGCTGGTTCCCACAGATACTGTAAATCTGTCACACGGGCAGAGAACGGTATCTGCTTATATTATTGTACATGCTATAACGGCGGGCGTCCTGCTGGGATTCGTCTAACTACATGATTGGCACAATTGATTGATTGGATAGACTAGCCTTGCTTGCACATAGTAAGAACTGAGGAATCCTTAATTGCATAATTCCAGGATAACTTGGGACTCACAATAGCAAGCCGTAGTAGTTGATTGGCCGTTCAAGATGATTTGTTTGTGTATTGTACCTACTCTGTTGCCTAACTGAGATGATCAGAATGTCAGGATATGACGGGCTAACTTCTGTCCTTGTTTGGTTGGGAGGTTGGTTCGAAGTGTCGTGATGTTTTGTGACTCCTAGTGGAAAGCAGAGATTTATTACTATATTCTCTTACCTACTATTTTAGTCCTTCATATCGTCCTTCCTTGCGGTACTTGCTATTAGAGGTCTAACCTCTCTGGTTTTGCATGGCCAGATTTAGAGCCAGTCCCCGAGGACTCAGCTTACTTCTACCTCCAGGATGGTCAATACTAGGGGAATGATCGCAGGAGGACTCGAGTGGGTTTCCTTACTTCACCGCTCGTTTTGTCATTTACTTTATACTTAGCCGTTTGGCACCGACCTGTTAGTCGGGTCGTCTCGTACTTACTTTTGCATATTTGTAATTAAGTCAGACTGCAGCTGATAACAATTGTGTATACTTTACTATATACCATCTGGCTATGTTTTGTAAAGCCAGATCTCAAGAACATTTTAACTGAGCATTTGGGACGCCTTACTGCTTATTCTTACATGTTTCCTATTTTCTGTTTCTTGTTTGAATGATTGAGACAATAGATGTGAAATGACCATAGTAAGACTTTCATGTAGTATGCACCCCCTCGTCTGGTTAGACAGCATTGATCGTATTATACGGTACTCATCTACCCGTAATACGTAGCTGGATGAGTTATTCCCCCGTTCTCCAGTATTCTGGTTCTGGAGCATGATAAGGTTTTAGTGGTGGCCCATGCAGGTCTGATTTCAGACTTGTGGGGTGTTTGATTTATAGGATGTCTCAATCATACATGTTCCCCTTGATCTCATGATTCGTTACTCTCGACTCTAGCTTGACATTCCGGTATCCTTTGACTTCATTGATCCTTCATGTCCGGTTGTTTGATTGTTCTCTTGTCCCTTTTCTTAGGGGTACTTCGTCTGTATCTGCCAGGACTAGACAACAGCAACAAGAACAACATGGACAACCTGACCCCGTTGGTCAGCAACAAGGGCCAGTACTAACTCAAGAGGCTACCCAAGAAGAAGTGATAGTGGAACCAGCAGCTGGATCGCAGTATCCGGACATTCCACCACCACCGACAGTTCCACCTACCCAAGTGGACACACCAGCCGTTCTGGAGATCATGAGAGGAATGATGGCTACTCAGCAACATCAGATGTTGGCCCAGCAACGCATGCACGCTCAGCTACAAGAGCAGAATGTGTTGCTCAACCAAGGATTGCAGATAGCATTAGAAAGAGGGGCAAGGCCAGATTCAGGAGCATCAGCCAGGTTTTGCAAGTACAACCCCCGCCGTTTTGAGGGCACGGAGGATGCCATTTCAGCAGATGCATGGCTTAAGGATATGGAGGCTATTCTGACAGCAGCTAAGGTACCGGCAGAAGAACGTGTGGATCTGGTGAAGTTATTACTTCAGGATCTCGCACGTGATTGGTGGGAATCAGAGGAAGTGGGCATCAGACGTCCTGTGGCTTGGAACGATTTTACAGCAAGATTCAAGACCAAGTACTATGGAGTTGTGGCACAGTTTGAGCTACAACAGAAGTTTATCAGCCTCAGGCAGGCTGGCAAGACTGTAGATGCTTATGCAGCGGAGTTCTGCAGATTGAGTAGATTCACCCCAGAGATGGTAGCAACAGAGAGCCAGAGGGCTATGAGGTTTCAGCAAGGGTTTCATCTTGAACTCTTGCAATTGATAGAGGGGCACAATTACCAGACTTTTGATGAAGTATTGACGGCGACTCGAAGGCATGAGATCACCATTCAGAGGCTTGCGACCAGGACTGGGGGTCAGAAGAGATCCCACAGTCAGATTGAAGGAGGAGGGGGAGCAGCGCCCCGAACAACAGCACCATCCACTGGCGTTCGTATCCACGATGTGGCGATACGAGGACCAGTACCACCCAGGCAGCAGCAACAGCAACAGAGGAAGAACCAGCAACCCCTGGCAGGCTGCACTTATTGTGGGAAGATGGGGCACACTAGAGATGTGTGTCGGACATTGAATGGACTGTGTCTGATATGTAAAAATCCAGACCAATGGGTTACCACATGTTCCATGAATTCGAGGTCAGGAGGACCAGGGCAGCAGTTTCCTGCTCTGCCAGCCCCAGGGGCAGGACAGTATCGAGGACCAGTGGTGGCAGTAAGGCCATTGGCACAGCGTCCGCAGGCTCAGATATTTCGACAGCAGGGACTGCCGATGCAGCAATACCAGCATAGACCACCCCAGCATCATCAAGGCAGGGGCCAGCAGCAGCACCAAGCTAGGCCGTAGCATGGGAACCAGCAAGGAGGTCGAGGGCAGGCATTCACTTTATCCTGAGAAGAGGCATTGGAATCGGGAGATGTTGTGGTAGGTAACATTCTCGTCGCCTCATATCCCGCAGTAGCATTGTTTGATTCGGGAGTATCCCATTCATTTATATCTGCACGATTTGCTACACGACTAGGAATGGAGTTCGAGGCATTACCAAGGAGGTTGAATATACTCACTGGTAATGGGCTCGTGGGGGTTAGTAGAGTTATTCTAGCGTATAGTGTTGTAGTTTACGGGCATTCCTTACCCGCCCGGTTGATAGAATTTTTTGTTGGAAATTTCGACGTTATCTTAGGCATGAACTGGCTGAAAGACAGTCATGCGACAATAGATTGTCGTAGAGGGAGTGTATCTTTTGATATTCCTGGCATGAAGAGGTTCACCTTAGTCAGATCAGAGGCAACTCAGCAAGAGCAGGGAGTAGTAGCGGCGATGGAAGAACTTCAGATTCCGAAGGTAGTTGAAGAATTTCTAGACGTATTTCCAGAAGAACTTCCAGGTCTACCACCAGTTAGAGATATTGAGTTCAGCATAGAATTGGCACCAGGAACTAAACCGATATCAGATCGGGTTTACAGGATGGCGGATTCAGAGCAGGCCAAGGTATATCAACATATAGAGGAACTGAAGGAGAAGAAGTTCATCCAAGCTAGCGTGTCACCATGGACAGCACCAGTGGTACTTGTGAGGAAGAAGGATGGGTCATCCAGATTGTGTATTGACTACAGAAAGCTTAACACGGCAACAGTGAAGAACAAGTACCAATTACCCAGGATCGATGACTTATTTGATCAGTTGAGCAAAGCTAGAGTTTTCTCCAAGATAGATCTTCATTCAGGGTACCATCAGGTGTGGGTTCGGAAGGAGGACATTCCCAAGACAGCATTCAGGTCGAAGTATGGGTATTATGAGTTCTTAGTAATGCCGTTTGGTTTGACCAATGCTCCAGTAATATTCATGGATTTGATGAATCGCATCTTCATGCCATACTTAGACCAGTTTGTCGTTGTATTTCTTGACGACATTCTTGTATACTCTGCTAATGAAGGGGAGCATGAAGACCATCTCAGGAAAGTATTGCAGGTTCTGAGAGAACCAGTTGTATGCCAAGCTCAGTAAGTGTGAGTTTTGGTCGGATCACATTTCATTTTTGGGTCATATCATCTCAGGAGCTGGAGTAGCAGTAGATCCCAAGAAGGTAGAAGCAGTAGAGAGTTGGCCAGTACCCAAGACCGTAGCAGATGTGCGGAGTTTCTTGGGATTGGCAGGGTATTACAGAAGGTTTGTGTCAGACTTTGCAAGGCTTTCAGCACCCATGACCCGCTTGACTCGGAAGGATGTACCATTTGTTTGGTCGGCAGAATGTCAGACATCATTCGAGACTTTGAAATAGAAGTTGATATCAGCACCTATTCTTACGTTGCCAGTTGGACCCGGAGGTTTTACAGTATATTGTGATGCGTCAGGTAAAGGACTTGGATGTGTCCTTATGCAGCATGGGAAGGTGATAGCGTATGCATCTAGGCAGCTTCGGGACCACGAGAAGGATTACCCAACTCATGATCTAGAATTGGCGGCAGTAGTGTTTGCTCTGAAGCTATGGAGGCATTACTTATATGGTGACCGAATGGAGATGTACACAGATCATAAAAGTCTGAAGTACATCTTTACTCAGTAGGAGCTGAACATGAGGCAGAGGAGATGGCTGGAGTTGATCAAGGATTATGACGTGAAGCTTCAGTATCATCCAAGCAAGACTAATGTAGTAGCAGATGCTCTCAGCCGGAGAGACGGCGCATTTATGTTGACAACACAGAGGCATATCTTAGAAGAACTTCAGGAGATGGGCATCGAAGTTTTACTTTCTAGTGATATAGGAGTTCTAACAAGTCTGCAAGTTCAATCCGACTTGGTAGACAGGATCAAGGCAGCTCAGGCACAAGACCCAAGGATTCAGAAGCTTAGGGCAGAATGTGAGTCAGGACTCAGGAAGGAGATGAGAATTCATGAAGATGGTACACTTAGGTTTGGATCACGTCTATGTGTGCCTAGTGGAGATATCAGACAGGAGATTATGGCAGAGGCTCACAGTTCTCAGTATTCTATTCACCCTGGAGGGACCAAGATGTACCAAGATATCAAGCAGCATTTCTGGTGGAACGGGATGAAGACGGAGATAGCTAGATTTGTTTCCCGTTGCTTGGTATGTCATCAAGTGAAGGCAGAACAATAGAGGCCAGCTGGGTTATTGCAACCGCTTCCTATCCCGGAGTGGAAATGGGAGCATATTACAATGGACTTTGTGACCGGTTTACCGAGATCACCAAGTGGTAAGGACGCTATTTGGGTAATAGTAGATCGGCTTACGAAGGTAGCACACTTTCTTCCTTTTCGAGTAGGACAATCTACAGAAAAGTTGGCAGAGTTGTATATGCAACAGATAGTCAGGCAGCATGGAGTCCCTGTCAGTATTGTGTCGGATCGAGATACCCGCTTTACATCATATTTTTGGAAAAGCTTACATCACAGTATGGGTACCAAGTTAAGATTTAGCACGGCTTACCATCCGCAGACGGATGGGCAATCAGAAAGAACGATTCAGACCTTAGAAGACATGTTGCGAGCTTGCACTCTAGATTTTGGAGGGTCTTGGGAGAGTCACCTGCACTTGGTCGAGTTCTCGTACAACAATAGTTATCAAGCCAGTATCCAGATGGCACCATTCGAAGCACTATATGGTATGAAGTGTAGGTCGCCACTAGCATGGGATGATATCGGGGAGAGAAAGATGCTAGGCCCAGAAATGATTGTCCAGACGGTTGAAGTGATTAAGGGAATTAGGGAGCGACTTCGAGTTGCGCAAGACCGACATCGTCATTGGACGGACCAGCATCGTAGCCGTTAGAGTTCTCTGTTGGGGACCACATATTCTTGCGGATCTCACCTACTCGTGGGGTCATTAGATTTGGCGTTCGCGGGAAATTGAGTCCGCAGTACGTGGGCCCATTTGTTATCCTTGATCGGATAGGCGATGTTGCTTATCGTTTGTCCCTCCCACCTTCGTTACGAGAGGTGCATGACGTGTTTCATGTGTCTCAATTACGTAGGTATGTATCGGACCCAAGCCATGTCCTCGATCACTCTGAGCTGGTTGTTGGTACCAACCTGTCTTACGAGGAACAGCCTGTGTCCATTTTGGACCGAAGAGAGAAGATACTCAAGAACCAAACAATTAGTCTTGTTCGTGTTGCTTGGGGTCATCACTCCTTGGGAGAGTCAACGTGGAAACATGAGGATGATATCCGATCACGGTATACACACCTGTTTGACTCACAAGGTATATCTCTTTCTGAATACCTTGATTGTCCTGATTCTTCATGCTTATCACCTTATGGGTAGAACTGCTTGATGTCATGGATCGATGAATTTACATATATAGTATTACTTTTTGATATGGTAAAATGATTGCTTGATCACTAGAATTGCTTGTATTAGTTTAGCTCCGATCTTTCTACCTGCTTAGATTTGAAATTCCGAGGACGGAATTTTTCTAAGGTGGGTAGAGATATCACTCCCCATTCCCAGAATGCGTATTTTTATACATGTACAATTCATGTATATTTATTTAGTATTTATCATGTATTATTCTGTTAATTAATTATCTGCTCTTTAATTTTCATATCAATCATTTTCCTGCAATTTTATTGTCTGCATTTTATTTTCTGCAATTTATTTCTGTATTTTATTTCCTGCTTTTAATCTTCTGTTTACCTTCGGGTTGGCCTTGGTCGAACCCCCACAAACCCGGCCCATTAGCTCCCACCTACCACCATCCTTCCTATTTACAGCTTCCATCTCATTCTCTCTCCTCATTACTCATTCTCACCATTACTTCTTCTTCTTTCTCTCATCACTCTCCACCCACCAGCAGCAGGAGAAGGCAAGTGCAAACTTGCTTCTCAATCGTCCATTTTTATGGATCATTACTCTTCCTCTCATGATCCGAAGAGAGTTTAGTGCTTGGCATATGTGATTTCTGTGGCTTGTTTTCTCTAGATCTAAGTTTGTATTTTCGGCTGTTCATGGGTTTTAAATCCACCAACTTAGCGTGTTTTCGGATCAGAGAGTTCATGTGGTAGAACTGCTCGTTAGACACGCGCACGTCTCTACGTGTTTGCGTGTATTTTTAGTCACGCTCGCGTTTGCGTGCGTGTATTTCTCAGTCACGCTCGTATTTGCGTGCGTGTATTTCTTAGTCACGCCCACGAGTGCGTACGTGTATTTCTTAGTCACGCTCACGTTCTCATGAGAGTGCGTGTATTTCTTAGTCACGCACACATCCATGAGTGCGTGTATTTTCAGTCACGTACACATCCATGAGTGCGTGGATTTTTAGTCACGCACACGCCCACGAGTGCGTGCGTGTATTTCTTAGTCACGCACACATCCATGAGTGCGTGTATTTTCAATCACGCACACATCCATGAGTGCGTGGATTTTTAGTCACGCACACGCCCACGAGTGCGTGCGTGTATTTCTTAGTCACGCACACATCCATGAGTGCATGTATTTTCAGTCACGCACACATCCATGAGTGTGTGGATTTTTAGTCACGCACACGCCCACGAGTGCGTGCGTGTATTTCTTAGTCACGTACACATCCATGAGTGTGTGTATTTTCAGTCACGCACACATCCATAAGTGCGTGGATTTTTAGTCACGCACACGCCCACGAATACGTGCGTAGATTTCTTATCATTTTCCACACTCACACTGTGCATGCCAACAGGAACCATTTTCACGCTCACTTCGACTAGACTTGTTGGCGTGACTTTTGGCCTTAGCTTAGACTTGCTGGCGTGACTTTTAACCATGGTGTTTCTATTTGCTCTATAACTTATTCATTTAATGATGGCATAATAATTCTTCTATTATATCCTTACGCCTTTTGGCGTGAACTTGATAAAATTATGACATATTAATATTGTAAATATGGATTGTTATGTGGAATGTGTCATGTGTCTTGATTGATCCATGGATACCCAGATTGATTGGAACTTAACTCTGAGGAGTTACAGACTCGACCCCATGTAATACTAATTGACTTCCATGCCTTGATACCATTGATAATAATGGTTATCTTGACTATAATTGATCATGCGTTCCTAGTTGGAACTAAGAGACTGGCTAGTCGTCTTATTGAATGAAATGAATGAGACACGTTCATGTAATGAACTATTGTACTCGATTAGCCAATCCCGAATATTGGCATACAGGCACATGCAAGCTTCAAATTATTCATTTTTATTTATTTATTTATCTACTTTACAAAAACGGCATGTGTACTTTATGGTCAAGGCATGATTACTCCGTGGTTAGACTTGATTGTTGCATCACGCTATATAAAACCTACAACCTAGCCGCACGGGTATCGTTGTAGAGTTGCGCATATCGTACCCCGTACGAAAGTACTCATTTGAATGACCATGATCCACGGCATGGAACTTCACTCAACGTAGAGACTATTAAGTTAAATAAAATAATAATGGCATGGAGAGAATGGATTCTCGAGTTCTTACATGGCAGCCCCCTTGGGACTATTAAGTACCCGACGGGCCGGCTGGTTCCCACAGATACTGTAAATCTGTCACACGGGCAGGGAACGATATCTGCTTATATTATTGTACATGCTATAACGGCGGGCGTCCCGCTGGGACTCGTCTAACTACATGATTGGCGCAATTGATTGATTGGATAGACTAGCCTTGCTTGCACATAGTAAAAACTGAGGAATCCTTAATTGCATAATTCCAGGATAACTTGGGACTCACAATAGCAAGCCGTAGTAGTTGATTGGCCGTTCAAGATGATTTGTTTGTGTACTGTACCTACTCTGTTGCCTAACTCAGATGATCAGAATGTCAGGACATGACGGGCTAACTTCTGTCCTTGTTTGGTTGGAAGGTTGGTTCGAAGTGTCGTGATGTTTTGTGACTCCTAGTGGAAAGCAGAGATTTATTACTATATTCTCTTACTTACTGGTTTAGTCCTTCATATTGTCCTTCCTTGTGGTACTTGCTATTAGAGGTCTAACCTCTCTGGTTTTGCATGGCCAGATTTAGAGCTGGTCCCCGAGGACTCAGCTTACTTCTACCTCCAGGATGGTCAATACTAGGGGAATGATCGCAGGAGGACTCGAGTGGATTTCCTTAATTCACCGCTCGTTTTTTTATTTACTTTATACTTAGCCGTTTGGCACCAACATGTTAGTCGGGTCGTCTCGTACTTACTTTTGCATAATTGTAATTAAGTCAGACTGCAGCTGATAACAATTGTGTATACTTTACTATATACCATCTGGCTATATTTTGTAAAGCCAGATCTCAAGAACATTTTGACTGAGCATTTGGGACGCCTTACTGCTTATTCTTACATGTTCCCTATTTTTTGTTTCTTGTTTGAATGATTGAGACAATAGATGTGAAATGACCATAGTAAGACTTTCATGTAGTATGCACCCCCTCGTCTGGTTAGACAGCATTGATCCTATTATACGGTACTCATCTACCCGTAATACGTAGCTGGCTGAGTCATTCCCCCGTTCTCCAGTATTCTGGTTCTGGGGCGTGACAGTCTTATACAAAATATCCGTCGCTAACTCATCGCTGGTAGTCGCTACGTGTCGACGGGCTTCCGACGGAATAGCGACAGTACATCCGTCGACCCGGTTCTGTGAATCTTTCATACTATCAGAACCGTGGCGATGGATATTCCGTCGCTATTCCGTCGGGATATGTCGCTAGTTCGTCGCCGACCAGTTGCGAATTTGGTGACTGATTATCCGTCGCCAAGCTTTTACCAACTACTGGCGACGATTTACCGACGGAATATCCGTCGATCCCATTCTGTATTTTTTTCTTATTTCCAGAACCTTGCCGACGGACGATCCGTCGGTGAGTTGTCGCCATCTGTCGCTAGCTTGGAATAGTCCCAGTTAGCGACGGATATTCCTTCGGTGAGTAGTCGCCATCCGTCGCTAACTTGGAAGAGTCCAAGGTAGCGACGGATATTCCGTCGGTTTATAGTCACGGGTCCGTCGCTACCTAGGAATTTTTTGAATTTTTTTTGCATAAAACAGAGCATTCCCTGTTCACAGAACATCCACCAACATAAATAACATAAATTATCCACACAAATATTTCAAATTATCCAATATTTCAAATTATCCACATTATTCACACAAATATTTCAAATTATCCAATATTTCAAATTATCCAATATATTAAATATTCAATATTTCAGTTAACATTATCCAATATTTCAAATTATCCACACAAATATTCAATATTTAAATAGTTTTATAAATCTTCGAATACAAACATCAACGAGAAGGAGGAGTTGGATCATCCGATGGTGCTGGTACTCCCTGCTGCGCCAGACACATGTACACTTCCACCAGGTGTGGCGATAATTCCTTTAAGACATGGTCTGGAAGTTGGCGCAACTGCTCTAGCGTCATCAGGTCGAGAAGGGCTGTCACAGCAGGAGTCGGTATGATAGGGACAGTAGGGTCAAAAGAGAGACACCCAACTGAAGAAGGACCGACAGCACCTGTAGACGGACCGGGAGCAGACGGATCGGAAGTAGTAGAAGGAAGCAAAAAGTATGTAGACAACTGCACCCGCAAGTCCGACACCGCCTCGTTCAGATGCGCAAGCTGGGACCTCACTTCAACTTCTGCCGAGGCCGCGGAAGGAGGCGGGGGAGGTGGAAATCTCGGAATCGCCGCGTGCAACGGCGCCAGGGAGCCGACTCCGTACAGGCGCCCTTTCTTAAAGCCGTCGACAGTATCTACAAACATGTCGTCGTAGCGAGCGACCGTAGAAGAGGGCATCCCGACGGGCGTCGTTTCGCCGACATCCTCGAAAGCAGATGGCTGAACCAGAATAAGGGCCTCACGATACGCTGCCTATCAAAAGAATATGTTTATACTATAAGTTTACCTAACTTATGATCTAAATCCTATGTTTTCCTAAGTTATAGTCTGAATTCTAAGTTTACCTAAGTTATAGTCTGAGTCCTAAGTTTACCTAAGTTATATTTTGAATACTTATAATTCTAACATAAGTCTCATAAACGTAAGTACTTACATCTGTCTCCTTGGCTCTCTCGTCGACGAAGCTTCCGTCCTTCCGCCTCTTGTGGGTATGCTGGAATACATCGTGCATGGTGACTGAGTCAGCATATTTTCCTCCTTCAACGCACGTTGGGTTTACATACGAAATATTTATAAAATTTAATTAATTAAGCATATTAATAATACCGAATTAGATAGTGGAATGAATTTGCGGTATCTCACCAATTCTGTAAGCGTCGCTGCGTGGGGTTTTGATCCTCCTGTATGTAGCTCCGCGGCTCGTCGGTTCGCTTTTGCTTTTTCTGATTTCTCCTTGAAGGCAGGAGGATCCATCTTCTCCAAGAGCTGCTCATAGTAGTCCTGTCGGATCTACTCCTTCTTCGAATGCGCCGTTCGAAGGTCATAAACCGTATCCCGGATCTTCTTCCCGGCGGCGCTTCTATAGGTCCTGCGGATCGCCTCCTCGCGATGGGGGGGCCACCAAAAGGTCATCTGACATATAAATTCAATTATCACGATATTAAAAAAATAGTTGATTAAAGAGTAATTAATAATTAATCACAAGATATATATATATATATATATATATATATATATATATATATATATATATATATATATATATATATATATACCCTTATCTCGTCGAGCCAGCGGTACTGCAAGTATAGGGACACCTCAAAAAATTGAGGTAGGGACCATGGTAGTTAGCCCGGATAATCTGTCCTAGAAGCCTGGTAGCATCCCACAAAAAAAAACTACAAAGAAGCAACGACTGGATTATTAACTTGAATAAATGAAACAAATTTATTAAATTAACTTAAATTTACTTATGCTTAGCTCTCATCGGAACTCGTCCATCGGCCCCTCTGGTGGCGTCGGAGGATCCGCGACTCCGCGCATGTACTCACTAGTAATCGGGTGTAACTGAATCCGGGGGTACTCCGGGGCCCACTGTACAGTAACTAGTGGTACCGCTGGTGGATCCGTTGGCGGTATGAAGGTGTCGATAGTCCCGTGGTAGATCGACGGCGGTATGAGTCTGTGCCCGGGGTACTCTCTGGGTCGGGATCGCTAGCGGGCGTTGCCTCCCGGGAAGGCTGAAGGTGACCACGACCACCACCACGACCACGCCCACCACCACCAGCACCACCACCACCACGACCACGCCCACCACCACCAGCACCACCAGCACCACGACGACGAGTGCTAGCCATCAGTAGGGCAACGAGTGACACTGCAAAGAAAAGAACTAGGAGTGCCATCTTAAATAAGAATATACAGAAGTTTAAACTGAATTCACTAAGTTATAAGTGCTTTTATGAGGTCAAATTAAAATCACGTAGTTGAAAGTGTTTTTAATATATACTGATATTTAATCTAATCATCATCATCGTCTTTTTTCTCGTCCCCATCCTCGTCCTCATCATCATCCTCATCTTCATCCTCATCCTCATCGTTGACTTCATCTGTATCCTCATCAAGTTTTTCTTCTTCTTCTTCTTCTTCTTCTTCTTCATCCTTATATTTGGGACAAGATGCCTCTTTCTCTCCTGGTTGACAGCTAAGTCTTGTGTATCAACCTCTTCCGCCCCTCTATTTTTCTCAAAAATATTTTCATCATCCATGATATCCGACTGTTGTACTAAGTATTGGGACTTTTCGATCTGGTCCTCTTGGTATGCTGGGTCTCCAATGTTGAATGTATTTCTAGATTTAATCTTGCATACTGCCCACCAGTCAAATCAATCTCTATGACACCTTAGGTAGCTTGTATAGTGGACTTGAACAGCCTGACTTGCTATCGCAAACGTGTCGGACCCTCTATACCTCATGCGATGATTTATATCGACGAATCCAAATTGTTTATCGATTCTCCAACCGATATTTGGTGTCGTATCGAACCACTCACATTTAAATATCACAATATACATATCATATGGGGCATTATATTATAAATCTACAATATCCTGAAGCACTCCATAATAGTCAAAGTCCGGCTCGTCGTCATAGATGGTGCCTCTTATGCAAATACCAGAATCCTTGGTACTGAATCCATCATTGACATATTTGGCATTTATAGCATTCTGAGTTGCCTTAAACTTGAAGCTATCAACGATATAGCTTGGCCAAGTCTTTGCATGCTTCTTCGGTCCCAATGCCAAATAACGAATACTCTCATTTGTAAGTGTTGTTTCAGGCAATAAAACCTGTAAACAAATATTGATAATTTAAATATTTCAGATGCATATATTTTAATGGTAGCCGCATAAATTATTATCTCAAGTACTTACGTATTTACGAAACCAGGAGAGAAATGTACAATCAACCTCTCTTTGAAGTCCTTCATCGGTAATATCGGGTGTCCTTATTTTGAATTCATCTCTAAATACACTATTAGAGAGAATAAGAATAAGTGTAGTCAGTTACTTCACCAAATTAGAGATTATAACGAATGTAATTGTAGTCACTTACTTCTTCAAATCTCTTACTTCTTGTATGTTACAATTTAACAAGACATATCGGTGAGCGGCATCATACTCGTCGTCAGTCAACCACCGTTTCTAACTAGCCCCAATAGGCTTGTCCTTTACATTAAATATACCTCCATTTTCAATGTTCTCGTCATTTATTTGAGGTCTATTTCGATTTGTCTTAACATGAGTATCTAAATAAATGGAGCAGAAGTTTGATACATCATCGATAAGATATGCTTCACATATCAAAGTCTCTATATGAGCCTTGTTGTCAACTTTCTTCTTTAGATGGTGTAGGTATCTAGAGAGACAAATTGTCTTTAGAATTAACAATGAAATGCAACTTAAATTATATCAATTTTTATGTACCTTTCAAATAGGTATATCCTTCGATAATGAACAGATGCACCGACACGGACTTCGTATGCTAGATGAATCGGTAGATGCTCCATGCTGTCGAATAAGCCCGGAGGAAATATTTTCTCTAACTTACAAATTGTTAAGACAATCTTCTTCTCAAGTTCAACCATGTATTGCACCGTCAACTTAGTTGAACAAATATCCCTGAAGAATGTAGATAGCTCGGCCAACGGAACCCATACAGAATAAGGCAACAACTCTCTCAAAACAATGGGCAGTAATCTTTCCATAAACACGTGGCAGTCGTGACTCTTCATTCCCGTTAGCTTGCGTTCATTGAGATCAACGCATCTAGATAAATTTGACACATAGCCGTCAAAAAATCTTAAAGTAGATATCCACTTACAGATTATTAATATATCTTCATTGCTCAATGTGTATTGTGCTACCGGCTTAGTTAATTGTCCACCAGCTCTCCTTTGTATCAAGTTCAGATAAGGATTCTTTTATATCTCGGCAATGTCTTGTCTTGCTTTTGGATTGTCCTTCGTCTTTCCTTTAATATCCATGACGGTATTGAAAAAATTATCAAACACATTCTTTTCGATATGCATGACATCAAGATTATGCCTTATAAAATTATCTTTCCAATAAGACAAGTCCCAGAAGATACTCTGTTTGGTCCAGTTATGGCTTTGTCCGAACCCCTCGACACAATTGTTCTATGGATCTTCAATTACAGAGGACAAGTCCTTTACATCTTCCCAAATATCGTATCCCGACAATCTGGGTGGCGGATGAGAAAATTTCTTGTTTTCTAGCTTTGAACGCGTCCTTGTTCTTTCTCCAAGGATGACTCGTGGGCAGAAATTGACGGTGACAATCAAAGAAAGAAGTTTTTCCTCCATGCTTAAGGCAGAATGCCTTAATATTTTTCATGCATATCGGACAAGACATGGTGCCGTGAGTACTCTATCCCGACAGCATATCATATGCTGAAAAATTATTTATTGTCCACATCAGTGATGCTCTCATCTAAACGTTCTGTTTCCTGAAAATATCATAGGTCGTAACGTCGATCTCCCACAGCTGTTTCAGCTCATCCACCAACGGCTGTAAATATATATCGATATTTTTCGTCGAATTTTTGGGACCCGGTATGATAGCTGTCAAGAACACATAAGGAGTCTTTATATACATCCATGGTGGCAGATTGTAAGGGGTAAGAATGACCGGCCAACAGGAGTATTGAGATCCCGACTGCCCGAAAGGGGTGAAGCCATCAGAACATAGCGCCGGACTTACATTTCTAGGATCTGCAGCAAAATCTGGATGACACAAATCAAAATATTTCTACGCCTCTCCATCCGAAGGATGTGACAATTCTCCATCGTCCTTTGTGCGTTCTTCGTTGTGCAACGTCATGTTTTCAGCTATATTTAGAGACATATACATCCTCTGCAAGGGCTTCGTGATCGACAAGTAATGCATATACTTGTAAGGACATCGTTTTTTAGTTGACTTTCCTTTTTCCTTTACTGGCTTGTAACGATCCGCATTACAGAAGCTGCAACTTTCTATGTCTTCCTTCTCCTTGTAGTACAACATGTATCCGTTGCGACAACAATCTATCTTCTCGTACCCCAGTCCCAGTTGTCAGACCATAATCTTTGACTTGTATAAGTTTTTTGGGAGCTCTTTTGATTCCTTCGGTAAGATCTCCGTCGCTAGTTGTGTAATCCGATCATAACAAGCTTGTGGCAAGTTAAAATCGGACTTTATGTTCAACAACCGCATCGTCACTGACAATACGGAATGAGTCTCACAATCAGGATATAAAGGAGTATCTGCATCCTGAAATATATCATAGAACTCCTTCGCCTCGGGATTAGGGTCCTCCGGATCAAAATTAGGCCCTGCCGTATCGTACACCATATCTCGTGTACGATTCTGCAGGTCTCCATAATCAACAGAGCATCCGTCGTTCATGACAAAATTCGTTGCAGCATTTTCATCAAAAACATAAGTAGCAGCATTTGCAACCTGTCTTTCTGCATATAGTTCACCTTGCGATGACCACATGCAGTAATCACGTACGAAATCCTTACGGGTCAAATGATCTTTCACAGTCACCACTTTTTCGTAACGTCTATTCCGATAATTACCACATGGACACTTGATTTTGTTACCGTCTATGTACTGAGCTTTGCTCATGGCATACTTAAGAAACACTTCTACGTCTGCCTGAAAATCGTCACTCACACCTATTCTGCTCTCGTTTTGTCGTTTGTACATCTATGTACGATCAAAGAAGTAACGATCCATCACAGATTGGATATAAAAATCTGTATTGTAAGGCAAACAAGATTACTATGTAATCTTGTACTCACCAATAACCAGATGTAGCTGAGTCCGGGGGTACTCCGGGGCCCACCGTACAGTAACTGGTGGATCCGCTGGTATAGTCCGGATGTACTTAGTATCGGTCATATCATATTAGTATCGGTCTATCGGTTTGGTATAGGTCGTATCAGATTGGTATTGGCAGTAGCATCCATCTTCTCCAAGAGCTGCTCATAGTAGTCCTGTCGGATCCACTCCTTCTTCGAATGTGCCGTCCGAATAGAAAAATAAGAGAAAATCTTGACATAGAGTGATTCAAAGGACTTACTAGATGTTCCATCATCGTCATTGTCTAGAAAGATGATGTTTTCTTTAACATCCGTAGGAGAACTATAATGATATATCTTTTCACAATATGTCACCTTGTCAAAGACCCTTAATGTGAATACCATGTTACCGCGGTGTCGGAAGACTAACATGTCATAATTTTCTAAGCCGTGTGCTTTGACATAATCCTCCCAACCCTTTCCTCCTATGTAGTAATCTTGCACTTTTTTATGAAGTTCAAGACGATATATTTTTCCATTACGAGTTACTATATGCCGTCTTGAACTTCATAAAGAAATGCAAGATTAATACATAGGAGAAAAGAGTTGGGAGGATTATGTCAAAGCACACGGCTTAGAAAATTATGACATGTTAGTCTTTTAACACCGCGGTAACATGATATTCACATTATGGGTCTTTGACAAGATGACATGTTGTGAAAAGATATATCCTTATAGTTCTTCTATGGATGTTGAAGAAAAATCATCTTTCTAGACAATGACGATGATGGAACATCTAGTAAGTCCTTCGAATCACTCTATGTCAAGATTTCCTCTAATTTTTCTATTAGGGGGTCTACTCTCACTTCTTTTTCCCAAGTAGTTACTCTGTAACTCCAATTGTGCAGATGTTGTCCAGGAAAAACCAACTACATCTTTTTGTAAGAAAATAAAAGTTTAGAAATTGAGCCATACTTCTGAGAATAGGATAATATTGCGCTGTCAGGATCAAGTTCCTAGCCCAATCAAGTCTCACTAAGCCTAACCAATTCTAGCCTAGCACTCGCACACAATCACAAGGTCAACACCAACCTCACACATACAAAAATACATATACACATATATCTACATACACTATATATATAGGCATACCTATAGGCATATAAACATTCATGTTTAAGTTCATAAATTACCTCCTTACATTGCATACATACTTGTATACATATATATTTTCATCCATGCATTCATTCATGTCATTCATTATCTTGCATTTTTCATTGCATATATATCCATTCATAACATACATTATATACATATATATAGGGTGAGTGTGTGTGTCAACATTATAGTGGATAGTGATAAGGTGTGCGTATGTGGACTGCAAGTTAGAGAGTGGGTGTATGTGTGTGTATAGACAAAGACTGATATGGTGAGGGGTGTATATGTGTGTGTTTCAGTCAAATGTGTGTGTGTGTTACGGGTGTGACAGTGAGAGTGAAAGAGTGAGAGGGGGTATGTGTGCCTTAGTCAAATTTGTGTGTGTGTTAAGGGTGGGTGTGTGTACAGACGAGAGCCTCAAGTTATAGGTTCAGTTATTCTCAGGTTTGTGGCATATAAGGGTGTAACAGTACATACATTATCATACATTCAAGGAGGGAAGGATAAATCGAATGAGACTGAACACATGGTCTGTGTTCTCAGGATAATGCCCTCTCAGGTTTCTCATTTCAGTTTCAAGCATTCATTAGCATCTACCTACAGTTGCATACATTGTCATTCCTCATTCATGCATACAACATTGCCATTCCAGTTTGCATACTAGTTTAAGATATAAGTATCATACTTATCATGCATTTATATACAACATATCAGTTTACATATCATATCATATTTGAAACCCAAAATCTCCTTTTTATTTCGAAACCCAATTCATAGTATTGAACCCCATTTCAGTTTCATGCACTAGTTAAATCTCAGTTAAACATATGAAATCAAAACTCCATGTATCAAAACCCAAAATCTCAGATTCATATATGAACCCTAATTCATATATGAACCCTATGTAGTCAAACTATGTCAACTAAAGTCAAACTAGGTCAACTTTAGTCAACTACGGTGTCAGGATAACAATAGCGACGAAACCCTATTCTCTGCCACCCGTCGAACCCAACCCCGGCCCAAATCCGACGGGCCCAGCCCACCGCCGTCTACCTCCCCCCCTCCGTCGAACCCAACCCCTCCGCCTCCACCGTCGAACCCAACCCCTCCGCCACCGGTCGAACCCAACCCCTCTAGCTACCCCGTCGAACCCAACCCCTCCACGCCCACCCCAACGCCGGCCCAAATCCACCGCCAGCTACCCCCGTCGAACCCAACCCATCCGCCACCCGTCGAACCCAACCCCTTCGCCCCTACCCCACTACCGCCTACCTCCTGCCCCCTCCCCCCCCACCGCCGCCCACAACCCCCAAAAGAGAGAGAGTACCTTTGTGAGAGAGAGCACCAAGAGAGAGAGAGAGAGAGAGAGAGTTTGAATGAAATCCCCCCCATTGGTTCAATTTAAGTTAGGACTGGCAATTTAGTGACGGACTGTCGACGGATATATCCGTCGCTAAGTAGTCATAAATTTCCCACGAATTTTTATATATTTTTTCGCCATCTGAGTGACTACGTAGCGACGGCTTCAGGTTCCGTCGCTAGAACTCATCATCTGGGCGACGGACTATCCGTCGCTACATAGTCGCCCAATTTTCTATAATTTTTTAACATTTCCTACGCAAATATTGACTAAGGAGTGTCTATCTAGCGACGGATACATTGTTCGTCGCTACTTCGCCGATGCTATACCGACGGGTTTGCGACAACTTTTTACGCTTAAAATTTTAAAAAAAATATTACCTGTGATTAGACGGTAAAACGTTAGTATAGAGTCAGGACTCCGTCGCTACTAGCGATGGACTTAATCCGTCGCTAACAGGCCGTCGCTAGAACGATGAATTTTGGTAGTGAGAACTCCACTTTACCCTGGAGAATTCTAATGCCTTTCAATTAAATAAACCATAGCATGTAGAGATGACATCCCCATAACACTTCCGTTGAGAATGTCAAGACCCGCACCGAGTGTAGGGGCACGAGAAGTGGATACGTCCAGCCTACATCGCAGTATCGGCGGTAAAATGCTGTCCTAGGTCACAACATCTAACAATATATAACTGTACATGTACAATGATATACTCTCCAAAAGGAGGACAATATAGAAGGTACAACTCAATCACAGAATATAAGATGGAAATAAAGGAATAAAATATGGATAATAAATCTCAACAGAGAACTACAACTGATAAAAATATGTTTGGATGTTTAAACAACATCAAAATCCAATAACTGAAGTACTTCTCAAGACAAAACATCTAAATAGAGATAACTAGTCTAGAAGTCTAAACTAGACAATAGGCAAGTCCTCAGCAACTGTTGGATCCTCCTGAGGGTCCAAGTCACTGGTGTTATCTAAGCCTGCTCCATAGTAAGTAGGGCATAACTCCTTCTCGTCCTCTATAATATTTTCAACGGGTCCAGTCAGGAAAGGAATGAATACATATCTCTCACACAGTTCATATCATGACAGAAAATATAAAGCATGCTATAGAATAAAGTACATAAAAACTGTAAAAATAACATGAAACAGAAGAAGAGAGAGTTTGATCATAGAAAATATTTATATATGGTAATAAAGAACTGTAAATGACTAGTGATTTAGAGTACAAGATAGACATGTGAACGGCTTGATTTATACATGATTACACTACAGAGTTTATACATGATTACACTACTTTGGAATTGTTCACATGACTATTTCTACTCTCCCGTACCCCAATCAATACACAAGAATCTAGACAGGTTATGTTATTGTACATGAAAGTTTATACATAAAGCTCATGAGATCATGAGAGTACATGAAAGCACATGAGTATACATGAATAATAAGAGTCCATAAAATACATGATGTTCGTGAAAAGTACATGACATGATGTATTCGATGCACCCGAGGGGGGTAACATCTAATATAAAGATCCATATAGTACTAATCTGTGATAATATCGTGTCAGCATCAAGTAAATTAGTATATAACAAGAATATAATTTCCAGCAAGTATGAAACGGTCAGAGAATCTACTCGCCTGATATTCCGAATGTCTGATGAGAATATGAGTCCGAACCGGAGTATCTGAGTCCTATTTAGAGCAACCACAGATTACAGAAAGTCCAATATGAATTTAAAGAAAATTACAATGCATTCTAAATGATTCTAGGTCATTATGGGTCAAAGTCAACCCTTGGTCAACTCTGGTCAACCCTGGTCAACATTCTAGTCAAACTAGGTTAACACTAAGTCAACTAGTCTATTATTCCAAACTTAGGTCAAACTCAAGTTATCTAGTCATTTTAAGTCCATTTGAGTCAAGTTTAGATCAATTTTGACCCAAAGTTGACTTTGGTCAACTTGCTAGTCAACTTTGCCAAGTTAGGCCTATTGGGTCATTCCTAAACTGGCTCACGAATCCATAGGCTATACCGATAACACTACCAATATATACAAATACCTATACATTCAAAAATATATACATTAGAATATATATATATATATATATATATATATATATATATATATATATATATATATATATATATATATATATATATAATATCCAAGGTTGTCGCCAATCGGATGTCCGATCTTCTCCCCAAGATCATTTTCGAAGATGTCCGATCTTCTCTCCAAGATCATTTTCGAAGAGCAAAGCGGGTTTGTGAAAGGCCGCAATATAACAGACAACATCCTTCTTGCACAAAAAATGATCACGTGCATGAAGTTCCCGTCGAGGGGGGGGGGACGTGGCCATCAAACTCGATATAGAAAAAGCTTACGACCGTCTTGACTGGCAGTTCATAATCTGGGCATTCAGGGCCTTCGGCTTCTCCGAACCATGGACTGACATCGTCTTCAGATCTATCAACAATGCGTGGTTCTCCACCATCATCAATGGCCAGGCAGCGGGATTCTTTCGTTCCACCCGCGGGGTCAGACAGGAGAATCCGCTCTCTTCCACCATTTTCATAATCGCGGCCGAAGCCCTCAGCAGAAGCCTTAATAGCATGGCCGGTTTCAACTACTTCCACACCACTACCGGATGCCCACTTATCACTCACCTGGCCTACGCTGACGATATCCTCATCTTCTCCTCTGGAGATAGCGGATCGATCGAGGTCGTCTTGAATACGATTGACATATACACCAACTGCTCCGGTCAGCGTGTCAACAACAACAAGAGCGTCATCTACACTCATCACAAAGCTGACAGAACCCGCTCTACCCTGCTCGCCAATATGAACTCCTTCAGCACGGCCTACCCCTCCTTCCTTTACCTCGGATGCCCGCTGGTGTACGGTAAAGCCAACTCCGGGATATACGACCACCTAGCCGACAAGATCCGCAAACTCATTGCAGGATGGCACAACGCAACCCTATCCCCAGGAGACAAAACGATCCTCATCAAACATGTGCTATTGTCCATCCCGATGGCCGTCTGCTCCCCCCATGAAGGTAATCCACTCTTTAGAATCCCTCTTCGCTAAGTTCTTTTGGGGGCATAGCGACGGCAAAGACAAACATCACTGGGCCGGTTGGAAGACGATGGCCAAACCCACTGGGGAAGGTGGTCTGGGCTTCTGCAGACTTGCCCATATCGTGGATGCATGCTCCTTCAAGTTATGGTGGAAGTTGCGCACCAAAACCTCCTTATGGACGAAGTTCATGAGAGCTAGGTATTCCAAATTCTCCCATCTGTCGGAGGCTAGCACTAACAACAGATCATCGTCATCGTGGCACCGCATAACTCGGGGCCGCATCACTGCTGAACCCCTTATTCGTCTCTAATTGGGTGACGGTCGATCCCCGGCCTGTCTGGAGCGGTGGTTAGGAGAAGATACCATTCATCCCAACATTCTTACTCCGCAGGGGTGCGCCATTAGAGATCTATGGGAAGGAAGTTTCGGATGGAATTGGAGGAAGGTCAGAGATTGGCTTGGCCAACCTACGGCTACCATTCTTCTTATTGCGAATCTGCGGATTACCGACACGGCCGACTCTTGGAGATGGTCCCCTAACCCGAGTGGGACATTCACTTTGGCTTCCGCCAGAATTTTTTTTCAGAGGCAGCGGGGTACCTAATATCGTCTATGCCAAATTTTAGCAGGCATGCATTTCCATCAAATGGTCCATCCTCATCTGGCGTGCTCTCCGATGTAAGATCCCGACGGACGATATCATCGGATCATTGGGATTCAGCCTCGCTTCTAGATGCCATGTGTCACGATCCGCACCCACTGTGAAGGTACGAGAACGTAATAACGCCCAGCCTACGCTACAGTGTCGGCGGTAGAACGCTGTCCTAGGTCAATTATCTAACAATATAAAGGTACCTGTACAGTATATACGCTCCGAATGGAGGTGACATAACATAACAGTCTCAATCACATCTAAGGCATATACAGGATAGTAAAGGTAGATAGAGAGATCAAAAGCACAATGTAATACAACTAAGAGGGAGAAAATCTAAGTATCTAAGATAACAACTCGAGAACATCCAGCTCAATACAAGTCTCTAAATATAACAACATCTCAGAAGAACAACTGAAAATCAAATAACAAAGCTGAAAGAAAACTAAAGCCTAGCTATCTAGCATAGACTCTGGGAGTAGCATCCTGTACTGCAGCTGGAACCTCCAGAATAACCAGGTCGCAGGTGTCGTCTAAGCCTGCTCCGTAATAGGTGGTACATAGGGCCTCCTCCCCATCCTCTGTAATATTTTCAACAGGTCCAGTCAGGACAGGAGCGAGTACAGTACATCTCAACAGATCATAACAGGTTAGAAAATATAATCATGCAGTAAAGTAAGATACATGAACTGAAGAAAAACTGTATGTAAACAGAGAGAGAACTGTAATAGAAATATCTAATATACATAGAGAGCTAATAGTGACTAGTGAGTCAGAGTAAAATATAAACATGTGAATGGCATAGGAGATTCATGACTACAACTAAGAGAGTGATTCATGACTACAGCTACTGGGATAATATTTATATGTCTATTTCTACTCCCCCATCCCCAATCAATACACAAAGATCTGTTCAAGTTATGTTAAGATTCGTGAAACTTCATATGGCTCATAAAATGAGTGATATGTGAAGGTGATTCATGATGGCTCTGTGAACATGAGAGTACAAGTGTCACAAGCGATTCGTGAATCAGAGAAAGCATAGAGATACGTGATGATTCGTGAAACGCACAAAACATACAGTATCCGATGCTCCCGAGGGGGATAACATCTCATGAAAAGATCCATATAGTACCAATCCGTGTGACCAACGTGACAGTATCAAGTAAAGTAATTTAAAGCAGGAAAATAATTCTAAGCAGGATATGAAATGAGCAGAGAATGTACTCGCCTTGTATCCTGAACGTCCGAAGAGAATATACTGTCCGAGGAGTGGTGTCTGTCTCCTATAGAACAGTACAAGTCACAACAAGTCTAAAATAAGAAAATAGACTGCTACAATGCATCTACATGAAGTTTGGGGTCAATCTAGGCTAAAGTCAACCTTTGGTCAACTCTAGTCAACCCTAACAGTCAAACTAGGTCAGTTCTAGTCTAAATAACTCAAACTAGGTCAAACGAGGTTAAACTTGGTCAAACTAGTCTAGGTTGGTCAAACTTGGCTTAACCAGTCAATTCTAGGTCAACTAGCTAAATATCACACAAGTCACACTAAGCCTAGCCAGCCTATTTTAGCAAGCACACACCATTACAAGGCCAAACAAGCCATAACACACATTTCATATATAACATATATATATATACATTCATATATACATAGCATGTATACACATTCAATCAATAGGCATATTCCCACATTAGGAACCATAGGCTATATGCCAAATCTATAGTCTATATCACACATTATATAAATCAAATAATTTAGTATAGGCAATATATGTGTATATCACATTATTATCATTTAAGCATATAGAATTATATATATACATATATATATGCATAGAGTGATAGGAGGAAAATGGCATGTGTGTATGTGTGATACAACATTATGTGAATGGGGGTGTAATGTGTGTGTGTGTGTGTGTGTGTGTGTGTGTGTGTGTGTGTGTCAATAGGATAAAAGTGCACTAGGTTTTCATGTATGTGTGTGTCTAGATTAGGCATGTGTGTGAGAGTGAATGAGGGAAATGTGAGGGTTATGTGTGTGTGTGGACTGTGTGAATGTGAGAGGGGGTGAGTGTCATGTGTGTGAATCATGAGGGTGTGAGAGAATTTCAGAAATGTGTGTATGAGAGTGTTATGATTCAGTTGAGTGAAGAGGGCTGTGTGTGTGAGTAATTTGAATTTCAAAAACTCAGGTTCATACACATTCTCAGGTTTGTAGACATAGGTAAATTCTCAGAAATTTCCACATACAAAACCCCATTCTAATCTCAGTTTCAAATATCAAGGAAGGGAACATTTCACAGGTTTGTTTACACAAGGGAAATTCTCAGGTTTCAGAAACATTACTGTCAAAACAACCAAGTTCATAAACTCACATTTCAGTTGGCTACATCAATAATGGTAAACCAAAACCCCATCCCTCTTATATGAACACTCAGTTATTATTTCATAATCAAAACATAGCTCAAAACCATCATTAACAGTTAACATAATTAACAGTAAAATCAATACTAAAATCCTGAATTCTCAGGTTTTTCCCTTCATTAAATCTCAGGATTTCGAAAAGCTATCTTTAGCATTCAAAACCAAATTGATATCCTAACATAAAACCAATACATAATCCTATATAATATGTATAAATGGGTGTAAGTTATTTAGAGAAACTGGAATTGAACATCTCAAGTTTTTTTTTCAAGGATTGAAACTCAGTTTACATTTCAAGTTATTCTCAGATATCCCAGTTTCTCCATTTCAGTCTCAGAGTTTAAACAGTGTGTGTGGAGGGTGTGAGTATACAGCATATGTGTGTAGGCAATGTGTGGACTTGGGTGTGAGGGAGAAAGAGAATGTGTGGACTAAAAATCAAAACAGGTTTCAGAATTCTGAAACCTATGACTGGGAATCCCTCAACCCAATAAAAAACCCAAATCGATGATTCCTATGCATTAGCACAACCAAAGTGAACATGTACATCACCCAACAATATGTATGTAACTAATTTCTAACATTTAACAGCATCTAAACAGTAAAAAAAACAAATTGAAACAAAAAAAAAACCAGTTTCCAGTTTTGTGTATCAGTGAACACAGAAATTCAGAAATTCGAATTCAAATAAACCATTAAAATCACAAATAAAAGATTGGTAATAGATGACATACAAGTGAGGGTGCATGAGGGTGTCCTCGTGTCTAGGAATTGGACACGAATCGTTTCCAGAATGCAATACGAACACATAACCTAACAGTGCACAAATAAGCATCGTGCACGCGTGCACGCGCGTATAACACGTGACACACGACACGATACGAAACGACACGTGCGTGTGTCCACATTTTCAGTTAGGGTAGACCTAGGTCTGACACACATTGCACCGTGTCCACGAGTCCCACAGACATGATACGACACGCGTATCAGTGATGTCTGTGCACTCGCACAGCAGCCCGCGCGTGGCTCGTGCGACTAGTGCGGGGGCGATTGCGCCACGCACACTCCACGAGGTGCTCCCAAATTTTGGGAGCACGGTTGCAGACATTTCCTCTAGGCTCACACAAAAAATTGTGTCTCGACGTGTCCTGTATCACGAGTTCTAGCCCCCGATAGGCAGGACACGGCCTACGGGCTCGTGCAGCGTGTCCACGTGCAAAAACACGACACAAAAGGACACAAAACACTAGGACACCTTCACAAATATTGACACACACATCAAGATCTACAAATCCATGTAATTATATTTCAAAAATACGAAAATAAATTTCTATGTGGCATTTTTACAAACACCTAATATGCCTATCATGATACGTGTCCGATGCAGACACGAAATGGACACAAATTGTGCCCAAAACTTGGGGTCAGCCAGGAAACCCTAAAACCTAACCTTATATGCAAAGAAATTAGGAAAAACTATGAGTTTAGATGATTTACCTATTGAGTATCAAAACTCAAGAAAAGCTTCAAAGAGGGGATTCCAAATGGCAACTCCAAATCTCCAAATTGCATGCAAACTGAGGTGCTCCTCCAAATCAGTATATAAACATAAATTAGATCCTATTGCAAAAGACTAGGACTAAAAAGGAGCTAAAATGAATTAATTAGGAATTTCTAAGGTTGGGGATTTACCTTCTTCTAAACTTGAGATCTATTTTCAAGAGAGGCTAACCCTAAATGAAGGAGGCATTAAATAGGGGTGGGAATCCCTATGTTGGCTGCCATGGGTGGGTTTAATTTGGTTTTGGGCCTAAGTCATGGGCCTATGGCTTAAACACTAGGCTTTAAATTGCTAAGTCATAAGTCACTGACTTAAGCCATAAGTCATGAACTAATTTCTCTTAAGTAATACTTCCTACCTTAAAACTAATTTCTAATGACTAAAAGTAGGTTAAATAGAGTTAGACTAGGGTCACCAACTAGGGTTAATTCTAGGTTAGTCTACAAGTCTCAACTAGTCATGACTAACACAACACATAGCAATATTTAATTAATATTAAAATCACACAAATTCCCATAAATCATAATAAATTCAAATAAATCCTAAAATGACCAAAATACCTACTAGGTTATAATATACTAGTCAAACATCCTAATCACATGGCTCGGCTCTAAGGTTACACTAGTCAAACACCAAAATCATAAGCCATGATTTAAATAGTTTTAAAATGATTAAAAATTACTAAAAATTATATTAAAATTTTAAATACCATAATTAAATAAATTAAAATACAAAATTTCAAAATTACTCTCATTTCAGAAGCTGGGTGTTACAAGTCTACCCACCTTAGAAAAATTTCGTCCTCGAAATTAAAATGGTAGTAGTCTCCTAGGTCAAACACCCCACAATCAAAGTCTCAAACATACCGTCAGATAACCATATGCGTCTGTCCAAAATTATGATACTCAGAATCTTCGTCATGTTAGTGAGCAAGGCTACGATAATCACAGAGTCCTCGACTAAGGTACATACCTCTAGAATTATGGTATTTAAAATTTTCGCATTGCCGCATGCTTGGCAGCGAAAACCTTAAATTTTCACACCCGAGAAATACATTCAAAATCTGACTATATCCTCACAATGCCAGCTATCATAACTACAGAAGACTCTAGATTCCATAACTTAGGCGACCTATCCCATACGACTTATCTCGGAAGAAAAACCAAATTGAAAAGAAATGCCAGATCAAAACTTATCGACATTTAAGGAGACAGATAAGAACAGATGGAATTGAATTTTAAGATAGATATAACGAGTCTAGGTGGGAATGGAATCGAAAAGAACAGAACCTGCAAGCACCTCTCCCACTACCTGAGCATCCTCGACTGTCATTGCGTAAGCTTGCCCCTGCTGGCCTCCTCCAGTCTGATGCTGATACTGCACAAATCTCTGCTGCTGCGTCGGTAACGGTCCCCGCTGCTGACCTATCGGAGCCTTGGCTCCTCCTCCTGGTGCTGTGCCTATGTACTGGGAACACTCCCTCAGCTGGTGGTCTGCTGCTCCACATAGTAGGCACCTTTCCAGCCTCCTCCTGCACTCACCCCATCCATGCCCCGGCTTCTTGCAGTAGGGGCAACTGACTGCCTGCTGTCTGGGTGCCTGATGCTGTCTGGGCTGCTGCTGTCCCTGCTGATGGCCATGACCCTGGAACTGCTGCTGAAACTGATGCTGAACGTACGGCCTCTTGGCCGGTCCTCCGCTACTGCTGCCTCCCTGGGAGTCTCGCCCCTTCTTGAGCCTAAGCTCAAGATCATCCTCTGCAGGTAAAGCGTCCACCAGGATCTCCTCATAGGTAGCACTGCGGGCGTTCTTGGTGCAGGACTTGACCTCCTTTACCAAGCCCTTCCAGAACCTTCGGGCCTTCGTCGTCTCCGACAAGTCCTCCATAAATCTGCTCAGGCGGCAGAACTCTCCTGCGTACTCCTCCACGGACTGGTTCTCCTGGACTAGGGCCTCGAACTGGGTCTCGAGGGCTCCCAGCGCTTTGTCTGGAAAGAACTTCTCCTTGAACAGCTTCTTGAATGCTGCCCAAGTATGTCCCTTGTACCGACCCTCGGGTCGGTCTAGTACCATGTACGGACCAGATCCTGCATGCTGCCCGCTGCCTCTATCTGGAGCCTCGTCGGGATCTCAGCCAAGCTGAAAATCTCCTACATGTGCTCGACCCACTCATCGGCATACAAGATCCCCTCTGTCCCTCGAAAATCTCTCGGGTGCATCTTCTGGAAATCTTGGATGCCCTTCTCCCGTGGCTGGTACGGCTGCAGGGCTGCCGCTGGCTGAGCTACGACTCTCTCTACCACAGTCCCTGCCAGCTCAATGCCTCGTGTGAGCTCTGCTGTGAGCCTCTGCTGCTGGGTCTGCTGACCCTCCATGTACTGCCGGAAAAAGGCTAACAGCTGAACGGCGTCAACTGTCCCTGCAGGTGGCTGCTGCTGCTGGAGCACATCCGGAATCACCGGACTCGGCTCATGCCTCACTGCCGGTGGGGCTCCTCCAAAAGCTGCCAAAATGCCTACCCCAGCTGGCATGACTGGGACTGCGGTACTAGGGGCTGGCTGCTGAGCATGAGAGGTGGCAGACCTCTCATCGACGTCCCTCTGGCCCTGGCGATGTGATCGCGTCTCAACCATCCTGGAGACACATATCAAAAAGAAACAATTGCTGAGAATGAGTCAAAATACCAAAGGAGGACAGTTTAAATTCAAGGAAGACAATAAGCGGCAAAATGTAGATATACAGAATCTGAATAAGAGTTTTTCCTATTTGTGATTGAGTACCTTCAAAAATATCTTAATCCTACTGCAGGCTGTAGTGATACTCTAGTTCGAATACCACTACATAAACTCGACCTGCATGGGCCACCACTAAAAACGTGTCATGACCCGCACCCACTGTAAGGGTACGAGAACGTAACAACGCCCAGCCTACGCCGCAGTGTCGGCGGTAGAACGCTGTCCTAGGTCAATCATCTAACAATATAAAGGTACCTATACAGTATATAAGCTCCGAATGGAGGTGACATAACAGAACAGTCTTAATCACATCTAAGGCAGATACAGGATAGTAAAGGTAGATAGAGAGATCAAAAGCACAATGTAATACAAATAAGAGGGAGAAAATCTAAGTATCTAAGATAATAACTCGAGAACATCCAGCTCAATACAAGTCTCTAAATATAACAATATCTCAGAAGAACAACTGAAAATCAAATAACAAAGCTGAAAGAAAACTAAAGCCTAGCTATCTAGCCTAGACTCTGGGAGTAGCATCCTGTACTGCAGCTGGATCCTCCAGAGGAACCAGGTCGCAGGTGTCGTCTAAGCCTGCTCCGTAATAGGTGGTACATAGGGCCTCCTTCTCATCCTCTGTAATATTTTCAACAGGTCCAGTCAGGACAGGAGCGAGTACAGTATATCTCAACTGATCATAGCAGGTTAAAAAATATAATCATGCAGTAAAGTAAGATACATGAACTGAAGAAAAATAGTATGTAAACAGAGAGAGAACTATAATAGAAATATCTACTATACATAGAGAGCTAATAGTGACTAGTGAGTCAGAGTAAAATATAAACATGTGAATGGCTTAGGAGATTCATGACTACAGCTAAGAGAGCGATTCATGACTACAGCTACTGGGATAATATTCACATGTCTATTTCTACTCTTCCATCCCCAATCAATACACAAAGATCTGTTCAAGTTATATTAAGATTCGTGAAACTTCACATGGCTCATAAAATGAGTGATACGTGAAGGTGATTCATGATGGCTCTGTGAACATGAGAGTACATGTGTCACAAGCGATTCGTGAATCAGAGGAAGCATAGAGATACGTGATGATTCGTGAAACGTACAAAACATGCAGTATCCGATGCTCCCGAGGGGGATAACATCTCATGAAAAGATCCATATAGTACCAATCCGTGTGACCAACGTGACAGTATCAAGTAAAGTAATTTAAAGCAGAAAAATAATTCTAAGCAGGATATGAAATGATCAGAGAATGTACTCGCCTGGTATCCTGAACGTCCGAAGAGAATATACTGTCCGAGGAGTGGTGTCCGTCTCCTATAGAACAGTACAAGTCACAACAAGTCTAAAAAAAGGAAATAGACTGCTACAATGCATCTACATGAAGTTTGGGGTCAATCTAGGCTAAAGTCAACCTTTGCTCAACTCTAGTTAACCCTAACAGTCAAACTAGGTCAGTTCTAGTCTAAATAAGTCAAACTAGGTCAAACAAGGTTAAACTTGGTCAAACTAGTCTAGGTTGGTCAAACTTGGCTTAACCAGTCAATTCTAGGTCAACTAGCTAAATATCACACAAGTCACACTAAGCTTAGCCAGCCTATTCTAGCAAGCACACACCATTACAAGGCCACACAAGCCATAACACACATTTCATATATAACATATATGTATATACACTCATATATACATAGCATGTATATACATTCAATCAATAGGCATATTCCCACATTAGGAACCATAGGCTATATGCCAAATCTATAGTCTATATCACACATTATACAAATCAACTAATTTAGTATAGGCAATATATGTGTATATCACATTATTATCATTTAAGCATATAGAATTATATATACATATATATATATATATATATATATATATATATATATATATATATATATATATATATGCATAGAGTGATAGGAGGAAAATGGCATGTGTGTATGTGTGATACAACATTATGTGAGTGGGGGTGTAATGTGTGTGTGTGTCAATAGGATAACAGTGCACTAGGTTTTCATGTGTGTGTGTGTCTAGATTAGGCATGTGTGTGTGAGTGAATGAGGGAAATGTGAGGGTTATGTGTGTGTGTGGACTGTGTGAATGTGAGAGGGGGTGAGTGTCATGTGTGTGAATCATGATGGTGTGAGAGAATTTCAGAAATGTGTGTATGAGAGTGTTATGATTCAGTTGACTGAAGAGGGCTGTGTGTGTGAGTAATTTGAATTTCAAAAACTCAGCTTCATACACATTCTCAGGTTTGTAGACATAGGTAAAATCTCAGAAATTTCCACATACAAAACCCCATTCTAATCTCAGTTTCAAATATCAAGGAAGGGAACATTTCACAGGTTTGTTTACACAAGGGAAATTCTCAGGTTTCAGAAACATTACTGTCAAAACAACCAAGTTCATAAACTCACATTTCAGTTGGCAACATCAATAATAGTAAACCAAAACCCCATCCCTCTTATATGAACTCTCAGTTATTATTTCATAATCAAAACATAGCTCAAAACCATCATTAACAGTTAACATAATTAACAGTAAAATCAATACTAAAATCCTGAATTCTCAGGTTTTTTCCTTCATTAAATCTCAGGATTTCGAAAAGCTATCTTTAGCATTCAAAACCAAATTGATATCCTAACATGAAACCAATACATAATCCTATATAACATGTATAAATGGGTGTAAGTTATTTAGAGAAACTGGAATTGAACATCTCAAGTTTTTTTTTCAAGGATTGAAACTCAGTTTACATTTCAAGTTATTCTCAGATATCCCAGTTTCTCCATTTCAGTCTCGGAGTTTAAACAGTGTGTGTGGAGGGTGTGAGTATACAGCATATGTGTGTAGGCATTGTGTGGACTTGGGTGTGAGGGAGAAAGGGAATGTGTGGACTGAAAATCAAAACAGGTTTCAGAATTCTGAAACCTATGACTGGGAATCCCTCAACCCAATAAAAAACCCAAATCGATGATTCCTATGCATTAGCACAACCAAAGTGAACATGTACATCACCCAAAAATATGTATGTAACTAATTTCTAACATTTAACAGCATCTAAACATTAAAAAAAAACAAATTGAAAAAAAAAATCAGTTTCCAGTTTTGTGTATCAATGAACACAGAAATTCAGAAATTCGAATTCAAATAAACCATTAAAATCACAAATAAAAGATTGGTAATAGATGACATACAAGTGAGGGTGCATGAGGGTGTCCTTGTGTCCAGGAATTGGACACGAATCGTGTCCAGAATGCAATACGAACACAGAACCTAATAGTGCACAAATAAGCATCGTGCACGCGTGCACGCGCGTATAACACGCGACACACGACACGACACGACACGTGCGCGTGTCCACATGTTCACCTAGGGTAGACCTAGGTCTGACACACACTGCACCGTGTCCACGAGTCACACAGACACGATACGACACGCGTATCAGTGGTGTCTGTGCACTCGCACAGCAGCCCGCGCGTGGCTCGTGCGACCAGTGGGGGGCGATTGTGCCACGCACACTCCACGAGGTGCTTCCAAATTTTGGGAGCACGGTCGCAGACATTGCCCCTAGGCTCACACAAAAAATTGTGTCTCGACGTGTCCTGTATCACGAGTTCTAGCCCCCGATAGGCAGGACACGGCCTACGGGCTCGTGCAGCGTGTCCACGTGCAAAAACACGACACAAAAGGACACAAAATACTAGGACACCTTCACAAATATTGACACACACATCAAGATCTACAAATCCATGTAATTACATTTCAAAAATACGAAAATAAATTCCTATGTGGCATTTCTACAAACACCTAGTATGCCTATCATGATACGTGTCCGATACGGACACGAAATGGACACAAATTGTGCCAAAAACTTGGGGACAGCTAGTAAACCCTAAAACGTAACCTTATATTCAAAGAAATTGGAAAAAACTATAAGTTTAGATGATTTACCTATTGAGTATCAAAACTCAAGAAAAGCTTCAAAGAGGGGATTCCAAATGGCAACTCCAAATCTCCAAATTGCATGCAAACTGAGGTGCTCCTCCAAAATCAGTATATAAACATAAATTAGATCCTATTGCAAAAGACTGGGACTAAAAAGGAGCTAAAATGAATTAATTAGGAATTTTTAAGGTTGGGGATTTACCTCCTTCTAAACTTGAGATCTATTTCCAAGAGAGGCTAACCCTAAATGAAGGAGGCATTAAATAGGGGTGGGAATCCCTATGTTGGCTGCCATGGGTGGGTTTAATTTGGTTTTGGGCCTAAGTCATGGGCCTATGGCTTAAACACTAGGCTTTAAATTGCTAAGTCATAAGTCATTGACTTAAGCCATAAGTCATGAACTAATTTCTCTTAAGTAATACTTCCTACCTTAAAATTAATTCCTAATGACTAAAAGTAGGTTAACTAGAGTTAGACTAGGGTCACCAACTAGGGTTAGTTCTAGGTTAGTCTACAAGTCTCAACTAGTCATGACTAACACAACACATAGCAATATTTAATTAATATTAAAATCACACAAATTCCCATAAATCATAATAAATTCAAATAAATCCTAAAATAACCAAAATACCCTCTAGGCTATAATATACTAGTTAAACATCCTAATCACATGGCTAGCCTCTAAGGTTACACTAGTCAAACACCAAAATCATAAGCCATGATTTAAATAGTTTTAAAATGATTAAAAATTACTAAAAATTATATTAAAATTTTAAATACCATAATTAAATAAATAAAAATACAAACTTTCAAAATTATCCTTATTTCAGAAACTGGGTGTTACACCACTGCTGCGAGGAGCACAAGACGGAATCTGCTGAGCACGTCCTTCTTTTGGGGGAGCTGGCTGCAGGCATATGGTCCAAGCTTCATCATAGTCTTAGTATGGGTCAACCGACCGGGGGCTTCTACGATCTTCTGGACTTCTGGAGCAGATCCCACGGACATCAGATCATAGCAGCCGCCGGCATTTGGGTTCTATGGAAAACCAGGAACAAATTTCGATGTAAAAGCCGCCAACTCCCCCCTCCTCAACTGTACAGAGAGGTCATCAGATAATGCTTCAAAGTGAGGAGGCGCTGCTCTCACGTCTCCAACTCGTTCTGGGTGGCCCTGGCTTAGGCCGCCCTCCGCTCCCTTTTGTGTGCGCGTATCGCACTTTTCGCTTTCTGTCCTCCTGTCGCATTAGCGCGCTTACTTGTATAGGCTTCGGCATTTTGCGCCTATTTCTTAAATAAAAGTCCGGTTTAAATATATATATATATATTTTTATATATATATATATATAACACAAAGGAAAAGAAGAGGCATGTGTGTGTGTGTGCTGGTGAGGGCTGTTGTGAGAGGGGATGGAAAGGGCAGTAACCTGAGAACAAACATGAACATAACATGTATTATATATACAATATTGTAGAAGCATGGAAAATACTAAAGAAAATGACTCATGCGGCCAAAGAACCCTATGCGGCTCAGAAAACTCATGCGGCTCAACGAATCATGCGGCACAAGGAGCTATGCGGCCCAAAGCATTCCATGCGGCTCAGAAGACACGTGGCCTGATAGTGCTCCCCTCCACCCATACTGCATTAATTGCTTTGACGGCTGATCCCTCTGAAAAATTGACAGCCCTGACACCAAAGCAGGTAATTATGGCTCTGTCCTAATAATGAATCTCTAGGGAAGAGAAAATAGATCTTTGACACAAATCCCCCGAGAGCCATAAAAATGCCACGTGGCTTTGCCACGTGGGCATTCGTATGTGGTTTACTGCTCATGCGGTTCAATAAATCCCATGTGGCTCAGAGCGAATCTGTTCTATGCGGTTCAGGCCATGAAAGCCTCATGCGGCTCGAGCAAAGGACTTCCCATGCGGCTCAGAGTGAACCTATCCTATGCGGCTCAGGCTATGAAAGCCTCATGCAGCTCGAGCGAGGACTTCTTATGCGGTTCGAGAGGGTCATGTCCATGCGGCTCAGGCGGATATATACTTATACGGCCCACAAGAATTACTCCCCTATAGTTCGAGGGCTCAAATGAGGGCCACTGCCCACGCAGCCCTGACACGTGGGCCTAACCATATGCGGCTCACATTCATATGCGGCTCACTAGTCATGCGGTCCAAATCCCCCCAGCAGCTTCTAGGACACGTGTCCTAAACCAATTAATTTCTCAAATTGGCTGCCATTAAGGATTGGGTCAAATTCTAATAATCGGGGACACGTGGCAAAAGAATAGATCTGATTTATTTGCAGATATCAGAAGATCATTATAAGGAAGATTTATTCCAATCAGCATTAATTGGTCATGGGATTTGGTGTAATCTACACCTAATGGCCCAGATTCATCATAATCAAAAGGAATGGCCTGGATTGACCAATCCCCAAGCCGCCGTCATCTCCAAGAGCTAATCATTGGCAACCCTAATGATCACACCCCACTATTATAAATAGCAGGGTGTCATTCCCTTGCGAGGAGGACAATATATAATATCAGAGAGAAAAATACATATATACAGAGAGACTCTCCCGTAGTCAGAGAGAGAATACACAGAGAGAGAGAGAGAAGCCAGAGGAGCAACAGAGGAGCAAGAAGAGCATTTCTTCATCAATGTCAACCATCTTTTCACAAGGAGCGAAGGCTGCATACCGATCGTCCAAGGAGTAAGGCAGGGCTGCCGTCGCCTTTCCGAGCCTCTATCGTCACCCTCCAGAATCTAAAATAAATAATTATACTTAGACTGTTGTACCTAGGTTTTCGTTCCTAGGCTTTTTTTATACAAGCGAGTTTGTAACGTGAAGTAAAAGTTCGGTCCTCCGATAATTGTTCTGTTCTTTTATATTTCATGGCGAACACGATGGCGACTCTGCTGGGGAACCTGTCCAAATGGGCGGAAGCTGTCCCACTCACAGAAGTTAAGACTTCAAACGTGATCAGCTTCCTTAAGCATCATGTCATCTACCGCTTTGGCCTGCCCGGAAGGATCATCCATGATAATGGTCCGCAGTTCGTAAGCCACGCATGCTATCGGTTTTACGATAAGCACCGTATTCAGAATGTCGCTTCAATGCCGTACAACCCAGAAGCAAACGGGTTAGCAGAGGCGTTCAATAAAACAATCATCAAACTCCTCAAGAAGTTCGTCTCCTCCAACAAGCGCGACTGGAACGAAAAGCTCGGCGAGTGCTTATGGGCTTATCGCACCACAATTCGGACCGCCACCGGTAATACACCATTCTCTCTAGTATACAGGAGTGAGTCAGTTCTCCCATTAGAGACTCAAATACCCTTACTCCGCGTCGCCCTCACTTATCAATTGACAACGGATGATAACTACCGACGTCGACTGCAAGAGTTGGAGGCATTAGATGAAAAGTGCCTCTTAGCTCAGCAGCAAATTGAGCTATACCAAGCACGCATCTCTGGAGCCTTCAACAAAAAGGTCAAAATCAGAACATTCCAGGTAGGCGATCTCGTCTTGGCAGTCCGGAGGCCGATGGTCATGACTCACAAGACCGCCGGCAAGTTCCAGCCAAAATGGAAAGGCCCATTTATCATCGAGGCCGTATTCTCCAACGGTGCTTACCGCCTCACGAAACGAAACGGAGACTTGCTCATGTTGCTCGTCAACGGCAAGTTCCTGAAGAAATACTATGTTTAAACAGCATTCTCCAGACCGTCGAGTCACGAACCCGCTGGTACCACTGAACTCGCTCCATAAATTTCCAGATTATCGAGTTATGTATCCGCTGATACCACTGAACTCACCCTCATAGTTTTCCAGATTCTTGAGTCATGTACCCGCTGGTACCACTGAACTCATTCCATAAATTTTCCAGATTTTCGAGTCATGTACCAGCTGGTACCACTGAACTCACTCCATAAATTGTCAGATTCTCGAGTCACGTACCCGCTGGTACCGCTGAACTCACACTCACCATTCCCAAATTTCCATGTCATGTATCTGCTGGTACCTCTGAACTTATACTTTGAATCCAACATTCATGGATTGTCGAGTTATGTACCCATCGATACCCCTGAACTTACATCCTGGTCACTCTTTTGAAAGAAAGTCATGTATAACCATACCGCTGAACTTTCTTCCTACAAGAGATCCTCCCTCATGATCTAATACCTGCACTCCTAGTGCACAACAAAGGTAACGGGTCCACAAACTTCCAAGACGGCTATGTCCTCATTACCTCTGAGCTGTTCTACTTCCGCCAAAAATAAATCACCCCCTACATAGAACTTCCATGTCCTTATTACCTCTGAGTTGTTCTATGTGCCCTCCTTTATTGAGCCCACTCCTGCATGTCCTCATTACCTCTGAATGGGAAGGCTCCGTCGAAGAAACCTTCATACTTACCATGTCCTTATTACCTCTGAGTAAGTATGATGATCCCCTTTCGACCTATTATCTGTACCCACAACCGAAGTACGCCAAGGGTAATAGGTCCACAAATGTCCTCTGTTGACCATTAATATCCTCTGTCGAGTTCACTCCTGCCATGTCCTCGTTACCTCTGAGTAGGAAGACTCTACGTTAAGAAAACCTTCCCACTCGCCATGTCCTCGTTACCTCTGAGCAAGTATGTTGGTTCTCCTTCATCCTATTATCCGTATCCTAAACCAGGGTACGCCAAGGATAATAGGCCCACAAATATCCTTATCTAAATTTCTCAGCACAAATCTATCACCTCATCAGGCCCCAGGAGCCCAGCTGCTCTACGGCATTCCCTTTCTCAATACCAAGAGCACCCATGACCACGTCACTATGGCTGCTTCAGGTATCCTGACCAAAACTTGTTACCTCTACCTAAAACCAAGGTACGCCATGGGTAACAGGTCCACAAATATGTTCCCTATGCGGGGGAAAATATCGCCACAATATCACAAGCGCAGCAAGCAATACAAATGAAGGGTAGAATTGAAAGTACTCTTTATTTGAAGGAAGAAAAAGCATTACATACTTCGGGATTATGTCCCCTACAGAAAGAAAGAAAACAGAAAGAAAACAAGAAGAAAAAGCCGACTACATGTCAGCATTACTCAATTCTTAGAGGCGGTTTCTCACTAAGGTGGTCCCCCGTTCAATCCGTTGCCGAGCGCGACGCTCGGCCTCCTGGAATAAATGCTCCTCATTGTCCAAGCCCAAAAATGCTTGACTGTCATCTGTCAATTTCTTCAAGGCAGTCTCCAGGTTAGTCGAAGCTTGAGTAACCCTGTCAGCCTCTTGAACAATTAGTCCCCTGTCATTGCAGGTAGTCTCGAGTTCAGACTCCAAGAAAGTCAACTTCTTCTGAAGCGCAAGGATCTGCTCCCGCGTCTCAGTAATCTTACGAGAGACAGATTCCTCTCGAGCCACAACATTTTCGGTCGCATAACTCAATTGATCATACCGATCAGCTAAGTCACTGAGATCCTTCAGCGCAGCTGGTCTGGTCTTGTCTCGAGCCGCTCTGGTCCTCTCTATAACAGCAATAAGGGAATTTCACTCCTCGTTTATAACAACAGGCAGATCAGTCTGCCGCAATACTCGAAGTTCGGACACCGGCTGATCAGCCTCCAGCAATTTTGCCTCTAGAAGCGAAGCCATCCCTGCATCATCAGGAAGATCCCTAAGGATGTTTATTTGACCATGGGCACATTTTCGGGCCAAGGTAAAAGAGGTCCCTCTGTCTACAGCGGCCTCGATTCCCCTTTTCAAATGACGATAAAAACTGGCAACCACGTCCTGCAATGCGTCGTTCAAGATCTCAGCAGAGGAGGGCGTCAAGGGAAGCCGGAGCGGCAACGTCGGAGGAGTAACGCTAGAGTTCGCCATCGGGGGAACGGAGTCCGAGAAGAACGATGCATGGATAGCGGCCAACTCGTCTTCCGCCGCCCGGAGAGCTTGGATGCTCGGCAGGGAAGAAAGGTCGACTCTCGAAGCCATCGGAGCAGAGGATGATGCAAGGACCATCGTTTCCTGCCCCGACTGCCCCGAGAATTGGCCCGCTAAACTCGAGCCCCCAGAAGGCCCATCAAGACGAGTCGGACAGTGAGGAGGTACACCTCTTTCCACCGATGCCCCTTCGGTTGGGATTATCTCAGCGACGTCCATCCTCGGCACTGGAGGGACAGGACCTGAATGTCCAGAATAACAATCAATCGACGTAACCCGAAGGACGTGATGATAGAGCAGATAAGCTTCCTCACGGGTTAAGATTCGGCTAATCTTACCAGCGAAGGGGCATAAAGGCCGCGGCTCATCCACAACTGGCATAGTCCCCTCACCCGTGATCCCCGAGTTAAACTCAGCCACGTCCCCTGCCCCCGTCACCTCGAAGGAGGATACAGATTGATCTGTGTTCTCTTGAATAGGAGCAGGCTCATGGGAGTCCCCGTCACCCTGGGTCACCGCCCCGACATCCTGAAACTCTTCTTCTTCTTCCGACACCTAAAAGAGGGAACGAAGACAGTCAGGATTGAAACTCAAAGAAAAGAAGGGAGAAGGGATCGAGAGTAGTTTTGTTACCTCTGACGCAGGGTTGACTTCTTCTCCACCTTCTTTTATGGCTAGCGGACGGTGCCTAGTTGCAACCAGCTTCCGGGATCGAGAAGCACTGCCTATGGGAGAAACTTGCCTGCTACGTTTTGGAATATGACCAGGCGCAACAAGAGACTGATCCCTCAGCACCTCATCTGATAAAACATGCGACTGACCTACCTCTACGCCTACCACTGGAAGGATAAAGTCATCTTCGTCACACTCGTTGCCTTTGCCACCCTCAGCAGCGGAATCCAAAACTGGCACTTCGGCTCTAGTCTTTCTTTTCTTGGCTCCTTGAGAGCCTTCCTCCAGACCGGTGCCGACAATAAAGCTGGTGCCTGGGATAAAACCGACTGGGGGCTTGTTCGCCATGACATGATACAGAGCTGCCATGTACAAGATCTCCACTGACTCCTTAATGGCAGGGACCAAGAAAATGGTGCGAGTGTGGAACGAATCATAATATTGCCAAGCTCTGATACCATCAAGAAGACTACCCTCGTAACCCAGACAAGAACTGGGGCTGTCTAGAAAAAGTTGGCTGTATCCAAACTGCCGAGCAAACCTGCTAGGTAGATAAGGCTCCAGAAAAATAGCATTGCAGTTACGGTACAGTAGATGTGCGGGACGGATGTTACGCAACCATAAGAGCATCTGGCCATCCAGAAGCTGAGGGGGCACGATACCGTCAATATGTACAGCCTCTATGTCCCTGTCAGTAAAGCGAGGGACGGATACGAAGATATGATACTTATCTGCCCTCGCTAATGCCATCCGGCAAGTCCGTATGGTTTCACATTCCCAAGGCTCGTCACGATAGCGAAAGATAAATGCGTCATCATCAGTCACACCGCCTTCAGAGCCCGGCCTCATCAAAGACGGGTATTATATCAGCAACCACCCCATCAAATAGTGATAGGGCAACTCAGTTCGTTCAAAATCCTTGGTCACGTCGCGAGCAATGATTTTGGACGTGAAGGTGCGAAGGCCACGGTGTATGCTGCACACCATGGCCGGGAGGAGAGCTAGCCTGATTCGTAAAACTAACTTCACAGCCGGAAGGATGAAGTTACAACTAATTCTCTCAATAGAACCGGCTCCTCCCGAGTCTACACAGTTTCGTAGCCAGATCATCAAAAATCCCGCCAGAAGCGCTTTCTCAGACAGCTCTTGAGTATCCTGGTAAAAGTAATCGAAAGTATCAGTCTGGCTCTCGAATCTGTCGCTGGTAGTGGCCGCTCCCCTAGCCGACGACACCAAGTCCTCAACCGCTTCCCGAGGTCGAGGATGACGAGAGGTGACTTCACCTAAGGCATCTGCCGAGAAGAGATAGTGCACCCAATCCCTGGTATAGGGAGCATTCCCTTCCAGGTTACTATCCTTTCGGGTTATCTGATAACATGTGTTATAATGGCACAATATCTCCTGGTAAAGGGCCACGAAGCCAGGATACCGTCATTCCAAATCTTCGAGTTCCTTATTAGTTAGAGTATACGCTTCAAACGCTTCATCCCCCCAAGGAAGCTTGGAGACCGCGTGCATCTCATGGAGCACGAGTCCCATCTCCCCCACAGGTGTGTAAAAGGTCCCCGTACGAAAATTATACATTTCCAGCAGAGACATGAACAGCTTCTTGTTTATGGACAAGCCATGACTGGTACCTCGGATAGCGTGGTACAGGCCAATCTCGCACAAAAAGGCCTCATACTTCTGCAAGATCCAAGTAGACAAATTGATCCACGAAGGAATAGAGTGCACCCAACCAGGGAACGCCAACCGACCGACGGGGTAGGAGCCTTTTCGAGCAAGCTGATTTATAAAAGTGTCTGCGGTAGAAAATGAGAAATTAGGGCCTGCCACATTCAGGGAAGAACCTGGGACCAACCCCGTCACAGAACGACTAGTGTGCACTTTGCCGGCAATCACGGACTTCAGATTGTTATTATAATGGATGTTCCCCACAAACATTCCACCTCTGGTAGGGGTTAAAGTCTCCCCCATCTTCCGATCTATCGGGAGCATATTAAACCAAGATAGTGGGAAGTGTCGCTCCATTTGGGGGATGCGAATCGCCATCCCGTTAGAAACAAAGCTCCAGTCCTCCGACACCTCCAGGACATGATCGTTTTCTACGGTCAAGGCATCTCCAAAAAAGAACGCAGGCTTCAAATACTCCCCTTCAAACTTCCCGGAGTTCATCATAGCATTAAGGAAGTGGAAAGACTGATTCTTGATGGCGTTCAATCTTGCCGTAGGTTCATCGCTCGAAAACTGGTCAGCCATATACTGAACAATATGGTCGTACCTATAGCCGAGAGCGGCTTAAGCGCTACCCACCAAGAGTTCTCCAGCAGCGTTAACCGACAGGTTCACTGAAGAACAGACAGAAAAAAGTAAGTTAAACGGAGGGATAAAAGAAGGAAGCCGATTGGGTGCTCCAAAAACCCCATGCGGCTCAAGAAAACATCCATGCGGCCCCATCAAGCTCAGAAGAACACTTATGCGGCTCCATACAATAAAAAGTCTATGCGGTCTAACGTCACTTATGCAGCTTCACCGACAAGGCAAACATACAGACGCGATGGTCCTCTTATACGGCTCGCAGCTCAGCCGTAGGGCGAACATGCGATATACAAAGGCTCGTGCATAAAGTATGCGACGTAGCCATGGCGGTTGGGGTTCTTTAACTCATGCATTGTCCTTACCAGTAATGGAGGGATGAACGTCGGGATGAATGTCAGGTACGACGACTGGCGGAGTAGCAGCCGCAGCCGAGACGGAAGTGGAGGCCGCCTTCTTGCCCTTTACTGCCACGGTCTTCTTGGGAGCCATTAATTATCAAAAGAGAAGAAGGGCAACCGAGATAGGGAAGGTCTGAGGAAGAAGAAAGAAAATAAAGAAGTCCTCTCTCTCTTCAAACTCTTCCTATTTATAGGAAGACGAGAGAAGGAGGACACGTGGGCCAATGACCGACTCATGAAGGGCGAAACCGACTCCTTGGGTTTCGTCTCCAAGATTCCCCAAGGCGTCAAATCCGAAAGATTTAATAAGCTGACTCTTGGGATTCCCCCCTACAAAGACGGCGCTGAAACGAATTCGAGGCAATTAAAGACCTGCACACGTGGCAAGGAGCTATGCGGCTGAACAGTCTCCTGCGGCTGAGTCACCTATGCGGCTGAACAATCCATGCAGTCAAGACTTCTATGCGGCCAAGATATCCATGCGCGGCCAGAAGAATATCCAGCCAAGCTTCTTATTCAAAGTATTTCAATTTTACAAATTGAAAACTTTGAAGAGGGTCCTGTAGAAGCATGGAAAATACTAAAAAAAATGACTCATGCGGCCAAAGAACCCTATGCGGCTCAGAAAACTCATGCGGCTCAATGAATCATGCGGCACAAGGAGCTATGCGGCCCAAAGCATTCCATGCGGCTCAGAAGACACGTGGCCTGATAGTGCTCTCCTCCACCCATGCTGCATTAATTGCTTTGACGGCTGACCCCTCTGAAAAGTTGACAGCCTTGACACCAAAGCAGGTAATTATGGCTCTGTCCTAATGATGAATCTCTAGGGAAGAGAAAAGAGATCTCTGACACAAATCCCCCGAGAGCCATAAAAATGCCATGTGGCCTTGCCACGTGGGCATTCGTATGCGGTTCACTGCTCATGCGGTTCAATAAATCACATGCGGCTCAGAGAGAATCTGTTCTATACGGCTCAGGCCATGAAAGCCTCATGCGGCTTGAGCAAAGGACTTCCCATGCAGCTCAGAGTGAACCTATCCTATGCGGCTCAGGCCATGAAAGCCTCATGCGGCTCGAGCGAGGACTTCTTATACAGTTCGAGAGGGTCATGTCCATACGGCTCAGCGGATATATACTTATGCGGCCCACAAGAATTACTCCCCTGTGGTTCGAGGGCTCAAGTGAGGGCCACTGCCCACGCAGCCCTGATACGTGGGCCTAACCATATGCGGCTCATATTCATATGCGGCTCACTAGTCATGCGGTCCAAATCCTCCCAGCAGCTTCTAGGACACGTGTCCTAAACCAATTAATTCCTCAAATTGGCTGCCATTAAGGATTGGGTCAAATCCCAATAATCGGGGACACGTGGCAGAAGAATAGATCTGATTTATTCGCAGATATCAGAAGATTATTATAAGGAAGATTTATTCCAATCAGCATTAATTGCTCATAGGATTTGGTGTAATCTACACCTATTGGCCCAGATTCATCATAAACAAAACGAATGGCCTGGATTGACCAATTCCCAAGCCGCTGTCATCTCCAAGAGCTAATCATTGGCAACCCTAATGATCACACCCCACTATTATAAATAGCAGGGTGCCATTCCCTTGCGAGGAGGACAATATACAATATCAGAGAGAAAAATACATATATACAGAGAGACTTTCTTCCATAGTCAGAGAGAGAATACACAGAGAGAGAGAGAAGCCAGAGGAGCAACAGAGGAGCAAGAAGAGCATTTCTTCATCAACGCCAACCATCTTTTCACAAGGAGCCAAGGCTGCATACCGATCGTCCAAGGAGTAAGGCAGGGCTGCCGTCGCCTTCCCGAGCCTCTATCGTCACCCCCCAGAATCTAAAATAAACAATTGTACTTAGACTGCTGTACCTAGGTTTTCGTCCCTAGGCTTTCTTTGTACAAGCGAGTTTGTAACGTGAAGTAAAAGTCCGGTCCTCCGATAATTGTTCTGTTCTTTTATATTTCATAGCGAACAAATATATATATATATATATATATATATATATATATATATATATATATATATATATATATAAGAGAAGAAAAAAGGGGTGTGTGTGTGTGTGTGCTGTGGTAGGGGAAAGTTGATGTTGAGGGTTGCCCCAACAATTCCATGCCTAATTGAAATAACAACATATATATATATATATATATATATATATATATATATATATATATATATATATATATATATATATATATATATACACTAAATAAATATAAAGAAGGTATATATACATTAACATATATATATAGAAAGAGAAGAAAAAAGGGGGGTGTGTGTGTGTGCTGTGGTAGGGGAAAGTTGCCGTCGAGGGTTGCCCCAACAATCCCATGCCCAACTGAAATAACAATATATATATATATATATATATATATATATATATATATATATATATATATATATATATATATATATATATATATACACACACACGCAAAGGAAAACTATATATATAACATATAGATTATAAACAATTGAAAGTAAACATTGGTCTAACTACAAATCAAACAAAGAAATCTAAACTAAACCTAAACATCAAACTCAAAAATTGAGTTGAAACACAAAATCGATCTCAAATATCCCAAAACCAACTCAAAGTCGAACTCATAAACTACACAACCCAACTCAATACCTAAAATCCAAAATACACAACCAAATCTCACGAGACTTGACAAACATGAAGGTGTACATGTGTGTGTCATGTTTGTGTCCTCACAAATCGAACCCGTGTCCGTATCGTGTCCAAACAATGCGTATTGCACGGGCACGTTCGCGTTTATAGAAAGTTCCTCGTTGGCACGTGTTGCGCTCGATAGAATGCCACACGCAACCCGAGAAACCTCATGCTCGTGCACGTAGCTAGGTGGGGTCTAGGTCTAGGTGTAAACCAACATGACACATGTCCACGTAGCATCTACGTGTCGCATGAGATGCGTATCGCACGGGCTATACGCACACGCGCGTGCAGCCTCGTGGCCGCGTGTCGACCTCCGTAGCTCGCGACCCGAGCCATGTCGTGCCACATGGTCGAGTCTAGGGTTAGCCTAGGTCTAGGGCTACATGTCCATGCTCGTAGATCGTGTCCTCGTCGCGTCGTGTCCGCCAACGAAGGCGTGTCAGCGGCGATTTTTGCATACGTGTACAGTGGGCTTAACCCGTGCGGGTTCGATTGCTCCGCGCACGCTCCATGAAATCTCATGAAACTTTATGAGCACGTGGGCAAAGGTTGCCCCCATGTTTTCATCAAGTTTTACGCAAAACTGTGTCGTATTCATCGAGTTATGATAATCGAGCATCAGGACACGCACGGTGCCTCGTGCACGTGCGACCATGTCCGATTTGGACACCAAAAACGTGTCAAATTGAGATCCATCTTAATGAAAGTTGTTTCAAATATAAATAGCAACAAATTCATGAAAATAGAATTGAAAAATAAGAACTTTCGATTCTAAGAGGTATTTCATCGAACACGTGTTCCAATACACTGACACGTGTCCGATACACCTACCAAACGAATACAAAAATCAACCAAACTATATCTATAGGTCCGAGGTACCTAGATGGATGCATCTATGAAGAAAAATTAAAGTTTACAGGGGTTTAGAGGGGTTTACCTATTGAGAGTCAATATCTCAATGAAACGATCCTCCAAATGTCCCGATGTTGATTTCCTCCGATCCAAAGCCTCCGATTCCTTGCTAGCAAGTCTCCAACAAGTTCCTCTCCTCCCAAGGATCGTAACGCACTTCGTTTGGATTGATTTGGATGAGAGATGAGGAAAATAGGCTTTTGAAAGAGAAGAGGAATTCTAAGGTTTGAGAAACTTGACGGCTACAAGCTATAACACATAAAAAGGGGGGCTGTTGTTGTGGCCGACCATAAGGGCTGCTAGGGTTAAGTTGGGGTTGGTGATGGGCCACAACTCATCTAAAGTTAAACAAGAATCCCATTAGCAAAATGGCCAAAAAGCTATGTATTAAAATAGCCTAAAAATTACTTGAATTGTTTCCTAATTAGGACTAAGCTGTAACTTAAATTCTAATTAGCTAATTAAGTCTCTAATCACGTGGTTAGTCTTATAATCAAGGTTAACTATGGTTAAACCATCTGCTAATACCAAAAGCACTAATCAACAATTAACACACCAATCAAATAATAATAAAATAATAAAAAATTCAAATTAACACACAATTACTAAAATATTCCTAATTTAAAAAAGTGGTACTGACAAATCTACCCTCCTTAAAATAATTTTGTCCTCAAAATTCAAGACAAAAATAGAACATATGAGAAGGATAGAAAAATTATACCTCAAGACTGAAAAAGATAAGGGTATTGCTTGTGCATCTCATCCTCCCTCTCCTAGGTAGACTCACCTGGAGAGTGATGCCTCCATGCGACGTAAACCAAGGGTATCGTCTGGTTTTTCAGCACCTTCTCTCGTCGATCCAGAATCTCTACAGGCTGTTCTAGATAACTAGAGTAGGGCCCACCTCGATCTCGGAATAATCTAGTACATGGCTGGTATCTGCCACGTACCGTCTCAACTGTGACACATGAAATACATTATGGACTCCCTCTAATGCATGTGGCAAGTCTAGTCTGTATGACACATCACCGACTCTTCTGCTGATAACGAAAGGTCCGATAAAATGCGGCCTAAGCTTTCCACCTCCACCAAAGCGAATAGTATCACGCGTCGGAGATATCCTCAGGAACACCAGATGTCCAACCTAGCACAAACATGGTGTCAAACTTAACTATAATAATCACATGATCAAACAAAATCAAAAAACAACAAAATTCTAATCCTAAGACTAAGTTGTACCTCAAACTCCAAAGGTCTCTGGTGGCTATCGGCTCAATGCCACTGTCTGTCCTGCGCCACGTAAAGTCGATCTCTGATGAGCTTCACCTTCTCGGCTGCGTCAACAACCATCTCAGGTTCCAATAAAGCTTGCTTTCCAACGTCATACCAAGACAAGGAGTACGACATCTACGTCCGTACAACGCCTTGAATGGTGACATCTCAATGCTGGCCTAAAAATTGTTGTTGTATGCAAACTCGACCAAGTGAAAATAATCCACCCATGAACCTCCAAAATCTGGGACACAAGTCTGCAGCATGTCCTCGAGTGTCTGAATAGTCCTCTCTGACTGTCCATCCGTCTGAGGGTGGTATGCAGTACTAAACATGAGTTGAGTACCCAAATGCAGACTCCACCAAAAATAGAAAGTAAAGTGACTATCTCGATCCGAGATAATGCTCACCGAAACTCCATAAAGTCTGACAAACTGAAGCACATACATCTCTGCTAGCTTCTCCGTAGACAAACCTACTTTGAAAGGCAAGAAATGGACTGATTTGGTCAACCTGTCTACGATGACCCAAATCGCGTCTTTCCCTCCTGGTGTACGTGGCAATTCTTGTCACATCCAATTTTCTATTTAAGGGTATTTTGGTAATTGTGAATTCTTTTGATTATTTTAATATATTATATTATTGGTATAGTGATTCTTTTTGGCTTTTAGATAGTATAGCCTTGGTGCAACCTAGCCTAGTGACTCACCATGAATTAGTGACTTAGTAATATGATTAGTTAGGGTTAGAATTCATGTTCTAGTTAGTTTCAAGTTAGGAGCTAATTTGCATGTTGATTAGGGGCTAGTTAGAAACTTCTTTTTAATTAATGTTTTATTTTAACCATAGAAAGAGTCCCAAGCCCAACCATTAGGAAACCCTAGCCCATCCAAGTGTGGTCGGCCAAGCTAGGTCAAAGGGGGGAGTCTATTTAATATCTTCTATTGAGAATTCTTCTCTCTTTTTCATCCCTTCTCTCCTGAAAAAACCTAAGTAAGTATCCCTCATATCTCTTTCATTTCTTCTCCTTTCAAACCCTAGTCTTTTGCATTAGGTTCTGATCAATGTTTATAAATTATTGATGGTAAGGAAATTCAGAATTGGAGTGTATTGGAGGTTTGGAGCTGCAAGGAGGATGTACACAATTGGAGCTTTCTATAGGAATTCATCTTAATAGGTAATCTCTCCAAAACTCTATAATTTTATAAATTTTTCCCGTAGATGGATCCATCTAGGAGTCTCCTAGCCGTGGGATGAGTTTCGTAGGAATTTGTATTAATTTGGTGGTGTCTGTATCGGACACGTATCAGTGTTCTTGTATTGATGTTTGATGAAATGCCATAAAGGAATTTTTGTTCGTAATTATGAAATCTAATTGAATGGATTTGTAGATCTATGCATGAATTTTGATTTTATATTGGTCTAAGCATCGTGTCGTGTCATTTTTGTGTCCCAATTTGGATAGGACATGTCACACGAAGCCTCGCGCACGTGCCCTGCTGATCGGGTGGCAGTGCGCGGTGTCTGTGCCACTTGGACACGCGAAACTTGGTGCATGGCTTAGGGACATGAATGACACGTCAGCCCCCAAGTGCCATATCATCTCGTTTTGTGTCGGACTCGCAAATCTAGCCGCACTGATTTCGTACAGGCACGTACGCGCGATTCAGTCACGTCTGATACGCATCTCGTATGACACGAGGACACGTCGTGGTCGTATTTCAGGGTGTCGTACGTGGTCCCCTTGATTTGATTCACCCTTACTTCCTGTTATTGAATTTGATTTTTGATGGATTGTTGTTGAATTTTGAATCTTGATGTTAGTTGTTAAATTTAAGTTTTTATTTATATCTATATATATACATCTTTTTGGAATTAAGGTATAACATGATAACATACTTGATAAAGACAGTGAGAAAGGTAAAAGTCTACTTTATTTATGGAGTTTAGAATTTATCGCAGTCATATTTGCTAGCATGACAAGGACGTAGAGCCTGATTTAGATATACTTATTCTAGTTATGAAATCTAGATTTTTTTGCAGCCATACCGGGTGGCGTGGTAAGAATTCTAGATAACATGACTATAGGGTGTATACCTTCGTTATAGACTATATTGTTTATTGCAGCTATGCTTACTGGTGTGACAAAATTCTGACAACATAATTTCAGGAAGACGTGTATGGTATCAGATTTTATCTTAAATGGGTTCATTTCTTATAATAGTTGATGAAGAACCGATTTTATCATTATTTCTTTCTTGCCATTATTTCTTGTATTACCATTTTTTTGTAAAAAAAATAAAACTGTCCTGATTACATCAATCACATGTCTCGTATCTAATTATGTCAGCTATACTTTGAAACCCTTAAATCTCCATATATTTTCACCTTCGAAAGGTCGAGGAAGTAACGTAAATCATCTAACTCGGAAAAGACTTAATTTGTTATCTTGTGATAATCTTGCTAGGGGTATAATATGATGGACCTTGATATAGGTTTGGGATAGAGATGCGACTGAATTTGAGGATGAAATCAAGAGAGTTATATTATCAATTTAGGAACAATCATACTTAGAGAAATCTTTTGGGTATAAATAATTTATAGATGTATTTCATAACTGATGAGGATATTCGAGGTCAACTTAGTTTCGAGAACTTGGATAAATTTTGGTTATTAATTCCTGAGACGTTACACTTTAAGGCTATGATGTTAAATTTAGGAATTTAGTAATAGAGAAGAGATTTTAACTATATGCAATAATGATACAAAATAATAAGATATTATAAGAAATGGCTAGAAACAAAAAGAACGCAAGGATTTTGAGTTATATAAAATACAGAGATTTTGTGAAAATTTTAAATTTCAGGAGAATAATATTGAAAGTGTACGTTGAAGGAAATATGAAGGTTAAATTTATAATGAAGAATAAGTTTTGTAAGGCCTAGTGGGTTTAGATTTAAATAATACAAGGAGAGTAAATTGAATAAGTTCAAGGATTACATAAAACTTGATTTAGAGGCTTCGGATCCCATTCAGGACAAGGTGGAAGAATTTAGATTTATGATGATTAAGTGGTCAGTTTTGATTCCTAGTAAGAAGGGTATGCTTCATGAATAATGTTTCAAAACTTAGAAATTTAGCCTATGGTGATCATGGCAAGGTCAAATCTTTATGACGAAAGGATATAATTTTGATGGTAGTCATACAAAGGTTGATTTTTATATTGGGACTTGTGAGATAAAAATATGATAGGTAAATGATAAACTTGATAGTATCATAGAGAGATGATTAACTTGATTTTCCTATGAAATCTTTTCTCTTGTTTTTCCTTTAAAAGGAGAAATTTGACTTATTTCATGTCTTTGAATCACCCTTTAAAAGTTTTCAATATCATTGAATCCTAGCTCATTTAATCACGACCAATCGACTTTGATCATCTTTTCTTATCATATTAATATCTTTGGTCGTACTCAATTGAATTAAATTTAATTGTGACCTGAATCTCCATCCTTGTATGCTCGTGCTCAGACTTCGATGACCTTGTCCTCCATATTGCCCAAATCTTGATTACCCAGAATTGATCAACTTAGATCATATCGAGACTAAATTTTCTTAATATATATTATGATTGGATTTAATGCTATTGACTTTCGTTCTTTAAACTTTTGATTTGATTTTTCTTTGAATATTATCCCTTTATAGATAATTACTAGTTATCTTTATTTTATTTTTAATAATTACCAGTTTTCATATAGGATGGTAGACTGCCTTACAGCCTTGATGATTTGTTGTTTCTATAACTTTTTCAGTTTAGCACCCTAGATTGATTGTACATTTTGATATCCTATGACCGTTTTGGTTTAGCATGACTAGTATACCTAGATGAGACTTTCAACTGCCACCGTATGCCATGACCTTGTATGCCATTCTTTTAAATTGTATAATTTAGGTAAGTTCTGAGACCATGATTGTTGGGGACGAGACTCTAGAAAAAGTACGACCATCTTAATTTCGAGGACGAAATTCTTCTAAGGAGGGTAGACTTGTAACACCCACTTTCTAAAATGAGGGTAATTTTGAACTTTTATAATTTTGATTAATCAATAATAAGATTTAACTCATGTTATAATTTTTAGTGATTTTTAATTAATTTAAAACTATTTAAATATTGAAATGTGATTTTGATGGTTAACTAGTTAAATCCTAGTTTTGCTAAGCCTAGAGACTAACCATGACCAAGGGATCCTAGTCATGTGATTAGGATGACTAATTACAACTTTTTAGCCTAGGAATATTTTGGTCATTTTGACAATTTTGTGAAATTGTAAATTAAATTAATTAAATATGTGCTAATTGTTAGGTTGAGACTTGACCTAGAATCTTAGCCTAATCTAGATTAGCCTTGAGCTTAGAGTCTTGATTAGGGTAACCTAGTAATGACAAGATTAATAATATCTAAATATTTCTAGGAAGGATATTTACTCTTAGGATATTTGTGAAAAAGAAAGCCTTATGACTAGTTGAACCAATAGAAAAGCTTAGAATTTGATGGACAAGCCATAGCCACTCATCTATATCTAAAACCTAACCCTAATTCATCTAATGGTAGCCACTATAGGTAGATTCGCCTCCATTCCTTTCATTTCATTCCATCTTGCCTATTTTCTTCACAAAGTGTTCTTCCCCAAATTAGAGAGCTTCCCTCCTTGATTTGATCTCCAAATCCTTACATCCCTCCACCAAAACTTCCATCCAACCTTCTCATACTACCAAGGGAGGTGCTAGCAAAGATTTGGAGCAAAGTGCAAGGAGGAGTGTCCTTTTTGGAAGATCTTCGTGTCGGAGCCGTGTCCTTGGGAGTATCATTGGGATTCCACTCCCAATAGGTAAAACCAACCCTCTAAATTGATTTCCTATGCATATTAGTTAGTTTTGAACCCATAGGATCCACCCCCATGTATGTAACCCATTTAGATTCAAATTTGAGACCATTTGGAGCTCTCTTGAGGATTTTAGATATGTGTCTTGTGTCCGACTGGATAGATTCCAAATTAGGACACCCAATGTACATGTATGTATGATAATAGTTTATATAGATATTTAAATTTAGTTTTAGAATGGTTAGAGAGTGGATTTATCTTAGTTAGGATGGTTAAAATGAGTTTTATTTGGATACCTATGTTGGTATCCAAGTATCTTGGCCTACATGTGTTTCTTTTGTCCAAAACAACTCAAATTCGTCATAATATTCATCCATATTTTTATTAACCAAGTAAATTAGAAATGTCATAACTTTTAGCTTAGAACTCCGATTAATTTCTCGTTTTTTAAAAAGAAGCGTGTCGAAGTTGGCTTTCCAAATATATATTTTAATAAGCCAAATTCTTTCTGAAAATTTTTGAAGAATTATTTGAGTGTCAGCTGTATGAAAGACGAACGCGTTTCGGTATTTTTGCGATTCCGGGAGCTTCCGGACACGAAAATGCGATCCATTTGAAGTTTCAGAAAGCTAACACGAAGGACTACAACATAATTTAATCCTAGAATTTAGTGAAGGCCCAATTGGTACAATATTGGTTTTAAGTAGAAGAGTGACTATACGACATATGCATTTTGTGTAACCTATGAGCCTATGTAGTATGGATATTAAATGAATGTAGAGTATGTAATGCATGATATGTTAGATGAATGAAATGATATATATATATATATATATATATATATATATATATATATATATATATATATATATATATATAAAATATAGATTCTTTTTACAAATATGTATATATATGGTTGAATGCAAGCATGTAGGAATGCAATTAATGTAATGTATGTAAGCAATGCATGAATGAAATAATGATATACAATGTATGCATGAAAGTATATAATGAATGCTAGATATGAATGCAAGGTATACATGTAATGATAGATATGAATGCATAATGTATAAATAATGTAATGCAATATATAATGATAGCATGTATGGTAATGTAGAATATATGATGCAAGCATGTATATGTCCACTGTTTTCCCTTTTCCTTACATTTTTCCTTCCTTCCCTTTCCATTTCAGTTTTTTTCCTTTTTTTTTCCTCTTCTATTTTTACATGTTGTATACAAATAATGTATAGATGCATGTAAGTATGTAATATGCATGAATGACATGTATGTAATAAAAATAAGTATATGCATGCAACTTAATGATATGAGAATGGATATAATGCATGAACTGAAGTATGCATGTACATGGAATATGAATGAATGATATATATATAAATATATATATATATATATATATATATATATATATATATGTGTGTGTGTGTGAAAATATATATATATATATGTGTGTGTGTGTGTGTGTGTGTGTGTGTGTGTGTGTGTGTGTGTGTGTGTGTGTGTGTGTGTGTGTGTGTGTGTGTGTGTGTTAAGATAATGTAATGTATGTATTCACATATATTTTGAGTTAAATATATGAGTTTGTACGCATATATTATATGTATGCATGTATGCAGGAATGAATGTAATATAATGTAGAGTATGCATATATGAATATAATGTATGCAAGTATATAATGTATTCAAATATGTATGTATGCATGCATCTATGTATGTATGTATAGGTGCATGAATGAATGCAAGTATGCATATATGATATGTATGTATGTATGTATGCAATGTAAGTATGTATGTATGTATGTATGCATGTCTATCCTGTGTTAACTTATAACCTTTTACACACATGCATTCATACACCCTTTGACACCATGTATCCCATGTCACTGTAGAAGCATGGAAAATAATAAAGAAAGAGCCATGCGGCCAGGAAACCCCATGCGGTTCACAAAGCCCATGCGGCTCAGAGGACCCATGCGGCTCAACGAGCCTATGCGGCTCTGTGATCTCCATGCGGCTCAGAAGAGAGGACACGTGGCATTGCAAACAGTCCTCCCCTCTGTACTATACTGCATTAATTGCTTAGACGGCTGACCACTCTGACGAAACGACAGGTCTGACACAAAGAGGCAATTATGACTCTGTCATAATGACAGAATCCTAGGAAATCAAAAGAAAATCTCTGGCACAACTTCCCGAGATCCAAAAAACACCACGCAGCCTAGATATGTGGACGGTCATATGCGATTCGAATGGAGACTCCCTATGCGGCTCAGGCTGAAGTTGTCCTATGCGGCCCAGATTGAAACAACCCTATGCGGCTCAAGCAGATGCAGCCCTATGCGGCTCACAAGGATCATCTCCATGCGGCTCAGATTATCATGCTGTTCAGAGATTTAGAGGCCACTCCCCAGGCAGCCCTGCCACGTGGCCAGGCGTATGCGGCTCAGCCCCTATGCGGCTCAACCCTTATGCGGCTCTTTCCTCCTGCGGCTCAGTGACTCCCGGATACCTGTCATAAAGCCAATCAATTTCCCAGATTTACTGCAATCAAAGATTGGATCAAATCCCAATAATCTGGGACACGTGGCAGGAGAATGAATTAAATTTATTCATTCAGATTCGTAGACATCAGCAAATCATCACCACGGAGATTTATTCCAATCAGCATTAATTACTGATAGGATTTGGTGCAATCTACACTAAATGGCCCAGATTTATCACACTCAATATTAATGGCCCAGATTGATCGATCAACATGCCGCCGCCACTTTAAGGGGCAATCATTGCGAACCCTAATGAGGTCCCTCCATTCTTATAAATAGCAGGGTGCCATTCCCTTGCAGGATAGACATACGCACACATACATACAGAGAGGACTTTTCGAGATAAGAGACAGCACCACATACTTAGAGAGAAAAAGCAGAGAGAGAGAGAGCAAAGAGAGCATTTCTTCAACGCCAAGCAATCTTCTGGAGCCAAAGTTGCATACCGATCGTCCAAGGAGTAAGGCAGAGCTGTCGTAGCTTTCCCGAGCCTCTATCGTCACCCCCCAGAATCTAAAATAAACAATTGTACTTAGACTGCTGTACCTAGGCTTTCGTCCCTAGGCTTTCTTTGTACAAGCGAGTTTATAACGTGAAGTAAAAGTCCAGTCCTCTGATAATTATTCTGCTCTTTTATATTTCATGGCAAACACGATGGCGACTTTGCTGGGGACAAACTTCTCCATGGCTGAGGAGTTGGTGGCGCAGCCGGATGCAGCCAAGCCTGGCTCCACGCAACAGAAGATGGTCGTCCGTTTCGACCAACAGGCGTTTGAAGAGATGCTCTCTGAAGGAAGTGCCGGCCCGATCCAGAAGCGAACCCGCACAAAGAAAGCTCGCTGCGAGTGGAGGCCAAAATCATTTGCTCTTCCACAAGCTCTGGACGGGGTACTCTCTGCTACCCAAGACGGCGAAGGCGACTCTCATACGGCTCCACTTCGAGCCGTAGAAAACTCTGCTGTCCCCAAGTCCGGCAGAAGAAAATATTACGTTGCTGGACTTACAGGGACAAAGAGCGACTCTATGCGCCCCAAGAAGAAGCCGAGCACTCCTGTGGCCAAATCTGCCAACCACATGTAGGAGGCTCATGCGGGTGGATCTACCAGCCGCATAAAGAAAGTCTATGCGGCCAGATCATCCAGCCACATGAAGAATACTCATGCGGCTGAGACTCCCAGCCGCGTGAAGAAAGCCTATGCGGCTACGTCTGCCCGCCGCATAAAGATTGTTGAGGACGGCAGCATGACGTCTACCCCGTGTGGCTCTGTCTTCGACCGCCTATCTTATGGTCCTGATCTCTTGTGCTCCCAAGAAGATATATCTGACTCTCTCCAGCATCACCTAGACTCTTCCTACTATGTGCCTTTACGCATTAGAGCGAAGAAGTCTAGGGCAGCGCGAGCTTGGCACGCTCGGTCCGCTGATCCTGTCTCTGATCATCTGAGCATCCCGCGTACCGTTATGCGGGCCTCAGATAGAAATTTGTCCAGAACCACTCGAGTCCAGCCCCCGGCGGCAAACGGACAGAGAGGTTCGCAAAAGTCTCCCAAAGTCCAGGAAACAAACATGGTCGATCCAGACCTTCTGACTTGCGTGAGGCCATCCTTCATAAACGCAAGGAAAGAGGAGATGCATCGGGGTACAAAAAGTCTTCCCACGGACGTCACTGCACCCAAATCATCGTCAACTGCTGCTGCAATAATGCGACGGTGCGAGAAGATCGGCAGTCCGTCTTTCAAAGACTGCAACAGCCATCTTCAGAAGACGAGGTACTTCCCGTCGTCTCCTGCAACCCCGCTCGAAAAGTCCCCGCTGATGGAAGAGAGAAGAAGACAAATGTTCCCAGCCCGAAGATTTCAACCACTTCGACTAAAAGACTGTCGTCTAAGCGGGTGCCCACCACCGGAGTTTTCCAAGGTACTCGCTCTAAGACAAAATCTGCTACAAAGGGAGATTCGTCGTCCACAACGCAGGGGATTGCTAGGACTGGGGGTAGCACCCCTCCGAGCCTCCACAACAATCCGATGTTCCAAGAAGACGAGTCAGGGGAGGCAACTCTCCCGTCAGATTCAGCTAACCCTGACGTCCCCGAGAACGTCCACAATTCCCAAGACGAGGCAAACACGGAGACTGGGGGTACTGTTCTTTCCGAATCTGAACCAGAAGAGAACATACCCACATACCCCGATGACTTCTCACTACAGGGGTACGATTCGGAGGGCGCTTCCTCCACCGCTCCGTCCATCTCTCCTCACGTAAAGACGGTATTCATGACAGACAGCAGCCAAGGAGGTTCCAGTGATCGCCAACGCATCGATAGTCTTGAAGCCATATTGCTGCTTTGGTCAAGTCTGTAGGCGAGATTAAAGCAGCCCTTTCAACTCTGCAAGGAGGAACGCCCGGCCAAACAAGCGCGGCTCCTGCGGTCAATGTGGACTCGAATTCGGCGGCACCAAACCCGGGCAACGACCCTCCCGAAACAACGGCCCCTACCGCCGTTGACGAAGCCCGCGAAGCGAGATGGGAGGTCCAAGAGCTCCGAGCCATGTTTCACGCTCGAGAAAACTCTCAAGACCTCAGAATACGGCAACCATACCCTACTGCCTGGAGGGACGTTCCATTCCCACCAAGATATAAGCCATTCAATATCAATCCTTATGATGGCAAGACCTCAGCAAGTCGGTACATCACCTACTTCGAGGTCACCACCGACCATTTGCCCCATGACAATGCCATTCTTACACGATTATTCTTCGGGGCATTGGAAGGGGTCGCCTTCGACTGGTACCGCAATCTGCCAGACAACTGCATCCACTCCTTCGCCGACTTCAGCACATGTTCTTGGAGAGATTTTACGAAGTAGAGCAGGACATCACAATGTCCACCCTCATGGACGTCGTCCAAGAGGAGAAAGAGCTAACAAGAAACTATATCGAACGGTTTCGCCAAACCGCAATGAAACTGCCATCTGGAAATCCGGATTCCTCCTTGATTGAAATTTGCCAAAATAGACTGCTCCCAACAATCAGTCTCTAGATGGGCGAAAGTCAGTTCAAAGATTGGAAGAGTTCATCATCAGTGCCACAAGCGCCGAAGAACGATTGAAGAAGGCTCGCCAATTGGGACTGCACATCTCGGACGGAGAGAACAAGGGCAGGCGTCCTAAGAATGAAAATGGGGGTAGCCCCTCCAACAATCAGGACAGCAGGGGTAAGCAGGCTATGGTTGCCGACAACGCGCAGAAACCTGAGCCAAAGCCAGCAGACAAACAATGGCCGCAAATCACTTACTCCTTCGAAGACGATCACGTCAAGCCCATCTTGGACATGCTCATACAAGGAGACAGAATTTAGCTTCCTCTACCAAGATAGAAACTGCGGCAGGCAGACATAGAGAACCCAAAGTACTGCCATTACCATCGTTACGTCCACCATGCCACACACGACTGCTACCAGCTAAAACGGTACATCCAAAACCTCATCGATTCGAACGCACTGGTCACCGATTTCGAAGAGGTGACAGTAGCAGCCAATATGGTGTCAGTATAATTCGGCAGCTTCCCTCCAACGGAAACTCAAGACGGTGTGGTCCCCATCCCTCTGGCGACAATAGAGATTGCTAATCTTCCACCTCTCCGAGATCAGGCTGCTGATCTAGTGCCCCTCACCACATCACGAAGGGAGGTCATGTGGATCCATCCAGACTTGGTATCGGAAGTCACTCGGCCCATATCATCTTCCGTCTGAAAGAAGAAGGGTGGAAAAGTCAGGACCTGTCGCACAATCTCGACGGACATCGAAGAAGCTACAGCCGTCGTCACCCGGTCTGGGGCACAATCCTAACCTGTGGCTGACAACCCAACAGAAGATCATCAGCCCACCACAACCGACACTCCGGGACCGACTCAGCCTCCGACGACCGACAAGCCTAGGCCGAGGGAGGCTCGCTTTGACAAATCCCTCCGGAAAGAGGCATCACAAGGGCTGGAGAAGCCCTACAACTTCGACATCTTAGCGCAATTGTCCAATACACCGGCCAAGTTGTCATTATACTAGCTTCTGAGACTCTCCAAGGATGTTCGTGCGGCTTTGAGCGATGCACTCCAAAATGCCGACGCGTACCTCGCTCAAGTCAACCTCACAGAAGAAAACCCGCCTGCAGATATCCAAGACAGCGCCTGCACGGGAGCAATGCCCAAGATCGTCTTCACTCCATAGGACATGCTCATAAGAACTAATCTGCACGATCGCCCACTATACTACACTGGGTACATTGGTGACGTAAAGGTGGATCGGATGCACATTGATCTTGGCTCTTCCATAAGCATTATTTCAAAGGATCTGATACATCACCTCCGTATCCTAATGCATCGCCTGACGCCTACAAACACCGCCATCAGTATTTTAATTCGGGCAAGAGCTACCCAATTGGAAAGATTCATCTAAAGTGTCAGAATGGCGATCTCCAATCAGAAGTCACCTGCTACGTCATAGATGCAGACACTTCTTAGAACATCCTCTTGGGGCGCCCTTAGATACATGATTATATAATCGTGCCTTCCATGCTGCACCAATGCTTCAAATATGTCGACAAACACGACTTCGTAAGAACGAAGTTTGCTGATATCGATCCCTTCAAAGGGGTCGAATCTTACTACTCAGACTCCTGTCTGTACGAAAAGTCGAAAAAGCATCTTAGCGAAGGAGATGCGCAAGCTCGTATCGAGACAGCCACAAGATCAGAAGAGCCCCTGACGATCCATCTCCAAGCTCGTAAACCTGGCAATTCTGCACCCCTTACCGCCACTCTGCGTAAGGACGCAATCAGCCTCTCGGCGCGAGAAGAACAGATGATAATCCGGCTGCCAAGGTCTGGCCAAGTTCCAAAACCCACAACGGAGCCATTGACAATCAGGCTGCCGAGAGCCGGCCAGCCGCAAGCGGAGAAGCTCAATCCCTCCGACAAGCCAATGACGATACGCATTCCCAAGAAGGGTCGTCACTCCGATGCAAGGCCTGGAACTTCTAGCGAACCAACCAATCCCCGCCCAACATCGAGTACCAAGCTGGGGGTTGCTAGTTTGCCAACAACTCTACGCTCTGCTCCACCAGCCGAACCGCTAACGATCAAGCTGCCCAGGTCGTCCTCTCAGTCTTCGTTTATACAGGGGGTAGCCGAAGAGGAACCGGAGTTAGCCAAGTATGTGGCTGCCCACACTGATGTTCCCTCCGCAGATGATGTAATCCCCCTAGAAAAGATACCTTACTTCATCAATAAAGGGCTATCTTTGAACTACCTCGAGCTTAATAAGCTTTGTACAATGTATGCTATGGAATACGGTATAGGCACTCACCTACACACACATGTGACAAATGTGCACACCGTAATCCAGCTTACTCCAGCAGAAGACGCTTATCACATAATCGAGGGAGGGGACCATCCAACCATCTTCTGCCGGAAGGACGATCCGCATCCCCTCACCGTAGAAGAAGTCGACCTTTGATCAGATGCCGGGAGACTGCCTCTGTATCTTTATAGCCCCCAATCTAAATATCTCATGCAAAAACAGGGGTATGATCTAGAGACCACGTCAGGCTTGAACTACGGTACTGGGCGACGATTACCTTTGAAGCCACCAGTCCCGGCAGGCAAACCACAGGACTACTATAGCAAAACTCGATGTGGATTAGGGTATGTAACACCCACGACGACCCCTGAAAGTTAAGATAAAGAATATGACTGGCATTCACATTCGACCGGATCACCAACTTCTGACTCAGATACCAGCATCGGAGATGTATTCAGACAAGTCATGTTGGTCATCATGGCATTCATCGACGCTTATGAAGAAGATGAAGACATCCCTGAGATCCTCGAGCTAGAGCCGTGGGCGCAGCAGCTGGATGCACAATGGGAAAAGCGGTTCGAACAGAGAGAACCTCCCACTGAAGATGAGGTTATACAAGTAGATCTCGGCAGTGAATCCTCTCCAAAACCAATCTTTGTCAGTAAAAGTCTAACAGACGAAGAGCGAGAATCGCTGCTGAAACTTGTCAAAGAATATATTGATTTGTTCACCTGGAGCTATGAAGACATGTCGGGGTTAAATCCCGGTATTGCTCTTCATAAACTCAACATTCGACCGGATGTAAAGCCAGTCAAGCAACAACAGCGACGCTTCTGTCCAGCCATCATGGACGCGATCGAAGTCGAAGTCAAAAAACTGATAGCCAGCGGCTTTATTCGTGAAGAGCAATATCCTGACTGGGTCGCCAATATAGTACATGTCCTCAAGAAGAATGGGAAGCTTCGAATCTGCATCGACTTCCGCAATCTGAACGAGGCATGTTCCAAAGACGAATTCCTCCTCCCTATCACGGACATCATGATTGACAACACCTGCGGCTTTGAACGCATGTCATTTATGGATGGATTCTCGGGGTACAACCAAATCAAGATGTCTCCTGACGACAAAAAGCACACATCATTCCGAACACCAATCGGCACATACTGCTACACAGTCATGCCTTTCGGTTTGAAGAATGCCGGTGCTACATATCAAAGAGCCATGAGTATCATCTTCAGAGACCACTTATGCAAGACGGTGGAGTGCTACGTTGATGACATCGCCGTCAAGAGTCACCGTAAGGAAGACCATCTACAGGATCTTAGGACGGTATTCGATCTGATGCGAGCGCACAATTTGAAAATGAATCCCACAAAGTCCTTCCTGGGCGTATCCAGTGGGAAGTTCTTGGGTTTTATCATCACCGCCCAGGGTATCCATGTAGACCCTGAGAAGACAAAGGCAATCATGGAGATGGGTCCCCCGACAAATCTCTGCGAACTCAGAGGCCTTCAAGGGAGGCTAGCTTACATCAGGAGGTTCATTTCTAACCTCTCCGGGCGATGTCGACCATTCACCCATCTCATGAAGAAAGGTGTCTCGTTCGTATGGGACGAAGAATGTCAGCGGGCCTTCGACGATATCAAAGAATATTTGTCGAACCCTCCAGTTCTGGTTGCCCCGGTTGCTGGAAAACTATTTCTGCTCTACGTACGAGCAATAGAACATTCCCTCGGGGCTCTGCTGGCACAAAACAATGATGCAGGCCATGAACAAGCCATATATTACCTCAGTCGAATGATGATTGGGCCAGAGCACCGATACACCGCTGTGGAGAAGGAATGCCTTGCCCTGGTGTTCGCTATTCAGAAGACACGGCACTATGTCACTGGACAAACAATACATGTGATCTCACGAGTCAACCCTCTCGGGGTCCTCATGACTAAACCAGGGGCACTCAGCTCTCGCCTCGCTACATGGGCAATATTGTTGTCCCCTTATCATATAATCTTTGTCCCGCAAAAGGTTGTCAAAGGTCAAGCCCTGGCAGACTTTTTGGCAGCCCACCCGGGTTCGGAGTCATCCAGAATATATGAAGAGATCCCAGATGAGGTCGTCGACTCGCATGCAACCTCTCACGATGATATATGGCGAATGTTCTTCTATGGTGCTTCAAGAACGGGACCCAAGGGCAACATCGTTGTCGGAGTCGGGATAGTGCTAGTCTCCCCTTCCGGATTGGTGATCAATCGCACTTACTCTCTCACGGAACCCTGCTCTAACAATGTGGCCGAGTACAACGCACTGGTCATTGGCCTCCAACTTGCATGAGAGCTGGGAGTAGAATATCTTGAAGCATATGGTGATTCCCAGTTAATCGTCAATCAGATTCGGGGCTCATACAAAGTTCGCCACGAAGACATGATCCCCTACCACCAAATAGCAATCGACATCATCTCATCGTTCGAGGGGTTCTTCATCAAGCACGTCCCCACACTCCGAAATATCGAAGCCGATGCCTTAGCAGGCCTGGCCGCTTTCCTAGCAGTGTCGAATCATACCCATCAATCAGTAGATGTGATAGGCCACGAGCTGGTCTGCCCCAAGAACAACGTTCAATTCATGGCAAGTTATTCCGCTCGGGCGATTAATGATGCCCCAGACCGGAGACAACCATTCATCGACTTCGTCGTCTACGACATCCTGCCCGAGAACTCAAAGGAAGTCACCTCCATTAGACGGCGTTCCCTCAGATTCTTTTATGATACAGAGACGAAAATGTTGTATCGCCGATCCTACGATGGATTATTGCTTCGGTGTCTGTCAAACGTAGAGGCCAAAGAAGCCGTACGAGAAGCTCATGACGGTGTCTGCGGGGCCCATCATCCTGGCCCTAAATTGCAAGACCGTCTTCGCCGAATGGGCTATTACTGGCCCACGATGGTAGCGGATGCGATAGACTATGCGAGAAAATGCAAAGCCTGCCAAGTCGATGCGGATTTTATTCACCAGCCATCCGAATTCCTACATCCGACAGTGGCATCCTGGCCCTTCGAAGCATGGGGAATGGACATCATCGGTCCAATTACTCCATCTTCCTCCCATGGACATCGCTTCATACTTGCGATCACGGATTACTTCTCCAAAAGGGCAGAAGCTGTTCCACTCGCCGAAGTAAAGACTTCAAACGTGATCAGCTTCCTGAAGCATCACGTCATCTATCGCTTTAGACTACCCCGAAGGATCATCCACGATAATGGTCCGTAGTTCGCAAGCCACGCCTTCTATCGGTTTTGCGATAAGCACCGCATCCAGAATTTTGCTTCGATACCATACAACCCAGCAGCGAACGGGTTGGCAGAGGAATTCAACAAAACAATCATCAAACTCCTCAAGAAGTTTGTCTCTTCCAACAAACGCGACTAGAACGAGAAGCTCGTTGAATGTTTATGGGCGTATCGTACTACAGTTCGAACATCTACCGGGAACACACCATTCTCCCTGGTGTACGGGAGTGAGGCAGTTCTTCCATTAGAGACTCAAATACCCTCACTCCACGTCGCCCTCACTTATCAATTGACGACGGATAATAACTTCCGACACCGACTACAAGAGTTAGAGGCCTTAGATGAAAAGCGTCTTCTCGCACAGCAAAGAATCGAGCTATACCATGCACGCATCTCTGGAGCCTTCAATAAGAAGGTTAAGATCAGAATATTCCAAGTGGGCGATCTCGTTCTGGCGGTTCGGAGATCGATGGTCATGACTCACAAGACCGCCGGCAAGTTCCAGCCAAAATGGGAAGGCCCATTTATCATTGAGGCCGTATTCTTCAACGGAGCTTACCGCCTCGTAAAACAGAATGGGGATTTGCTCATGTTGCCCGTCAACGGCAAGTTCCTGAAGAAATACTATGTCTAGACGACAATTTTCCAGATCATTGTGTCATGTGCCCGCTGGTACCACTGAACTCGACCTCACAATTTTCCAGATGATCGAGTCATGTGCCCGCTGATACCACTGAACTCGTCCTCACAATTTTCCAGATCATTGAGTCATGTACCCGCTGGTACCGCTGAACTCACATCCACAATTTTCCAGATCATTGAGTCACGTACCCGCTGGTACCGCTGAACTCAGACTCACCATTCTCCAGATTCTCGAGTCATGTACCCTCTCGTGCCGCTGAACTCACATCCACAACATCCCAGATTACCGAGTCATGTACCCGCTGGTGCCATTGAACTCACACTTTCACAATATCGAGTCATGTACCCGCTGGTGCCTCTGAACTAACATCCCGATCACTCTTTCAGATAGTAAGTCATGTATGATCATACCTCTGAACTTTCTTCCTGGAAGAGATCCTCCCTCATGATCTAACACCTGCACTCCCAGTGCACAAAAAGGGTAATCGATCCACAAATTTCTAAAATGGCCATATCCTCATTACCTCTGAGTCTTTTCACTTCCGCCAAAAACAAATCACCCCCTACATAGAACTTCCATGTCCTCATTACCTCTGAGTCGTTCTATGTACCCCCTCTTCATTGAGCCCACTTCTGTCTTGTCCTCATTACCTCTGAGTGGGAAGGCTCCGTAGAAGAAACCTTCATACTTGCCATGTCCTCATTATCTCTGAACAAGTATGTCGATTCCCTTTTCCACCTATTATCTGTACCCACAAACGGAGTACGACAAGGATAATAGGTCCACAAATGTCCTCCGTTGACCACAAATATCCTCCGTGAATTCATTCCTGCCATGTCCTCAATACCTCTGAGTAGGAAGGTTCCACGATGAAACCCTCATACTTGCCATATCCTCATTACCTCTGAGCAAATATGTTGGTTCCCTTTCATCCTATTATCTGTATCCTAAACCAGGGTATGCCAAGGATAATAGGCCCACAAATATCCTCTGCTAAATTTCTTAGCACAAGCCCGCCATCTCGTCATGCCCCGGGAGCCCAGCTGCTCTACGGCATTCTTTTTCCCGATACCGAGAGCACCCATGACCACTTTGCCATGGCTGTTCCAGGTATCCTAACCAAACTTGTTATCCGTACCTAAAACCAAGGTATGCCATGGATGACGAGTCCACAAACAAGTCCTCCGCGCGGGGCAAACATCACCATCATATCACAGGTACAACAAGCAATGCAAATGAAGGGTAGAATGGAAAGTACTCTTTATTTGAAAGAAAAAAAAAGCATTACATCTTTTGGGACCACGTCCCTCTAAAAAAGAAAACAGGAACAAAACAAAAGAGGAAAAGGCCGACTATAGCTCAGCATTACATAACTCCAAAAGACGATTCTTCACTAAGGTGGCCTCCTGTTCGAGTCGCTGTTTAACTCGACACTCATCCACCCGGGATAACCGCTCTTCATTATCCAAGCCCATGAGCTCCTGCCAGTCATCTTCCAACTTCTTCAAGGCAACTTCCACGTCAGTCGAAGCTCGATTGACTCTGTCATCCTCCTGAATAACCAGCTCCTTATCAATACGGGCAGCCTCAAGTTCAGAATCCAAGAAAGTTAGCTTCCTCTGAAGCTCAAGGATCTGCTCTCGCGTCTCAGTGATCCCACGGGAGGCAGCCGCTTCTCGAGCTATGACATCTTCGCCCTCATGGCTCAATTGATCATATCGATTAGACAGATCACGAAGGTCCTTCAGTACGGTCGGCCTGGTTTTTTCTCGAGCAGCCCTTGTGTTCTCTATAGTAGCAGTGAGAAAGCCACGCTCCCGATCTATAACAGCAGACAAATCAGCCTGCCGCAGCACCTGCGGCTGGGCCACCAACTGCTCAGTCTCTAATAACTTCGCCTCCAAGAGCACAGCCAGTCCCGCACCACCGAGAAGAGTCTTAAGGATATCAATTTGACCCTAGGCGCATTGTCGGGACAAGACGAAAGAGGTCCCTCTTTCCACAGCAGCCATTATTCCCTTCCTCAAGTGACGGTGAAAACTGTCAACTACGTCCTGTAACGCGTCATCCAAGACCTCTGTAGAGGACGACGTCAGAGGAAGCGTGGCCGGCAACATCGGAGGAGTAATGTTAGAACTTGCCATCAAGGGGATGGAATCTGAGCAGAACGACGCACGGATAACGGATAACTCCTCCTCCGCCACCCGAAGAGCCTGGATACTCGGTAGGGCAGAGAGGTCGGCTCTCGGAGCAACCCCAGCAGAAGAGGATGAAAGGACCATCATCCCCTGTCCTGGCCGTCCCATCACCAGACTTTCCGAACTCGAGCCCACGGGAGGCCCCTCAAGATGAGCCGGAGGAGGAGAAAGTACACTCCCCTCCACCGGTGCCCCTTCGATAAAGTTCGTCTCAATAGTGTCCATCCTTAACACTGGAGAGGCCGGACCTGTATGCCCAGAACAATGATCAGTCGACGTGACCTGAAGGATATGATGATAGGGCAGATAGGCCTCCTCACGGGATAAGATTCGGCTTATCTTACCAGGAGAGGGACATGGAGGCTGCAGCTCGTGCGTAGCCGACATGACCTCCTTACCTGCAACCTCCTAATTATATCCAACGGGTTCCTCTATCCCAGCCACCCCGGAGGGAAGTACGACGCGATCAACATCATCTTGACAAAATTTAGCGATTTCAGGGACAGGTTCATTTAAACCCCCGTCATCCCTGGTCACCACCTCAGCATCTTGAGACTCTTCTTTTTCTCTTGACACCTACAAAAGGAAAGAAGATGATTAAAATAGAAGCTAGAAGGAAAGAAGGAAGGAAGAATCAGGAGTGGCTTGGTTACCTCTGACGCAGGGTTAATTTCTTCTCCACTTTCTCTTATTGTTAGCTGACGGTGTCTGGTCGCAACCAATTTTCGAGAACGAGAAATACCGCCAACAGGAGAAACTTGCCTGCTACGCTTTGGAGAAGGGCCAGGCGCAACGGGTGACTGATCCTCCAACATCTTATTTGACGAAATAGGCGACTGATCCACCTCTACGTCTGCCACCGGAAGGATAGAGTCATCTACACCATGCTCGTTGCATTCATCATCCTCAGCAGCGGAATCCAAATCGGGCACTTTGACTCCAGTCTTTCTCTTCTTGGCCCCTTGAGATCCTTCCTCCAGGCCGGTACCAACAATAAAACAGGCACCTGGGTTAAAATCGACCGGAGGTTTGTTCGCCATGACATGATACAGAGCCGCCATGTACAAGATCTCCACTGACGCCTTAATGGCAGGGACCGAGAAAATGGTACGGGTAAGGAATGTATCGTAGTATTGCCAAGCCCTGATACCATCAAGAAGGCTACCTTCAAAACCCAGACAGGAGCTGGGATTGTCTAGACAAAGTTGGCTGTATCCAAACTGCCGGGCAAACCTGCTAGGCAGATAAGGCTCCAGAAAAACAGTATTGCGATTACGATACACCAGGTGTGCGGGGCGGATGTTACGCAGCCACAGGAGCATCTGGCCGTCCAGAAGTTGAGGGGGCACAATACCGTCAAGATGTACAGTCTCTATGTCCTTAGCAGTAAAGCGAAGGACGGATACGAATATATGGTACATATCTGCCCTCGCCAATGCCATCCGGCAAGCCCGTATGGTCTAATGCTTCCAAGGCTCATCACGATAACGGAAGATAAATGCGTCATCATCAGTTACACCGTCCTCAGAGCTCGGTCTCATCAAAGACGAATAATGCATCAACAGCCACCCCATCAAATAGTGATAGGGCAACTCAGTCCGTTCAAAATCCTTGGTCACGTCGCGAGCGATGACCTTAGAAGTGAAGGTGCGAAGGCCATGATGTATGCTGCATACGATGGCTGGAAGGAGAGCTAGCCTGATTCTCAAAACTAACTTCACAGTCGGAAGGATGAAGTTACGACTGATTCTCTCGATAGAACCAGCCCCTCCAGAGACTACACAATTTCGCAGCCATATCATCAAAAACCCCGCCAAGAGCGCCTTCTCTGACAGCTCTTGGGTATCCTGGTAAAAATAACCAAAAGATTCGGTCTTGCTCCCGAATCTAACACTGGTGGTGGCCACCCTCTTAGCCGACGACACCAAATCTTTAACCGCCTTTCGGGATCGAGGGCGACGGGAGGTAACTCGACCGGAGGCATCCGGTGGGAAGAGATAGTGCACCCAGTCCTTGGTGTGGGGGGCATTCCCTTCCGAGTTGCTATCCTTTCGGGCTATCTGATGACATGTGCTATAGTGGCACAATATCTCTTGGTAAATAGCCACGAAGCCGGGATTCCGCCTTTCCAAATCTTCGAACTCCTCATTCGTGGGTGTATACGCCTCGAAAGCTTCGTCCCCCCAAGGGAGCTTGGAGACCACGTGCATTTCATGAAGTGCAAGCCCCATTTCCCCTACGGGTGTATAGAAGGTTCCCGTACGGCAGTTATACATCTCCAGCAGAGACACGAACAACTTCTTGTTTATGGACAAGCCATGGCTGGTGCCTCGAATAGCATGGAAAAGGCCAATCTCACACAAAAAGGTCTTATACTTCTGCAAGATCCACATAGACAGGTTGGTCCACGAGGGAATAGGATGTATCCAACTAGGGAGCATCAACCGGCCAATGGGGTAGGAGCCCTTCCGAGCAAGTTGATTTATAAAAGTGTCGACAGTAGAAAAGGTGAAATTAGGGCCCGACACATTTAAGAGAGTACCTAGGACCAATTCCGTTACAGAACAGCTGGTGTGCACCTTGCCGGCAGTCATTGACTTCAGATTGTTGTTATAATAGATGTTTCCCACAAACATCCCACCTCGGGTAGGGGTTAAAGTTTTCCCCATCTTCTGGTCCAATGGGAGCATATTGAACCAAGATAATGGGAAGTGTCACTCCATTTGGGGGATGCGGATCGCCATCTTATGAGAGACAAAACTCCAATTCTCTGACACCTCCAGAACATGACTGTTCTCCACAGTCAAGGCGTCTCCAAAAAAGAATGCAGGCTTCAAATATTCCCCTTCGAATTTTCCGGAGTTCATCATAGCGTTAAGGAAATGGAAAGGCTGATTCTTTATGGCATTCAGTCTAGCCGGGGGTTCGTCACTTGAAAACTGATCCGCCATACGCTGAACAATATGGTCGTACCTATAACCCAGAGCAGCTTGGGCACTACCTACCAGGAGTTCTCCGGCAGCATTTACCCCAGAATTACTGAAAGGAAGACAGAGAAAGTTAAGTTAAAAAGAGGGATAAAAAGAAATGATCGGGTACTTCCAAGCCTCATGCGGCTCAAGAAAACACCCATGCGGTTCCAACTTAACATAGCCTCATGCGGCGCCAATGAAGCCTTATGCGGCTTAATCTCGGGGGAATGCTTATGTGGTCCTATTCAGTAAAAATTCATGCGGCAGTGCTCTCATAAGGCCCTTAGGGTTCGGACAAAATTTGTACTGATCGCGTGACAGACAAAATTTGTGCGAATCCATGCGGCTCAGCATAGATCATATATTTGCAGAGCGCGTATACGGTCACAGCAGCTATTCTTAGGCGGCTCGCAGCTCGACCATAGGCTGGACATGCGACTCACAAAGGCTCGTACATAAAGCATGCGACGTAGCCATAGCGGTTAGGGTTCTTTAGCCCTTGCAATGTCCTTACCAGCAATGGGGGGGTGAATGTCAGAATGAACCACGGGGACGACGATCGGTGGTGGAGCGACCGCAGTCGAAGAAGAAGCAGTCTTGCCCTTTGCCGTCGCGGTCGACGAGGACGCTGCCTTCTTCGCTGCGACGGTCTTCTTGGGAGCCATTACCAATCAAGAAGAAGATGAAGAGCGGGATAGGAGAAGATTCAAAGAGAAGTCCTCTCTCTCTCTCAGACTCCTCTTATTTATAGAAGGACGAAAGGGGGAAGACACGTGGAGTACTAAAACCGCCTCGTATAAAGACAAAACTGACTCCTCGGATTTCGCCCCCTCTCCCATAAAGAAGATTCACCCGGGGCTTAAAATCCAGAGATTTGATGAACCAATCCTCGGGAGCTATACGGCTAAGCCATTTATGCAGCCGAAACTTCCATGCGGCTGAAACTTCCATGCGGCCAAGAAGAGCTTCCACACGGCCATGCTTCTTATTCAAAGTATTTCAATTTTGAAAATTGAAAACTTTGAAGGGGTCTTGTAGAAGCATGGAAAACAATAAAGAAAGAGCCCTACGGCCAAAAAACTCCATGCGGTTCAGAAAGCCCATGCGGCTTAGAGGACCCATGCGGCTCAACGAGCCTATGCGGCTCAACGAGCCTATGCGGCTCTGTGATCTCTATGCGGCTCAGAAGAGAGGACACGTGGCATTGCAAACAGTCCTCTCTTCCGTACAATACTACATTAATTGCTTGGACGGCTGACCACTCTGACAAAACGACAGGTCTGACACAAAGAGGCAATTATGACTCTGTCATAATGACAGAATCCTAGGAAATCAAAAGAAAATCTCTGGCACAACTTCCCGAGATCCAAAAAATGCCACGCAGCCTAGATACGTGGACGGTCATATGCGGCTCGAATGGAGACTCCCTATGCGGCTCAGGCTGAAGTTGTCCTATGCGGCCCAGATTGAAACAACCCTATGCGGCTCAAGCAGATGCAGCCTATGCGGTTCACAAGGATCATCTCCATACGGCTCAGATTATCATACAGTTCAGAGATTCAGAGGCCACTCCCCAGGCAGCCCTGCCACATGGCCAGGCGTATGCGGCTTAGCCCCTATGCGGCTCAACCCTTATGCGGTTCTTCCCTCCTGCGGCTCAGTGACTCCCGGACACGTGTCATAAAGCCAATCAATTTCCCAGATTTACTGCAATCAAAGATTGGGTCAAATCCTAATAATCTGGGACACGTGGCAGGAGAATAAATTAAATTTATTCATTCAAATTCATAGACATCAGCAAATCATCACCACGAAGATTTATTCCAATCAGCATTAATTACTGATAGGATTTGGTACAATCTACACTAAATGGCCCAGATTTATCACACTCAAGATTAATGGCCTAGATTGATGGATCAATAGGCCGTCGCCACTTTAAGGGGCAATCATTGTGAACCCTAATGAGGTCCCTCCATTCTTATAAATAGTAGGGTGCCATTCCCTTACAGGATATATATACGCACACATACATACAGAGAGAAAATTTCGAGATCAGAGAGAGCACCACATACTTGGAGAGAAAAAGCAGAGAGAGCAAAGAGAGTATTTCTTCAACGCCAAGCAATCTTCTGGAGCCAAGGTTGCATACCGATCGTCCAAGGAGTAAGGCAGAGCTGTCGTAGCTTTTCCGAGCCTCTATCGTCACCCTCCAGAATCTAAAATAAACAATTATACTTAGACTGCTATACCTAGGCTTTCGTCCCTAGGCTTTCTTTGTACAAGCGAGTTTGTAATGTGAAGTAAAAGTCCAGTCCTCCGATAATTGTTCTGCTCTTTTATATTTCCTGGCAAACAGTCACATATATCTACCTATCACTAAATCTGATAACATTAACACATATCCTTTCACACACATGCCAAACACACATACTCACTCTTTTACCTCTCTTTCTATATATATATGTATGTGCCTATATATATATATATATATATATATATATATATATATATATATATATATATATTTTCTATATATATCTATGTATATGAATATGTGAATGTGAATAATATATATACATTATATGACTATGTTTGTGTGCTTTGTTAGCTTATGGTTTAGTTTTGTGCTTGGTTTAGCAAGTGACTTAGGCTATGAGTTAGTAGCTATCTTGGATACTTGATTTACATATACTTAGTTTGTTTAGACCTAGAATTGACTAACCTAGACTAGTTGACCCTTGTTGACCCAACCCTAGCTAGTTTGACCATAGTTGACTAGAGTTGACCTAGTTTGACTTTATAGTTGACCAGAGTTGACCAAGAGTTGACTTTGACCTAGATTGACTTAGACTCATGTAGATTGCATTATAATTTCAATTACCATATAAATTGAACTCTTTATAACATGTGTTGCTATACTAGGACTCTGTGACTCCAGTTGGCCATCTTTTTATATCAGCTGTTCAGGGTATCAGGTGTAACGACCGTGGTTCGTATTACATATTTTGATATACGTATACGTATATTGCATGTTTCATGGCATGGTTTATCTTGGTGTTGCAATTGCGTGGTTCGACTTGGCTTGGTTTGGTTTGCCTTGGGTTCATCATGAACCAAAAGAAAATCCCTACCTACTCCCAAACTCTTCCTTTATTAGCCGCCCACCTTCACTCTCTCTCTCTTTATTAATTCTTCTTCATTTACTTCTCCTTCTTCACCATTACTCTCTTCACCTACCATGGAGAGAGCTTAGGCAAGTGCAGCTTGATTTATGGAGGAACTCAGTTTTTATTATTCCATTCTCTTCCTCACGAGTGTAGGAGCGTAAAAAGTGCTTCAAAGAAAGAGTCATCTCATTCATAAGTGATCTGCTTTATGCCTAGCGGAGCGGGTAATCTCTTTACGCCAAAAACTAGGCTAATCAATATACGCCTAAGCAGGCTGATCATTTTACGCTCGGGTCTACACCCATGATTTTATGCCAAGGACAGAGCAGCCTCTTTTACGCTGGACAAAGCTGTCAAATCTCGCTTTTAATGTAAACTTTGACATGAAGATATTAATGATGGCATTTACCACAGAATTCAATAGGATTTGTCTTATACAAAGACCATTGTTGTCATTTATGGGGATCGAGCTACTTTACGCTCACTGTATGGTTTCTTTTACGCACGGAGTTTTACATGAGTTCTTACGCTCATAAAACAATGTGTGCGTAAAGTTTATTTGAGCCATTTTACGCTCAAGGTTATTCGATAACCACTTTACGCGGGGAACCTATAACAAAGCTATTTTACGCTCATCTCACTGTTTTACGCTCAGAGGATGTTTGAGCTATTTTTTACGCCCTATTCTTTCTGGCCAGTTTGGAACGTGGTTTGCCTACATGGCCTTCATGCCACATATTTCGAAGAACATGTGTACATGTATCCTATTCTTACTGAAATGATGAGACGTGTGTCAACATATGCAAAGGATGACTCTGATCATGGGTGGCAGTTGTTAGCGTAAAGACAGACTTTGATGCTCTTTTACGCACAGAAGCCCCAGTCTATAAATAGACTCATTTTTTTCAGGGACAAGGAAGAGAACAGGAGAGAATATAGAGATCAGGACTTCGAGATTTTGATTCTCCAGAGCATTCTTCTTCAACTTTTCTTTCAGAACAGAGTGAAGCAAAGCAGGAAAGCATTCGGCCTCGCCATCAGTTCCCAAGTGCGTCGATACCTTTCTGGTGACTTAGTTCTTCCAAGTTGTTCTACTTTAAGCAGTGATCTTCATCATCATATGGTCCAAGGAACAAAGTGATCATTTACGAATCAGACTTCCTTAGCAATACTTTCCCAGAATCAAATTTGTACTTCTTGTACTCTCTTTTTTCTCGTTTTATTTTCAAAATCCAACCTTTTGTTTGGCAATTTTGTTAAGTGAAACAAAATGGCGACTCTGCTGGGGACGACCTTCTCCTCTGACGAGGAGGTGATTGCTCAATATGATAATGTTTCGGTCGGTTCGACCAAGAAGACTCTGGTTGTGCACTTCGACCAGACTGCCTATGAAGAAATGCTTCGAACTGGGGGTGGTTCTCGCCATTCCAATGTTCAAAAGTCTCGCAAAGCACAAAAAGTTTGGATTCCCAAATCCAAAGTGGTTTCTGATCTCTCTGTGACTTCTGGTGAGAAGGGAATTCTTCCCACTCCTGTCGTAGGGGCTCCCGTTCGTAACGAGGCGGTCCTTACTTCAGAGTTGCACTCAAAATGTGATAGTTTATCTCCCGTTTGTAACGGTGAAGATAATCAGGTTTCACGTCCACTGCGTAAGAATCAAGTTTTACGCTCAGTGGGTAAAAACCAAGTTTTACGCTCACGGCATAAGAATGAGTCTACCATTTGTAATATGGCAGATTCTAATGCTTCTGAGTGTAAAAATAAGTCTCCCGTCTGTGACGTGGTAGACACACACAAATTATGCTCCTCGCGTAAAGCAAAATCTCCCGTCTGTGACGTGGTAGATAATCAATTTTTACGTTTTACGCACAAAGGTAAGTCTCCTGTCTGTGACAGTGTGGATAAAATTCATAATGATGTTTGCACATCTAATATGAATATACCTAACCGTGTGCAGCGTAAAAATATCGTTGGTAAAACTTCTGTCCTAAACCAACAACCTTTTTATACTGCTTTACGCAAAGTACCAAACTTGCAAATCACGCGCCATGAAAATGGAGTCCTTCGTGCTAGATCTCAAGATTTACGCACACAACTCCAAACGCGTAAAAATGTACAGTTTGGTTCTGTGAATGAAGCCAGTAATCTTCTTTATACACGAGGGACTAAATGTTTTTCTATCCCAAATGTAATAAAGAAGAATACTCCATCTGTTCCTTCTGATTTACGTGACTTGCTAATGCAAAAGCGTAAGAATTCACAATCTCCGGTGACGCTCCCCCAAGAAAAACATTATTGTGAATATCACCAGGTTGTGATCAACTGTTGTTGTTCGGCTTCAAGACGGTCAGTTTTTGATCTTTTAAGTTTTAACTCGCTTCAACATCAAGCTGAAAACCAAGAGGATGAGCTGTCATATGCATCAGTCAACATGGCATCTCATACTAACAAAGGACGACGACCGAGACGGAACATGTCCCAAACTCCAGGTCAACAACAATTCAACAGACTTTTTGATTCCTTTGAAGGAGTATATCAGAATACTCGATCAAGAAGACAAAGACAATTGTAGACTTCTGATTCAGAAGCTGGGGGTACTCAATCTTTTGAGTCTGATACCGATAGTGTGGATTCATACTTCTATACTAATCCCTCTATATCTTCAAAAGATGTTGAATCCTACGCTGTTGGAGGTGAACCAGAGACGTCATCTGCTAATACAGAACAACGTCTCACTGCCGTTGAGCAATCATTGAAAGACATGCTCAACATGGTATAAAGCATGCATCAGATAATTTTGAATCAGTAAACTGCTCAACCTACAGTAGTAACTCTGGTACCAGTAGCAGCACAAAATCAAGATAGTCAAGGGGCTGATATACCATCGAATATTTAAGAGCTTGCTGTTAATCAAAATTCTGCATCTCCAGATCCCATCATTCCAGAAGATGTACCACCTCCAGTGGGGGTTACGGTACATCTAACGACTATTCAATCAAATGTGCTTCCTCAAACCAGTGAAGCCATTCAAGCAGTGCGTGAACTCAAAGCACAGTTTGAGGTTTTGAGGCACAAAGATCAGCTCCAGAGGTTAGGGATTAAGCATCCTTATCTTCCTCATTGGAATGATGTACCCTTCCCTCTGAAGTTCAAGCCACAATCCGTGGTTTTATTCGATGGAAAAGCATCTCCCAGTCAATATATCAATTACTTTGATATTATGACTGTACACTTGCAGAAAAATGATGCTCTCCTCACTCGAGTGTTCATTGGGTGCTTGACGGGTTCAGCTTATGACTGGTATCGTAGCTTACCCGATAACTCTATTTCGTCTTTTGACGAATTCAAGGCAATGTTTCTTTCCCGCTTCTATGAAGGAGGTATGGACATGAACATGTCCTCCTTAATAGAAATAAAATAAAAGGAGAAAGAAGATACTCGAACGTTCATTGAACGTTTTCGACAGGCTACTCTAAAGATGCCTCCTGGTATGCCAGATTCAGCGTTGATCGATACATGCAAGATGAATCTGCGACCATCCATTGCTGTCTTCACAGATTCCCAATTCACAGATTGGGCTTCGTTTATCATAGCAGCAGTTTCTGCCGAAACCAATGGTAGGTTGGCTCGGGAACATGGGATAATTTTTGCTTCAGAAGATAAAGGGAAGAAAAGTAATCCTGGTAATAATCCTGGCAATCGTAACGTGAAAGGAAAAGATACTCTTATGGTCAATCTCTCCAAGAACAAAGCGACGCCAAATAATCAGGAATCTTCCAGGCCAAAGGAAGAATACTCTTTTGACGAAAGTGATATCCCAGAGATATTTCAGTGTCTGGTGAAAAGTGGCAAACTTCAGATTCCAGAGCCAAAAAGGCCTAATGAGGTGAATCTGACTGATAATCCCAAATATTGTATCTATCATAGATACATTAATCATCCTACCAGTGCTTGCTATGTCTTGAAAAAGAAGATCCAAGACCTGATAAATGGTGGCGCTATCGCTTTAACCAATAATGACCATACGGTTACAACCAACATGGTGTCTCTTCAGTTTGGAGATTTTCCTCCACAGCAAGTCCCAGATGGAATTATCCCAATTCCGAAGGCGACGATAAAGATCGTAAATATCCCGTCCGCCATGGAGAAAATACAGGATTATTGCCGCTCACATTGAAGAATAGTGAAATCATGTGGGTACATCCTGACTTAATACCTGAGTTGGAAAATGAAGGTAAAACTTTAAAATCCAAGAAAGGTAAGAAAGTCAAAACCTGCAACATGATTTCTCATGTTATTACAAATCCCGATGACTTGGATCATCTATGGGATGGCCTTCCTCTAGAAGGTGGACTGAAAGGATTAAACATCTGTCCTCCAAGTCTAGCTCCTCCTACCAAGCTCAAGCTTACTCATCAGCAGTGGCTAGCCATGAATAGTATTCCCTTATATCAGGCACAACAAGTCTTTGTTGCTTATGAAAAAGCTCCAACAGGGATTTCTCCTCGTATCCCGAATCCTTCTCCCCCCTTAACTACAGAGACGTCTATGCTTCATTCTTCTGTAGTTGCAGAGGTTTCTTCCTCTTCTTGTACTAAAACACCTGTCAAAAGTTCGCTGCCCACTCACTTATATAGTCAGCAATCTGTTCATCTCATAAAGAAGATGGGTTACGACTTTCAAAAGGCAGAAGGTTTGAATTATGATAAAGGAATGCGTCTTCCTTTACAAATTTAAAATCAGAATTCCACTGCTGGATTGGGTTCTGAAATGCCTCATGATAACCCTCACAAGAAGAAGACTAAGGGAAGAAAGATTAAATCCTGTAATATGGTATTTCCTTCTCATGAGTCTGAAGAAGAAACTTTTGCTGGTACAAGATCTGGAAAAGAGTACCATAAAGACTATGAGGGATCCTCCAAAGAAGCGGAAGATATAGTGGAAACTCTACCAGTTCAACCTTCTCCTATTAAACCGTCTGTGGTTGAAAAGGGAAAATAGAAGGCAGTACGCTTTGATATCCCATTGAAGCCTGCTTCCAATCAGGGGGTGGTGATGAAACCTTATAAATTTGACATTCTAGCTCAGTTAGCCAATACTCCAGCTAGACTTTCTATATTTGAAGTGCTTCGCCTTTCCAGAGAAAGCAGAGAGACTTTGAGCGAAGCTTTACTTCAAGCAGATTCATGCTTGGCACAACTCAAGACTCCTGATAATATACCAGTGTCATGTCCGCAATGCCTCTGTGTTACACTAGATATATCGGATCCACTGAAATCGACAGGATTTACATCGATCCTGGGTCTTCAATTAGTATAATTCTTCAAAGTATGCTAAGACTCCTGAGGATTCCTACTAGTGAGCTGACTTACACTAGTACTACGATAGTCGGTTTTAACTCTGGCAAGAGAAACCACTAGGGAAGATTCGTCTACAGATTCAGATTGGTGATCTTCGAACTATGATAACTTTCTATGCTATCAATTCGGACGTATCCTACAATATTCTTCTTGGAAGACCGTGGATTCATGAGCACAATATTGTGCCTTCAACTCTTCACCAATGTTTCAAACATGTGGACTCCCACGGAGTTGTAAAAACTGAGTTTGCTGATATTAATCCATTCAAAGGTGTTGAAGCCTACTTCTTTGATTCAAGGCTTTATAAACAAGAGCATGTGAAAGATATATCAGACATGGCTGAAGATCAATCACCCTCTGAGGATCACTCTATTAATGAAGATCCGCCAGAGGAGCAACCTTTGAAGATCATAGTCAAGGGACGAATCCAATCCCAACCTGGCAATGATCAACCTTTGATGATCAAGGTTAAAGGAAGAACTCAAACTTCATCTGAGGAATCAATAAATATTCCTGCTAAGAGCCAAGTTTAACCTTTTATGATTAAGGTCAAAGGACGTACTTCTTGCACGAATGATCCAGAACTTTCGTTGATTTTCAATCTTGGCAAATCTACGCAGAAGACGGATGATGGTCCACTGTTGATTAATCCGAAGCGTAGCAATCAGACTGTAAATGATGTAAATATTGATCATTCTATACTTTTTGATATCAATGAAGATTTTCTGTTCGAGTATATGGCTGTCAAGTTTATTGAAAGAATGACTTTATCTTCTGATAATCAAAGTCATCAATATAAAGACAACATAGAACCGGAAGAAACTTTATACATTGATCATAAGGAGAATTCTTTCCCTCCTTATACAGATATTGGACCGTATGCTCAAAGGTTCCTAACATCTTCTCCTTATCTTCTACCTGTGGCCGCTTCATCACAAGCTTGCGTAACTTTTAGACGTCATGAAGAATCTTATTTCGTGGTTCCGTCTGATAAGAAAAACAAGCGCCAAATTATGTTTGGCCTGGCTAGAAATATCCATGTTGCTCAGGCAGATGAGCTGAAGGATAAAGACAAAGGAAGAATTCGAATTGATAAATACAGTCAGCAATCTATCAAGATCATTCAGAACATGGGATATGATTTGAAGACTATGTAAGGTCTCAATCAGGGCAAAGGCAGACGATTACCATTAGGTGGTGATCTATTTTACCAAAAGACTCGTCATGGATTGGGATATGACCCGTCCCACATGTTTTATGATGATATACAAGAAGAATTCTTTTCCAGCCCTTCACAATTATCAGATTCAGAGGAACTTCAATGAATCTGGATAAGTACTCTCAGTCAATATGGTTCAAACTGATGGTAAATCCGAACCATTTGAAAATGTCCCTCGAGCCACCATCGGTTCATTTATTTCTCTCATATATATCTACAACAACATCCGTCTTCTTAATTCCCAGCTACCAAATTTTGGTTAAGCTGATTACTTGTCTCTTTGAAGAGAGATTTTGATCTTTTATCTTACAAATTAGTATATAAAGTTGGATTTACTATTTATCATGTTTTCATAACCTCTGAATAAATACTAAACTCACCTTCTTTTCCTTGTATTATGTCCATTTGACCTCTGTATAGATATTAAATCTACTTTCCTTTGGGTTCTTACATACTGTCATGTTCATATTACCTCTGATAGTATTATACACCCTAAATAGAAAATAAGATTATATTATCTATCATGTTCATATTACCTCTGGATAGATATAATGTTTGAGTTTAGAAAATTTGTCATGTTCATATAACCTCTGATGAGTATTTTCTACCCCATACAAAATAAGATTTCATCATAGACTTGTCACGTCCATATTATCTCTGATAAGTGCTTTCTATCTCCTACTTATTGTTTAAAATTCAAAGATAGGATCACAAAACAAATCTTTCATTCATTTCTGGTGGAAATAATACAGAATGGATAGACAAAAAAGATGACAAAACACTCTCTTAAGGTGGAGTGGAAGCGTCTTGGAGCAACTTTTTTAATTCTTCTATCCGTTTGCCACGAGAACTCATAACCTTATTGGTAGCCTCTGCACGTCGAGCTTCAGGAGTGCAAATACGGAAAAGTTCAGCGAAGGTGATTATCAAGTTGTCCTTTGCTTCATCAAGAGTTCTGATGGTCGACTCAGCCCCAAAAGCCTTTTCTTCTAAAATTGAGCTTTGGGTGAGGTGTAGATTTCGAGCATCGATCATCTTCTCCCTTTCAGCCTTCAAGCAAGCTAGCTCTGCCTCAACTTCGCAGATTTTGTCATTCTTGCTCTGAATATCTATGTTCAAAGCATCATAAGCCACTATGTGGCCATGCAGTACAGGTTTTATGCCAGTCAAAAAGGCTTTCTCTTTGGCAACCTTCAGACTGTGTTCACGGAGGGCTGCATTATATGTAGTCTCTCGAGCAAGATAATCAACTGTTAAGGCATCATATTCTTCCTCGATGAGACTTTCAACAGTTTTACTAGACAGATTAAGATATTCTCTGATTGGCTGTTCAAGGTCTTCCATAATTTTCTCCAATACGGCAGCTCTTTCAGTATCATTGAACAAAGCAACGTTCTTGATGGTCGAAGCAATTGCCATCTTCAGAGTCTCATAATTGAGGCCCTTATTTAGAACCATTGTTATCAGGGTTGCCAGGCTTTTATAAAAGGTGTCAGTATAAATCTCAATGAGGAGATCCATTTCTGTGCTGGAACTTGGCGTGGCAACAATATCTAACAGATCCCTTTCTCGAAAATCAGGAACATATGTTGGTGATGCAACAGTAGGATGAGACAAAGTCGTTGTTGCTACCACCGTTATAGCCAATTGATCCCTAGAAGCTTCAGGGATTATATCTCCAATCGGTGTAACAACAGATGGAGGTAGAGCCGATGATGTTACTACTGTTGTCTGGTTCCCAGGGACCTCAGTATCAACGTCTTCAATATTTGTCACTCCAGCCGTTTCTGGAGTTCTGGCGGCGGTAATGTCGGTGGGTGTGGTGACAACTACAGGAGCTGGTTCAGATTCTGACATTGGCTTGTCAGAAATTGGTACTGGATCAGTGACAACAGTAGAGGATGCTATTATTTCCTCAGTTTCTGTTGGAAGTTCAAGCATGCCTCTAACATCTCCTTCAATTGATTGCTCCACAGGATTTCCCAATGATTCAGCTGTGGTAAAACTTTCTACAGCTAATTCTTTGTTCAAGTCTGGATCACCTCCAGTAGTTCCATCATCACCTACAGTAGGATCGACTCTAGTCTTCTCTTTGTGCTGATCCTCAACAAGAGAAGACAATTCAGATTGTGCTTGTTGTGCCTCAAGTGATGAAGGATGTTCTTCTTGAGGCTCCATCTCAGGCTTTGGCACTCCCCCTTCTTCAGCATCTGAGTTTCCTGAAGAAGAAGCTTCCCCTGCAGACTCCTCATTTTCTTCATAGATTTCTTCTTCTTGAGGAGAAAGAACTACAGGCTTTGGTGCAATTATGACATCTGCAAAATGAACAAAAATAAGTTAGTATACAAAATCATGATATATAATTCCGTATAGGTTTTGTATAATACTTGGAATATGTGCATTTTTTTCAAGATATGTTTCATAATCACCATCCCAGTCATCATCCTCAAACTCAAGAGCCGGTTCGTCTGATGGAATGCGATCTTGACCAGCAGTGGATACAGTAGTAGTACCTTCCGTAACTTGTGCCTTAGACGGCAAAGATAAATGAAGTGAGGTGCTAATACGTCCAAGAGACAAAAGTGTTACAGCTCCTGATCCCACTATCTGTGGAGAAACTGAAGATCCTTCTCCAGGATGGACTGAGGAAGAACCGACGAGAGGATCTTCTTCAATGTCCTCTTCTGGAGTGTGAACGCTTGGTTTGGAAGGCCCTTTTGTGGTAGACCTCTTCCTCTTTTCCGGAATTTTCAATGGAGATGTGGCGACTGCACTCTGTTTTCTTTTTCGGCCTTTACCAATAATGATAGGTTCTGCAGCTGGTTCTCCAACTCCTGTTGGGATAACTACTAAAAATAGATCTGGGATGCCGGTATCGTCAGGAATGTCTGCTGGTACCCTGACCTGCTCTTCAATATCTCCTTCTTTAGGCCACCTCAAACTACCCTTCATATTGTAACCATGGGTAAAAGAACGAATTAAAGCATAGAAGTGGGCATACGTATGGAGTATACGTAGTTCTGTAGTGCTAGTGGCAGTCAAAATCCTAAATTTAGCACCAGTCCGAGCAGCACCAAAATACCACCAACCCCTAGCCCCGTCAAGTAATTTCCCATAGTAACAGAAATTAGTCAAAGGATTACCAACATGAAGTTGGTCGTACCCAAATTGGCGAGCAAACCTACTGGGTAAGTAAGTTCGAACGCACAAATATCTTAATTTCTGTACATCAGATGAGAAGGTCTGATGCACTGAAGCCATCTAAAGACTAACTGTGGCAGTACAACTCTTCCTTCAACTTCATCTTCAAACTGGACACCGAAGCAATCCGCTGGAACTTGCGGTCGGGTGCAGAAGAAGTTCCAACCGTATGAATAATTCAGAACTGCTCGGGTATCTGCCACAGTCGTAGCAATCCATGTAGCCTTGCTAAATTTTTGGAGGAAGACCTCCGCATCATCACCTGGGCCTGGCGGTAACAATCTACAGTTGTGATACAACAACCAGCCCATCAGATAAGTGTAGGGCATCTCTACTCTAGGGAAACATTCCGATGAGGAGCATTGTTGATTAACTCCTCGCCGAAGGTCCTTAAACCTGCATTTATCCGATACACCATGGCTGACAGCAGGTTGATCCTGACTTTAAAAACTAGACGTACTGCTGGCCATAGCACACTACGGTAAATTCTGTCAACAATACCAATACCTGGTACAACCCATCTTCTCAACCATAAAGAAAGAAACCTACCAACAAAGCACTCCGTGAGATTTTCTGACTACCATATCTGAGGAAGCTCAAGGCTTCAGTTCCGGCAGGAAATTCTCCAGTCTTCGTAGACAGATATTTATTCGGGAATTTGTAAGTAATCATCATATCCCGAACCTTGTTAGAGGGGATTGTCGAATCTATGTTGATTACTGGAGCTTTGTTTTCTTGAAACCTTTCTTTGTCTTCCTTGGATATCTTATCCTTATGGAAGAAGAGATAAGTTGTCCACTTGTTGATATACGCCAAATGGGATGTACTTTCATGCATCGTGGTACAAATCAGGTAGTGGCACATCAGTTCCTCATATATCTCGATTAACTGAGGGTTAACTCCTCTGATTTCAGCAAGCTCCCTATTGGAGGGAACATATTCTTCATATGGGGCTTCCCCCATTGGCAACTTCGAGATAAACTGCATCTCATGAAGGGCAAGACCCATTTCACCTTTCGGGGTGGCAAAAGTTCCAGTTGAACTTAGATATATCTCCATCAAGGCCAGAAATAAGTTTCCATTCGGAGGAATACTATAACTGGTGGAAGCTACTGCTTCGTACAAGCCAATATCTTTCAACTCTTTCTCAAAGTTCTTTATCATCCAAAGGCTTATCTGAATCCAACTCTGGTTGAATGGAGTCAACCATCCTGGCAGTCTGGGGTTGGTTTGGGGATATAATACAGCTTCCCTCATAAATTTATTGACAAACATCGGGGTTTGTACTGGCTGTATTAAACCCGAATCTTCGCTAGGATTAGAGCCTAGCATAAGGCCAAAAATAGAAGTAACACCTCCATTGGGAACACTAGCAAAGTATCCCATATCATTGGCACGCTCTCTCTTGAAAACAATTCTACCTGGTCGTCCATGACTGCTGGGAGTCAAGTTCCACAGCATTTGTCGAGGATGAGTAGCTTGGACGAATGCTGACAAAGGATAATCTCTGTCCATATCTGGAAGATACATTGCTCTATTTCCAAATTTGAAAACCCAAGACTCCTTCTTGGGGTGTGTCTGGAATTTACAATCAATGGCATCTCCAAATAGAAAGGCTGGTTTTGCGAAGTGTTGTCCGTCTAGTGAACTCAATAATTCTCCATTTATTATGGATAGCAACAGTCTATCCCCTTGAGCTGCTATCAACTGTGCCCTCTCTGCCAGATACTCGGGGTTCGACTGAGGAAATTGGACATGAAATAAATCCTCCAAATAGTTCGAACCTACCATGCCAACCGATGATCCGAAAACTTCAGCGAGGGGGTGAATTTGCAAATCTACTAGTGAAATAACAAAAGAGATCAAGTTAGTTCGAAGTTTTTTATTAAAGAGTTGATGAAAAGCTTACGAAGTCTTTGTTCGACAAAATCTCTCAAAAAGATTGATGAACTTTACGCTACCACATAGTAATATGAGCGTAATACAACTTTTTACGCTGGCATGTACGAACATGAGCATGGTTAAGTTTTACGCTAGCATATTAACTGTGGGCATAAAACCAAATTTTACGCTGATACGTATAACGTGGGCGTATTCTTGTTATTTTTGTTACGCTAACACGAACAACGTGGGCGTACAGTGTTATTTCAGCTTTATGCTAACACGTACAACGTGGGCGTAAAAAGCTGAAAATTTGGTTTATCTTCTTCTTCCTCGACGGATTTGTTTTCTCCCAACCAAAGATTAGGGTTTTACCCATCAAAGGCGGAGCCACGGCCGGGTTGGAATTTTGTTGTGGTAGTGATGACTGAGTAGGGGTTTTCACATGATCAGTCGAGGAGGAATCAATGGCTGGTTTCTTTCCCTTGCTACCGGCGGCGGATGATTTCTTAGGAGCCATCAGATCAAAGTTTCGAAGAAAGAAAAGGCAAAGAGATTCAAGAAGATGAGTAAAAGTGTTTTTTCTCTCTCTGAAAAAGACCTATTTATAAGAGAGATTCAAAACCGACTGTTGGATATCCCTATAAATACGCCGACTGTTGGACATCCCCGCTTTTACGCGGATGGCTGTTGCGTATCCCAAATTTTACGCTGGCAGATCAAATCACAACTTTTACGCTTCTGTTCAAAGTGTTTCAAATGTTGGAGATATTTAAAAACTTTGAAGGGGGTCTTGTAGGAGCGTAAAAAGTGCTTCAAAGAAAGAGTCATCTCATTCATAAGTGATCTGCTTTACGCCTAGCAGAGCGGGTAATCTCTTTACGCCCAAAACTAGGCTAATCAATGTACGCCTAAGCAGGCTGATCATTTTACGTTCGGGTCTACACCCATAATTTTATGCCAAGGACAGAACAGCCTCTTTTACGCTGGACAAAGCTGTCAAATCTCGCATTTAATGCAAACTCTGACATGAAGATATTAATGATGGCATTTACCACAGAATTCAATAGGATTTGTCTTATACAAAGACCATTGTTGTCGTTTATGGGGATCGAGCTACTTTATGCTCACTGTATGGTTTCTTTTACGCACTGAGTTTTACATGAGTTCTTACGCTTATAAAACAATGTGTGTGTAAAGTTTATTTGAGCCATTTTACGCTCAAGGTTATTCGATAACCACTTTACGCGGAGAACCTATGACAGAGCTATTTTACGCTCATCTCACTGTTTTACGCTCAGAGGATGTTGGAGCTATTTTTTACGCCCTATTCTTTCTGGCCAGTTTGGAACGTAGTTTGCCTACATGGCCTTCATGCCACATATTTCGAAGAACGTGTGTACATGTATCCTATTCTTACTGAAATGATGGGACGCATGTCAACATATGCAAAGGATGACTCTGATCATGGGTGGCAGTTGTTAGCGTAAAGACAGACTTTGATGCTCTTTTACGCACAGAAGCCCCAGTCTATAAATAGACTCATTTTTTTCAGGGACAAGGGAGAGAACAGGAGAGAATACAGAGATCAGGAATTCGAGATTTTGATTCTCCAGAGCATTCTTTTTCAACTTTTCTTTCAGAACAGAGTGAAGCAAAGCAGGAAAGCATTCGGCCTCGCCATCAGTGCCCAAGTGCGTCGATACCTTTCTGGTGACTTAGTTCTTCCAAGTTGTTCTACTTTAAGCAGTGATCTTCATCATCATCATATGGTCCAAGGAACAAAGTGATCATTTACGAATCAGACTTCCATAGCAATACTTTCCCAGAATCAAATTTGTACTTCTTGTACTCTTTTTTTTCTCGTTTTATTTTCAAAATCCAACCTTTTGTTTGGCAATTTTGTTAAGTGAAACAACGAGATTCTAATATACTTTAATACTTAGCATTTCTAATTTCCATGCTTCAATTTGTGTAGATCTAAGTTTATTGTATCTCCGAATTTTTAGGTTTTGATCTACTTAACATTATTGTTTCCAAGTTGGATGATTCCAGGTTTTAGAGAATTTCATGGAAGCCTGGATTTAGACCTCGGATGGAGGATTTATGAAGCTTTGAGCCATGGACTTCATGGCTATTCTTCTCGGACCAATGGAGAAGAAGAACAGTCTTCTAGCTGTATGTCACGGACTTAGTGTTTTTGCTAGCACTTTGTCCCGTGCGACGCACTGTCTTTCTCCTCAAAGACTCGTGCAAGCCTTCCCAACCTGACTTAGCTAGATCGCTAAGAAAACTAGAATAGTGGAGCAAAGATGGACTTGTAAGGATCTCTTTATTAACCTGGAGAATACTTACAATTTTTAGGTGGTGAGGAACAAATGAGAGCCTCCCCCTTTTATAAGTGCTCATAGAGCAATAAAAGGAAAGTCCTGGAAGGAATATTCCAAGGATTATTACTTTCTACCATAACTGGAATGGCATATTCCAGGTTTATTCCCTAGCAACATAAAAGGAAACTTCAAGGGCCTTCCAGAAGCTTCTTGGGCCTCCTAGAACGATCTTGGGCCTTCCGGAGAGATCAACAATCTTCTAGAGCCTTCTGCCATCTTCTAGAATGTTCTGGAAGCTTCCCGCATAACCTTGGTCCGCGAAAAGGTTATGCAACTGGGCCTCGGGCAGGGTGCAACATTTGGGACGTTACATTCTTCTCCACCTAAGGCGTTGACGCCCTCGTCAACCATGCTCGCTGAGAAACGCCTGGATCTCGGCTTCGAACTGATGCAGCGTATCAGCACGTTCCCAGCTAAACTCACCGTAAGGCAAGCCCTTCCACTGGATGAGGTACTCCACATACGGGGACACGCCTTGTCGCCGAATGGTCCTCCTGTCCAGTACGGCTTCCACCTCCTTGTCGAAGAAAGTCGTCATGGTCGCCGTCGGTCGCTTCGGAACTCCTCGCTGGGGATCCTCCAAGTCTGCATGGTACGGCTTCAAACAACTTGTATAGAATACTGGATGAATCTTCAGCTTGGCAGTGAGTTCAAGCTTGTAGGCCACCTTGCCTACCTTCTTGAGCACAGGGAAGTGGCCTTCATACTTCCAGATTAGTCCTTTATGTACCTTGCGGAACATCTTGAACAGTTGCGGTTGTAGCTTCACCAGCACCATTTCCCCCTCCTTGTACTCAACCGGCCTTCGCTTCGCGTCGGCCCACTTCTTCATCTTCCTCGTGGCCTTCTCCAGAAATGCCTTGGCAATGTCCGCCTTTGCCTTGAAATTTGAAGTGAACTGGTTGGCCGCATGGCTTCTACTCAAGGACCCCGCACTCAGCGTGTACGGGACAAGTGGTTGGCGACCTATCACCAACACGAATGGACTGCTATGCGATGACTCGCTCCGTTGAAGATTGTAGCAGAACTGAGCGACATCGAGGTGATGCACCCAATCCCTCTGGTTGGCACTCACAAAGTGCCGCAGGTACTCCTCGAGTAGCGAATTGACCCGCTCGGTTTGCCCGTCCGTCTGCGGGTGGAAACTGGTCGAGAAGTGTAAATCCGTCCCGAGGATTTTGAATACTTCTGTCCAGAACTTCCCCGTGAAGCGGGGGTCTCGGTCGCTGACAATGTTGACGGAGATGCCCCAGAACTTCACCACGTGGCTGATGAACAATCGCACGGCCTCCTCTGCTGTGCAGTTCGTCGAAGCAGCAATGAAGGTTGCGTACTTTGAGAACCGGTCCACCACCACGAGAATGGACCCAAGTGCCCCTACTTTCGACATGACGGAGATAAAGTCCATCGAAATGCTCTCCCACGGCCGATTCGGCACGGGCAGAGGCTCCAGCAGGCCCGCGGGCTTCTGATGATCCATCTTGTCTTGTTGGCACACAAGACAAGTGCGAACATAGTCCTACACATCCTCGCGCATGCGAGGCCAGTAGTATGCGGCCTCCAATAGCGCCAAGGTTCGCTTCTGCCCCGGGTGTCCAGCCCACTTTGTGTCATGACACTACTTGAGCAGCTGTCTCCGCAAGCCACTCCACCTAGGCACGACCACCCTGTCACCCTTGGGGTAGAGAAGTCCGTCTTTCAGCCAGAACCTTCTCGTTTTTCCCTCCTTGGCAAGCTTCACTATGGCCAGTGTTATTGGATCCTCCATGATTCCCACTCGAACATGGTCCAGGATGTCCCCCTTGAGCAAGAACACAGACGCGAGCTCGGCCTTCCTGCTAAGCGCATCGGCCACCTGATTTTCCTTGTCGGGTTTGTACTGCAACTCCATGTCGAACTCGGCTAAAAAATCTTGCCATCTCGCCTGCTTCGGAGATAGATTCTTTTGGGACTGAAAGTAGCTCGTGGCAATATTGTCCGTCATGACCACGAACTTGGTGCCGAGGAGGTAGTGCCGCCATGTCCTCAAGCTATGCACGACCGCGGTCATCTCCTTCTCCTGCACCATGTAGCGCCGCTCAGTGTCATTCAACTTGCGGCTCTCGAACGCCTTCCTGCACCAACACCCCACCGATGGCGAAGTTAGACGCGTTTGTATGCACTTCGAACGCCTTGGAGTAGTCTGGTAGAGACAAGACCGGCTTCTCCGTCACAGCCCGCTTCAGTGCCTCGAATGCCTCCTCACATCGGGGCGTCCAGCTCCACGCCCGATCCTTCCGCAGCAGATCGATCAGAGGCGCTGCGATGGCAGAATATCCTCGGATGAACCGCCGGTAGTAGTTCGCCAAGCCAAGGAACGATCGCAGCTCCTTCGGATTGGTGGGAGCCTTCCACTCCCGTATGGACTGGACCTTTGTGCCGTCCATCCATATCTTGCCATGCCCGATCTAGTGCCCCAAGAATGACACCTCTTCTTGTGCGAATGAGCACTTCTCCCGCTTGACAGAGAGTTCGTTCTTCCTTAGCACCTAGAAGATAGTCTTCAAATGCTCGATGTGCTCCTCTATCGTGTTTGATACACGACGATGTCGTCGAGGTAGACCACGACGAACCGATCCAAGTAGGGATGAAAGAGCTTGTTCATCAAAGTACAAAAAGTCACAGGAGCATTTGTTAGACCAAAAGGCATAACCATAAACTCATGTGCGCCATACCTCGTCACGCATGCCGTCTTAGCCGCGTCGCCCTTCGCAATCCAGACTTGATAATACCCCGAGCGCAGATCAAGTTTGGATAAGTATCTCGCGCCTCCCAATTGGTCGAACAAGTCCGCCACCAACGAAATGGGATATTTGTTCTTGACGGTTACTTTGTTTAGTGCACGATAGTCGATGCACAAACGAAGGCTTTCGTCCTTCTTCTTCTGGAACAGCACCGGTGCACCATACGGGGCCTTTGATGGTCTGATGAATCCCGCGTCCAGCAGTTCCTTGAGTTTCTTCTTCAACTCATCCAGCTCGGGCGGGGCCATGCGATATGGAGCCATGGCGGGCGGCTACGTGCCCGGCTCCAACTCGATGGCATGGTCTACCTCCCTCCACGGAGGCAGCCTCTTTGGTAACTCCTTCGGCATGACGACCCCGAACTCCACAAGGACGTCATCGATCTCAGGCGGAAGATCCCCCTGCACGGGTGCCTCCTCCGTCTTGAGCACAGCAAGGTAAGTCATCTCTCCATGTCGCATTTCCTTTTTGAGTTATAATGCGGAGAGAGCCTTCCCTTTCGTAAGCTCGCCTCGTGCAGTTGTCACCATACACGGAGAGCTCTCCTCCATGATCTCGACGACTCCCAGATGCGGTATTGGGATCGCCTTTTCCGAAGTGAGGAAGTCCATCCCAAGGATCATGTTGAAGCCGTCCAGTGGTGCTGCCGTGAGACTGGTGACACCCGTCTAGTCTCCCACTTGGATCTTCACCCCTTTGGCCACCCTTGCACGGGGTGCACCTCAGAGTTGACTGCCTTTATCATGCTTGAGTCTTTTTCCAGCGCCAAACCCAAGTGTCGGACCTCCGTGTCCGAGATAAAGTTATGGGTTGCCCCCGTGTCGACCATCGCCCTGGTGTTGTGGTCGTTGATCTTCACGTCCACGTACATCAGCTCTCGATTTGGGGTCTTGGACACTACCGCCTTGCTCTTCAGAGCATTCAACAGGCGCAGGGCACCCATGTGAGCACCCTTCTTAGGCTCCTCGTCCTCGGCCTCCTCGTATTGGACCGCGTTCACCTTCTTTCCCCTGTTCAGGAAGTCTCGTGCGAAGTGATTTCTTCCGCACAGGTAGCATTCAATCTTCCGCTCCGTCGAAGGCTTTGCTTGCGGCTTGTCCTTCGGCGACGGCCCTCCCTTTCCATTGTTCTTCTTCGCTCCCCCACCATTGAACTTGGTGGTGGTCTTTTCCTTGGGCTTCGGGGCATCATTCCGTCCATACTCCATCAGCTTCTCGGCTTCCGCAACAGCCGCGTTCACATCCGACACATCTTACCTCTACAATTCTTGTGCCGCCCATGGTTGTAGACCCTCCAGAAAGTGGAACAGGCGATCCTCTTCGCCCATAGTGGAAATGGAAAGCATCAGGCGGGTGAACTCCACCACATACTCCTTGACGGACCCGGTGTGTTTGAATTGTCGCAAACTCCGTCTCGCGACATACTCCATGTTCTTCGGGTAGAATTGAGACTTGATCTCCTTTTTGAGATCCTCCCAAGTCTCAATCTTGTAGAGCACCTTTTCTATATCGATGCACCTGCGTAGCCACCACAGCATAGCATCATCAGAGAAATATAGGGATGCTGTGTTTACCTTATCGGTCTCATCTTCGATGCGGACTGCCTTCAGGTAGCGCTCGACATTCCAGATGAAGTTATCTACCTCCTTCGCATCCCGTACGCCAGTGAAGTGTTTAGGTTCTGGATACTTCACCCTCTGCGTCGACTCCCTCCTCGGAGTCGGACCACCAGCAATGGCCCTCTCGAGGACCTTCGCCTTGGTTTGTGGCTCCTTACGTAGTTCAGCAATCTCCGCCTTCGTAGCCTTTCGTTCCTCCTCGAACTCGGCCTGCATCTCGCGGAGATGCTCTCGGAACTCCGTCATAGCCGTGGCGACATCTGCCTCCAAACCTTGGGCGAATTCCTCGTGAGCCGCTTGGTTCTGCTCCACTTGATACTCGACGCCCGTCACGCCTTTCTCCAGCATCTCAATCCGGTCAACCAACTCGCCAAGAGCCCGTTCCACCAACAGTTCCTTGCTCTTGCCCTTCCTCGAGGTCTTCGCCTTCTCCTTAGACGATGAGGGTTGTTCGGGTTCCTCGTTGATGATGGCTTCGATCGAAGACATGACGGCGATCGAACCTTTGCTTTGATACCAATTGTCATGGACTTAGTGTTTTTGCTAGCACTTTGTCCCGTGCGGCGCACTGTCTTTCTCCTCAAAGACTCGTGCAAGCCTTCCCAACCCGACTTAGCTAGATTGCTAAGAAAACTAGAATAGTGGAGCAAAAATGGACTCGTAAGGATCTCTTTATTAACTTGGAGAATGCTTACAATTTTTAGGTGGTGAGGAACAAATGAGAGCCTCCCCCTTTATAAGTGCTCATAGAGCAATACAAGGAAAGTCCTTGAAGGAATATTCTAAGGATTATTACTTTCTACCATAACTGGAATGGCATATTCCAGGTTTATTCCCTAGCAACATAAAAGAAAACTTCAAGGGCCTTCCAGAAGCTTCTTGGGCCTCCTAGAACGATCTTGGGCCTTCCGGAGAGATCCACAATCTTCTAGAGCCTTCCGCCATCTTCTAGAATGTTCTGGAAGGTTCCGCATAATCTTGGTCCGCGAAAAGGTTATGCAACTGGGCCTCGGGCAGGGTGCAACATTTGGGACGTTACATGTAGCTCCCCTTTCCGGAAATATTTTTTAAAATATTTATTTATTCATTTGACTTAATGGTGATTTTTTTAAATTTTGTTTTTATAAATAATTATTTAGTTAATTATTACGGTAGATGACTTTAGCCATGATGGAATTTTGAAGTACAAGACGGTTAGCAATTATGGCACAGATAGTGCAGTAGCATGCTTTGACTAGTGTTTAGCCATGGTAGAGGAATGCCGAGCCATAATGACGTCCTAACTAGAAAATCCAGGCCAAGTTGCGACTTAACCGTACCAAAGATTTTATTTATTATTTAATTATATTATTGAGTTTTAGGGAACCCGGCTGTACCAAACCAGCCCGGATTGGACCCGTACCGAGCCCAAGCCCATGTAGTCATGCAGGACGTCCTATGACATTTGTGTTGATGTATTTTGGTATTATGGTGTTGTTTTCCGTTTTAATGATTTAATGAATATTTTTTAAATATTCGTCAATTAAATATTACAAATATTGTTATTAGTTGATATTCAATAATATTTGTATAAAATAGGCCTTGTACATTTTCTGGGATTATTAGATGGTGCAAAATGGTATATTCACCATTATGGATTTATTAAATTTCGTTATTATTATTATTATTATTATTTTATTGGGATTGTTATTCAATATTATATTTTACTAGTTTATATTTAATTGTTATATTAAATTGTTATCATGTGATTTATAATTTATGCGCAAATATAATATACTAAATATGTGTACGTGTATGTATATATAAATAAATATTGAATATATGTATGTGAATGTATATATAAATATATATATACTATATATGTGAGTATGCGTACATATATATAAATATATATTATATGTGTGTGTATGTGTTTATATATATAAATAGATATTATATAGACGTATATGTGTATGTATATATATACATATATACATGTGTGAGTGTATATAGATATATAAATAGAGTTATATGTATATATAGAGAATAAGAAAAATATATATATATATATATATAAAGAATAAGAATAAGAAGTAATAGCTTCTCGGCCCAGCCTGACTAATCCCCCACAAGTCCCTGGTCCACATGCCAACCCTTCCAGCGAGGAGCTTTGGTAAATACTAATAAACCCCCACAAAGCAAACCAGCAGCCGCCGCTCGTAAGTCCCAGGCTAGCCAAACCGAGAGTATAGGGATATATATATACGGTTATATATATACAGCTATCAGATGAGAGAGGAGGAGTTCGTACGAAACCCTAACTCCTCGACACCAAACCCATGTGCGCCACCCTCCTCGACTCCTGGGCGGCTCCCCCACAACCGTGCACCGCCGCGCGAGCGCCGGAATCGGCCCGCACGCGCGGATAGCAGGACGACTGAACAAGGGATGCGACAGCAGCGGCCAAAGCCTTGACTTCGTGGTGAGTTTTCTCTCTCGTCGTCACATATTTTTTTGTACGGTTTCTTTTTACACATCGAAAATATAACCCTCTTCAAACCCCTTCAGATGGATTTTATCCTATGACGGTAGAGATCCCAGAAAATCGACACGAACCCGAGCAAAAACTTGCTTGAAAACAGAACATAAGTTAACCTAAAACCTCAACTTACAGGGCAATTCGTGACCAATCCATTAGCAATTTTCAAAATCTATTTGAAGGAAGTTATAGACCACATGTAGGGCTCCATGACCCAATTTGCAGAAGTCGATTTCATCGACTACGTGCCGAGAAATTGGATCCCGAAGTTTGCCAAAAACATGTTTTCGAAAACTTGAAAAACCATCCACACGACGTGTGCCCCGCCATTTCGGGCGACGTGGTCGCGAACCGAAAGCATCTAAAGGTGCGTAACGGCTTCGTGGTCGTGTGAGCTTTGACGGAATTCAAATTGGTCGCGTGTGCGCGACGAATCTGATGCGTATCCGTCAAAATTTGTCGTATCGGCCTCTGTGCAAATTTCTTAATTACTTTGTGCATGCTCGTCATATCGAGATGAAAATTATGCCAACAGGACCGTATTATTTTTCTGGTCCTGTATGCCAAGTTTGGTCCGATTCTGAGACAATTGATAAAGTTGCCATTTTGTGGGCCCCACGGTCCGACTCAACGGGTGATTTTGTGCACGGCCTGCCGGAATCCAACTTTGGATATACGGTTGGGTTCATATCAAAAAACCAGATCCGTAGACATATAGTTTGATGACTTTAGATTCCATTAACTCTGGTACGTTTTTTGGTGCAAAGCGGGTCCAACGGCAGACATCATTTTTTGTCCGAAATTATCGTTTTGCCCCTGTGTCCAGAATTGGACTTAAGGACAGGCAATCCTAGCTAAATTGACTATTCTGAGAATGTTGGTAACGTTTATTTTAACTTTCGGAGACAGTTGTGATGACTTGGACTTTCTGACTCTGGAGATACATTGTTGGTTCTCCGTGCAACCTCCAGGCAAGTATACCTTGCCGAACATATACAGTATTTACATGGTTTCTATTCCTTTATTGTAGTCCTTTTCATATTATCACATGATTCCATATTGTGATTGATTCATCCTTGATTGCCTTACTTGTTCTAGATTACGTGCACGTATAGGGTATTTGACATTGTTAGATTATTGGTCTTATCATGTTACCTTGCTTTGCAATTGAGTTGTCAGTTTCTGTATATGTTCTTGACTTGACTAATCTTGACTGGGAGTATCTTGTATTGTAGTACAGTTGAGATATACTATAGATTGGGAGTATCTTACATTGTACTACGACCTATAGCCGATTCTTCTACCTTGATATCACTTGATTGACTTGACTTGAGACATGCCATAGATTGGGAGTATCTTACATTGTACTATGACCTATAGCATATATTGATTGATTGATTGACTTGACTTGCGATGCTATAAATTGGGTGTATCTTGCATTGTACTACGATTTATAGGAGTCTACTTGACTTTGTATCCTTTAGGAGAGGAGATCAATACTAGAATTGGCTAATCTTGACTGGGATTATCTTACATTGTATTACAGTCAAAACCTACTATAGATTGGGAGTATCTTGCATTGTACTACAAGCTATAAAGGTTAATCGATTGATTGGTAGCCAAATCTAGTATTACATTTCCACGTTTTAGAGATCTTTCTTGCACCGTTCTTATCCTCCATACATGCCATACATGTTATTTACTGTCATATTAGTAGGCATGTTTTATGTATCGTGCTAGTCCTCTGAGGACCTGATGATTTCTTCAGGTAGCTGATTGCACGGAGTTAGTTAGCTGAGCATGTGGTAGTTGACTTCATCTGCATGATTCAGATATTTATTAGTGATATTGATTTACTATCTTTCTCGTACTTTTATGATATAATCTGCTTATCAGCTTAGTTGTATAGACTCATATTATTCTTAGAGTCTAATCGAACAATATGCTAATGGGCTGCAGACCATGACCCATACTTGTTCATTCTTGTTTATATGATTCATGTGGATTGAGATATAGTTTAGAATAGACATGATACCCTATTCTGGGCAGCTTATACGTATTCGAGTTGGGCTGGAGTCCGCTCGATACATAGCTGGCTTGCTCACGTACTTGCATCCCGAAAAGCGGATACGGGTCGTGACAAGTTTTTGTGGTGGCCCATGCAGGTCAGAGCATATCGTACCGGTTACGTTACTGTACTGGTACGAGCCTGCGCAACTGACTAAACCCTTAGAAATCTCAATCCACACTGTCTTGAAAATTCTCCTAGAAATTTTCTACGTCCTTGAAAACTCCATAATTGCTTTCAATTATACTTCCTTACTTTCCGTACCATTGATTCTCGTCCCTTTTTATTTCAAGGTGACGAATGATCGTGCTATCTAGGATTCGTCAGAAATTCTTAAATTATAGTATAATATTGCTTGATTATTTTAATATTTGGTTGTTTATAGATATGAGGGATTAAATATGCCATATGCCCTAGATATCTGTTGGAAGGACTGTTAACCGGTAGTTAGATGATTATAAGGTTTTAGTGACCTATGTTTCGAGGGAGTAGTGTGTGTTGACACAAAGTCACAGTCAACCAAATATTGACTACATTGACTAAATAATATCTGTATAAATTCAATACGACACACGACGTCTGCTTTCAGTTCGGGACAAACGACAGCTCAGTTTCCGACTCTCAGTATATTTTTCGAGTCTGTACTTTTACATTTCATTGAGTCTAGAAGTATGTACTCTGAGTTATGCTGAGCTCTTGGAACTTGGTCTACAAGCCTACCCAAAATCCCAAGCTCCACCAAAACAAAATTGCCCACAAGTCCCACTTAGAATCACTCTGTGCTCTGGAGACAGAGTTCGGGCCGAACTCTGCCTCCACACAGAGTTCGGGCCGAACTCTGTCCCCTAGAAATCAGGAACCCTAATTTTAGGGTTAGCTGGTTGCTAGCTGTCCAACGGTCAAAATTTTGAATTCTCCTACCCGAATTCTGGCCGAATTCTGCCTCAAAAATCAGTATAAATAGGGCATGAATTCTCTCATTTTGAATCACTCAATCTTCTCTTCTCTTCTCTCCTACAAGCTCTATAAGCCATACCCTTCCCATCTACTAGCCACAAGCCTCCTAAGTCTCGAGTGCTCAGCATCTCTCAGTTAGGATTCTTGTGCAAGAGTGAAGAAATCGCTTGGACAATTCCAAGCAATCGCCACTGCGATTCTCTGTAAGAAGTTGACGTGCTCTTCTGAAGTAAAGGCACGGGTTGTAAGCTACTATTTCATAAATAGTGGATTTAATCCTGAGCTAGAGTTCTCAGGCCTGGACTAGTCCTCCACGAGGGAAACCAGGTTAAAATTGCTGTGTTTGCGTATGCTCTCTTGTCTTTCATTTACATTCCGCATTTTACTCTGATTATTCATTGTTCGTGAAAGAGTAATTTTTTAATTGGTCATTATATTTATATATACTCTATTCACCCCCCCTCTAGAGTTGCCAAACTGTTCTTCAATTGGTATCAGAGCTCTGTTCTCTTTATAAGGACTAACATCCTAAGAGCTGATCCATGGCAACCACACAATCCTTGATCTCCAATCATGGTGAAGGTCAGTCCACTCATAGGCCTCCCCTATTTGATGGGACTAACTACACATATTGGAAAACAAGGATGAGTTTTTATCTGAAGTCTCTAGACTTTGACCTGTGGACTGTCGTAACTGACGGTTACAAAAAGCCCGCCAGAATAGTTGTCGATGGTGACCTCACTGAGAAACCACACGACAAATATTCTGTCGAGGAGAAGAAACAGGCAAGTCTAGATGCTAGGGCTATTAATGCTTTATTCTGTGCTATAGACAGGAACGAGTTTAACAGGGTCTCTACATGCACCACTGCTCATGAAGTATGGAGACTTCTGGAAGTGACGCATGAAGGAACCACTCAAGTCAAGGAATCAAAGATAAGCCGTCTCACTCAAGAGTACGAAGCCTTCAAGATGAAGCCAAATGAGACGATCACTCAAATGTTTACAAGATTCCTCGACATCATCAACCCGTTATCCTCGCTTGGTAAGCAGTACTCAAACCATGAGAAGATCCGCAAGCTACTCAGAGGGCTACCAAAGATTTGGAACCCTAAGGTGACAGCCATCATAGAAGGAAATGATCTCACAAGTATGTCTATGGAGACTTTGATGGGCAAGCTCATGACTCACGAGCTTGACCTCAAGGACTTCGAAGAGCCTGCTCCGAAGACCAGGGAGATCGTACTCAAAGTTCATCGACGAAAGGTTGATCACGATGAGACTGAAGACGATATCTCAGATGATGAAGACCAAGCTCTCATGGTACGTAACTTCAAGAAATTCCTTCGCTTTAATCAAAGAAAGAAGGAACCACAAGAAGACGATGAAGAAGAGCCAACCTGCTATGGTTGCAAAACGACTGGACACATCAGAAGAGACTGTCCGCTCTTAAAGAAAAGCAACCGGTATGAAAAGCCCTACAAGAAGAACTCATCAAAAAGGTATGCCAACACAAGCATTTGGCATGAAAGCGAAGCAAGTGACTCCGAGGAAGAAAAGAACTCTCCTCAAGACAAAGCAAATGTGTGCCTCATGGCAAATTCCACCAAGGTATCAAACGAAACTTTAGATGACTTCTCTTTTGATGAACTTGGCGATGCTTTCACCGATTTACTTGATGATCACAAAAAGGTTATCGGTAAATACAAGCATGCCAAGGACAAAATCAAAAGTCTAGAAGATGAGATAAAAAGAATTTCTTTACTTCTTGATAATGTTAGAAACACATCACCCACAAATGACACTGATGAAGTATCCAAGCTTAAATTAAGCTTACATGATGCTGAAGCACGCATTGAGCAACAAACTCAAGAAATCACTACTCTCAACACGTTGCTTGCTGAAGAAAAGAGTAGACACAAGATTTCCATGACTAAGATTTATGGCTTAAATATCAAGATTGATGAACTGTAAGCTATGTCTAAAAGATTAGAAACCAAATTGGGTAAACAGGTTGTTCAACCTCAAACCCAATCACATGGGCACAACACCACTCATACTAGTCAACCACGTCATTCTCATGCAGCACATAACCATGCATTTATATACACAAACTTTCACAAACCACGTGCACGTAAGAATATTCCTCATACTCATTATACTGCACAAAGACACAACCAATATCACTCTACACATAGACAAAGTCATCATACCATACCACATCAACATGCCATGCCACGTAGACAAAATCATCATGTTATGCCACATAAGCAAAATCATCATATCATGCCACAGCATCACACTATGCCATATAGACAATCTCAGCATGCCACTTCTCACAGTCAATATCATCATGCTATGCCACACAGACATCATCATCATGCCACTCACTCTATGCATAGTCATCATTACCATGCTAACTCTCCATATCATCCTCATCCTGTTGCTTATAGATATCATTATCATGCTCCCAGTATAAATAAAAATGCTATCTGTACTTACTGTGGAATACATGGACACATCTCACCACAGTGTAGAGTTAGAAGATTGGTAGACAAGAAAATATATGCTTGGTTTCCAAAAACTAACTTTTCAGGACCCTCAAGAAAATGGGTACCAAAGGTCACATCTACTCTTGATGTAGGTGGACCTTCCCTCCTCAACTGAGAGTAAGTGGATTCTCGATAGTGGATGCTCGCGACATATGACGGGAGACGCAAATCTTTTTGCATCACTATCGATGAAAAGAGAAGGATACGTATCCTTCGGTAACAATCTCAAAGGGCACATAATAGGTAACGGTATCATTAGTCATCCTCCTTCTCCTGTTATAAAGGATGTCTGCCTAGTGACCGAGTTAAAGCATAACCTGCTCAGCATTAGCCATCTTGCTGATCATGGATATGATATTAACTTTGGACAAAACTGTTGCTATATCTATGATAGGTCAACAGGAGACATTGCTTTTGAAGGGAAAAGAGAGGACAATATCTATATTTTCTATCTCTCTATAAATACTAACCATGCAGGTAGATGTTTATATGCCCACAAAGACGAACGACTACTTTGGCACCAGCGTCTCGGTCATGCCAACATGGATGCTATATCCAGGCTTTCTACCAAGAAGCTAGTGAGAGGATTGCCTGACATCACATTCAAAAAGGACACGGTATGTGCCGAATGTGAACTAAACAAGGCAACTAAATCCTCATTTCATTCCATCAACTCTGTAAGTACTACTAGACCCTTGCAATTACTTCATATGGATTTATTTGGTCCTAGTAGAATAGCTAGCCTTGGTGGCAAACTTTATGCTTTTGTTATTGTTGATAATTTTTCGAGATTTACTTGGGTTTTCTTTCTCGCTAATAAGAGCGACGCTATCTCTGTTTTCAAAGTTTTTGTAAATAAAGTTCAAAACGAAAAAGGCTACATGATTACTCGAATCCGAAGTGATCATGGAGGCGAATTCGTAAATTCAGATTTTGAAAGTTTTTGTAATACAAATGATTTTGATCATGAATTTTCTTGTCCTAGAACTCCTCAACAAAATGGTGTTGTGGAGCGGAAGAATAGGACTCTTGGCGATATGGCTAGAGTCATGTTGAATAAATTTTCTCTTTCGAAATATTTTTGGGCAGAGGCTGTAAGTACAGCATGCCACATTTTGAATAGGGTGCTTATTCGTCCCATTTCGAAGAAAACACCCTATGAGCTTTGGTTTGGGAGAACCCCAAATGTTTCTTATTTTAGAGTTTTTGGCTGCAGATGTTTTATCCTTAACACCAAAGACAACTTAGGCAAATTTGATGCCAAAGCTGACGATGGTATCTTTCTTGGTTATGCCGCCAAGAGTAAGGGATATAGAGTTTTCAATAAACGCTCACTTATTGTGGAAGAGTCAACAAATGTGACTTTTGATGAAGACAACAGTACAGCAAATACTCTTAATGATGACATTGAGCCATCAACTTCTACTCCAATGAATACTTCAACCGAAACTAATTCTCTGGAGGGTTTGCCTAAGAAATTCTCTTTCAAACCTTCTCATCCAGAAAATTTAGTCATAGGTGAAGTTTCACGTGGAGTTACTACTAGATCATCATTAAGAGACTCTGTTGCTAGCACTGCCTTCATTTCACAAGTAGAGCCTAAAAACATTTTTGAAGCTTTTACTGATGAATTTTGGATCTCTGCTATGCAAGAAGAACTCAACCAATTTGAGAGAAGCCAAGTATGGGAACTAGTTCCTAAACCGGCTAATCACTCAATAATTGGTACCAAATGGGTGTTTAGAAACAAAGTAAGTGAAGATGGTTCAGTCACACGTAACAAAGCTCGTCTAGTAGCTCAAGGATACAACCAAGAGGAAGGTATCGACTACGATGAGACATATGCTCCTGTTGCTAGACTAGAATCCATTCGGATGCTTTGTGCTTTTGCCAATCATCAGAACTTTAAATTATTTCAAATGGATGTTAAAAGTGCTTTCTTGAATGGCTTTATTAAGGAGGAAGTTTATGTCAAACAACCCCCTGGCTTTGAAAATCACAAATTTCCCGACCACGTGTTCAAGCTAAAGAAAGCGCTTTATGGCCTTAAACAAGCCCCCAGAGCTTGGTATGAAAGGCTAAGCAGCTTCTTGCTTGAGAAAGGTTTTTCTAAAGGGAAAATTGACACTACACTATTTATCAAATCTTTCAAAGACACCATTCTATTAATTCAGATTTATGTTGATGATATTATTTTTGGGTCTACTGATGAAACTCTTTGTCAAGAATTTGCCAAGTGTATGCAGACGGAATTTGAGATGAGCATGATGGGAGAGCTCAACTACTTTCTTGGTCTGCAAGTAAAACAACTGGCTAATGGAACTTTCATCTGCCAATCAAAGTACACCAAGGACATGCTGAAAAAGTTCGATCTTGACAACATCAAACCAATCAGCACGCCAATGGCCACTTCAACCAAACTCGAACCAGATGAGAGCGGCAAACCTGTTGATCAACGTAAGTATCGAGGTATGATAGGCAGCTTACTTTATTTAACTGCTAGTCGTCCCGATATCATGTTCAGTGTTTGCCTATGTGCTAGATATCAAGCTAATCCTAAGAAATCACACATGACCGCAGTTAAGCGTATCTTTAGATACCTTAAGGGTACGGTTACAGTAGGCCTATGGTATCCTAAGTCAACATCATTTGATCTTATTGGTTACTCTGATGCTGACTTCGCTGGATGCAAGGTCGACCGTAAAAGTACGAGCGGCACGTGTCATTTATTAGGAAAAGCTTTAGTCTCCTGGTTTAGCAAGAAACAGAACTCTGTTGCACTATCCACAACAGAAGCTGAATACATAGCAGCTGGGCGTTGTTGTGCACAAATTCTGTGGATGAAGCAAACCTTGGAAGACTATAAGTTATCTTTCATGCATATTCCTATATTCTGTGACAATACTAGTGCCATCAATTTGACTAAGAACCCTGTATGCCACTCACGCACTAAACACATTGAGATCAGACACCACTTTTTGCGTGATCATCAGCAAAATGGCACGATTAACTTAGAATTTATTGACACTGATCATCAGCTGGCAGATTTCTTTACTAAGCCACTATCCGAAGAGCGTTTCAATTTTCTTTGTCGTGAACTTGGAATCTTAGATGAAGCAGTCATAAATTGAAACTCACCTGCGTAAATATCGAGTATATTGTGATTCTTTTATGAAGAATTTGGTATGGGTACAAGCCGAAAGGGTCCTTCTGACAACAAGGCGTAAAAGCCTAAGCGACACGGTGCACTAGTCCTCAGGACTACCGCTAGCTGGGATCCGGCCCCTGCAGCTAACCCATGGCAAATTTGGACTATTGAACGACAATATATATCTTTATTTATTATATGGCTCGTTTCGATTTAATATTGCCTAATTGATATTTTCTAAAAAGTTCATTCTGTTTTCTGTGTACCTCTCCTTCTCTATCTATTCTATTCTCTTTGGTGTCCTCAACTTTCTTTTGTTTAACTCTTAAATCTTTGTTATCATTTCTTGTTATTCTTCAACTTTTGTTTTCATTTTAGCCTTTGTTCTGTTCTGGACCAATAATCCAGAACTCGGGCCGAACTCTGCTCCTATCCGAGTTCGGGCCGAGTTCGGTCCCTTGGTTCCAGGGTCGGGATCTGGCTCTGCCGTTGGATCAATTCTAATCCTATGGTCAATATTTCACCCGACCAAAGACCAAGCCCTACTTTATTTCGGGATTCCCTCTCTTTTCCCCCATAATTCCTTCTTCTCCACCTATTCCATCTTCTTCCTTCAAAACCCTAACCCTAGTTCTTGAGATAGAGGGCTCTATTTCTTCTCAAACTCAAGGGAAAGGGGTTTTTCAACGTTCTCTTCAACTGTTTGATATTATCTTCAGGTATAACTCTCATTTTCTCTCCTTTTCAAGTTATCAAATTTCTTGCAAATGGCTCCACGCTTGCCCAATCGTGGGAAGAGGATCCGAACCGAGGGTGCTTCCTCTTCGAATCCTCCTCCTCCGATTGAACAAGTAGATGAATAACATCCCCTCAATCCGTTGTTCAATCCACCATGTCCCGATGACCCTAACACTTATGACGACCGTCTTTTTGTGTCGCTAGAAGCCTCAAATGAATGGTTTAGCGATTTTAGAACTCGTCCGGTGTTTGGGGGTCATCCCATAAACTTACCATATTTTCTCAATATGAGTCTTTATTCCGTGATCTTTGTTTGGATGCTTTAGTTGCTTCAAATGTTGTCATCTATCGTAGTGCAATCCAAATGTTTTATTGCAATTTAACTTTTGATGCAACCCACATCTATTCCCGGGTTGCCGGTATTGACATCGCCTTCAATGATTCGGAGTTGGGGGAGTTTCTTGAACTTATTAATCTTGATGCTTGGGATAAACTTGTGGAAGCACGCCAATTCCAATTTGTTGGCGATACTTCTCTTGAAGGATTCAAGGAGGAACTATGTGCTCCTAACATAAGTCATCGCAAGCTTATGGCTAAGCATCTCAATCCCTACTTCTATGAACTTCATCGCATGATTTTTAACACCATCTTACCCAAGGCTGGATCAACTGATGAAGTTACATACTTTGAGATCTCAGCCTTATATCATCTCCATTATCGTATTCCATTCAATCTTCCTAGGACAATGATGGATTGGATGATAAATTGTAGGAAGAAACCAAGGGCGTTAGTTTATCCTTTATATCTTCCTATGGTTTTTCGTGCATTTATCATTCCTCTTCATGACTGTCCATTCTTGCCCGCTCCTGCCTTCTTGTCCAAGGCACGCCATACTCAGGCAGTTGTCGCCTCTCCTGAGGCATCTGAGCATTCTGAGGATGAGGAGCCTGACGCCCCTCCTTTTGGTCAGGATGCACCTCCTCCTCCTGCCACCCTGGAGTCTATACAGACTATGCTTCGCGATCGCTTTGCTGTTGAGGATGATCGTTGGACGCAGCAGGATTACCGTACCACTCTGCAGATTAGTGCCCTTGGGAACTCTCTGCATGATATGCGGTATTCACTCGCTCGTCATCCTGATCTGCATGTGCCTATTGAGCGGGATCCAGATCGAGCGGGTCATCGTATAGACGATCCGTGGGTCATGAGGTATATGGATCCGGATGATGCTTTCGTGGACCCTCGTCGCTCTTTCCCTGGTCCTTCAGATGTTCCAGGACCTTCTGGTGCTCCGTGATGGAGACTGGCTTGTTATGCTGCTGCCACTGCTGATGGTCTTAGTTGCTTTATGTTTTTAGTTATTTAGTTATGGATTTATGTACTGGATTTTTATCTTAGAACCCTGATGATGTGTTTGACATTCTGGTTGGTGGATATCATTTTATGCTATTTCTCGTAGTTTCTTTTATGCCAATGCACTCTCTTGTCTAGTATTATACTATTTTTTTTCTCTTGGTGTGGTTGCATTACTATTCATTGCTTATTTATATTGCTAACTGCCAAAAGGGGGAGAAACATATGTATATTTTTGTGCTGGCTTGTTTTGGGAAACTATTACAGGTTCTATGCAGGTTCTATGCATTCATCTGTGTATATCTGTGCTCGTTCTGGGAATATGTTATCTATCAGGTTACAGGGTATATGCACTGTTTACGGAGGAGAGCTACTACTTCTAGCTCGGAACCGTTCACTGATTACGGGGGAGCTATCCGATTCTAGCTCTGCATCAGTTATGGGGGAGCTATGTTGTAATCAACTGTGTCAAGGTATGAATATTGAAATATACATATATTATTTTGTCAATTATCAATATGGGGGAGATTGTTGACACAAAGTCACAGTCAACCAAATATTGACTACATTGACTAAATAATATCTGTATAAATTCAATACGACACACGACGTCTGCTTTCAGTTCGGGACAAACGACAGCTCAGTTTCCGACTCTCAGTATATTTTTCGAGTCTGTACTTTTACATTTCATTGAGTCTAGAAGTATGTACTCTGAGTTATGCTGAGCTCTTGGAACTTGGTCTACAAGCCTACCCAAAATCCCAAGCTCCACCAAAACAAAATTGCCCACAAGTCCCACTTAGAATCACTCTGTGCTCTGGAGACAGAGTTCGGGCCGAACTCTGCCTCCACACAGAGTTCGGGCCGAACTCTGTCCCCTAGAAATCAGGAACCCTAATTTTAGGGTTAGCTGGTTGCTAGCTGTCCAACGGCCAAATTTTTGAATTCTCCTACCCGAATTCTGGCCGAATTCTGCCTCAAAAATCAGTATAAATAGGGCATGAATTCTCTCATTTTGAATCACTCAATCTTCTCTTCTCTTCTCTCCTACAAGCTCTATAAGCCATACCCTTCCCATCTACTAGCCACAAGCCTCCTAAGTCTCGAGTGCTCAGCATCTCTCAGTTAGGATTCTTGTGCAAGAGTGAAGAAATCGCTTGGACAATTCCAAGCAATCGCCACTGCGATTCTCTGTAAGAAGTTGACGTGCTCTTCTGAAGTAAAGGCACGGGTTGTAAGCTACTATTTCACAAATAGTGGATTTAATCCTGAGCTAGAGTTCTCAGGCCTGGACTAGTCCTCCACGAGGGAAACCAGGTTAAAATTGCTGTGTTTGCGTATGCTCTCTTGTCTTTCATTTACATTCCGCATTTTACTCTGATTATTCATTGTTCGTGAAAGAGTAATTTTTTAATTGGTCATTATATTTATATATACTCTATTCACCCCCCTCTAGAGTTGCCAAACTGTTCTTCAGTGTGACCAAAGGTGGGTAGAAGTTCTCATGTATTTGGAGTTACAAAATGACTAGAGAAGGTCATAAAATATTTTGGAGAAATTAAATTTGAGGAGATTAAGGACTTTGAATTTTAAGACATAGTCATGAATTAGAATTTTGAGGAAGAAATTATTTTTAAGGTGGGTAGATTTGTATCTCCCCTTCCCGAAAATATTTTTTTAAAATATTTATTTATTCATTTGATTTAATGGTGATTTTTTTAAATTTGTTTTTATAAATAATTATTTAGTTAATTATTACGGTAGATGACTTTAGCCATGATGGAATTTTGAAGTACAAGATGGTTAGGAATTATGGCACGGATAGTGCAGTAGCATGCTTTGACTAGTGTTTAGCCATGGTAAAGGAATGCCCAGCCATAGTGACGTCCTAACTAGGAAAAATAGGCCAAGTTGCGACTTAACCGTACCGAAGATTTTATTTATTATTTAATTATATTATTGAGTTTTAGGAAACCCGGTTGTACCAAACCAGCCCGGATTGGACCCGTACCGAGTCTAAGCCCATGTAGTCATGCGGGACGTCCTATGACATTTGTGTTGACATATTTTGGTATTATGGTGTTGTTTTCCGTTTTAATGATTTAATGAATATTTTCTAAATATTCGTCAATTAAATATTACAAATATTGTTATTAGTTGATATTCAATAATATTTGTATAAAATAGGCCTTGCACATTTTCTGGGATTATTAGACGGTACAAAATGGTATATACACCATTATGGATTTATTAAATTTCATTATTATTTTTATTTTTTATTATTATTATTATTATTATTATTATTATTATTATTATTATTATTATTATTATTATTATTATTATTATTATTATTATATTGGGATTGTTATTTAATATTATATTTTATTGGTTTATATTTAATTGTTATATTAAATTGTTATCATGTGATTTATAATTTATGCGCAAATATAATATACTAAATATGTGTACGTGTACGTATATATAAATAAATATTGAATCTATGTATGTGAATGTTATATATATATATATATATATATATATATATATATATATATATATATATATATATATATATATATATATATATATATTTTTAATATTATATTTTATTGGTTTATATTTAATTGTTATATTAAATTGTTATCATGTGATTTATAATTTATGCGCAAATATAATATACTAAATATGTGTACGTGTACGTATATATAAATAAATATTGAATCTATGTATATATATATATATATATATATATATATATATATATATATATATATATATATATATATATATATATATATACACTATATATGTGAGTATGTGTACATATATATAAATATATATTATATGTGTGTGTATGTGTTTATATATATAAATAGAAATTATATAGACGTATATGTGTATGTATATATATATATATATATATATATATATATATATATATATATATATATATATATATATATATATATATATATATATATGTGAGTGTATATAGATATATAAATAGAGTTATATGTATATATAGAGAATAAGAATAAGAAGCAAGAGCCTCTCGGCCCAGCCCGACTAATCGCCCACAAGTCCCAGGTCCACATGCCAACCCTTCCAGCCAGGAGCTTTGGTAAATACTAATAAACCCCCACAAAGCAAACCAGTAGCCGCCGCTCATAAGTCCCAGGCTAGCCAAACCGAGAGTATAGGGATATATATATACGGTTATATATATACAGCTATCAGATGAGAGAGGAGGAGTTCGTACGAAACCCTAACTCCTCGACACCAAACCCATGTGTGCCACCCTCCTCGACTCCTGGGCGGCTCCCCCACAACCGTGTGCCGCCGCGCGAGCGCCGGAATCGGCCGCGCGCGCGCGGATAGCAGGACGACTGAACAAGGGATGCGACAGCAGCGGCCAAAGCCTTGACTTCGCGGTGAGTTTTCTCTCTCGTCGTCACATATTTTTTTGTACGGTTTCTTTGTACACATCGAAAATATAACCCTCTTCAAACCCCTTCAGATGGATTTTATCCTATGACGGTAGAGATCCCAGAAAATTGACACGAACCCGAGCAAAAACTTGCTTGAAAACAGAACATAAGTTAACCTAAAACCTCAACTTACAGGGCAATTCGTGACCAATCCATTAGCAATTTTTGAAATCTATTTTAAGGAAGTTATAGACAACATGTAGGGCTCCACGACCCAATTTGCAGAAGTCGATTTCATCGACTATGCGTCGAGAAATTGGATCCCGAAGTTTGATAAAAACCTGTTTTCGAAAACTTGAAAAACCATCCACACGACGTGCGTCCCGCCATTCCGGGTGACGTAATCACGAATCGAAAGCATCGAAAGGTGCGTAATGGCTTCATCGTCGTATGGGCTTTGACGGAATTCAAATTTATCGTATGTGCACGACGAATTTGATGCGTATCCGTCAAAATTCGTCGTATCAACCTTTGTGCAAATTTCCTAATTACTTTGTGCACGCTCGTCAGATCGAGACGAAACTTGCGCCAACAAGACCGTATCATTTTTCTGGTCCTGTATGCCAAGTTTGGTCCGATTCTGAGACAGTTGATAAAATTACCGTTTTGCGGGCCCTACGGTCCGACTCAACAGGTGATTTTGTGCACGGCCTGCCGGAATCTAACTTTGGACATACGGTTGGGTTCATTTCGGAAAATCGAATCCGTAGACATATAGTTTGACGACTTTAGAGACCCTTGACTCTGGCACATTTTTTTTTGGTGCAAAGCGGGTCCAACGGTGGACATCATTTTTTGCCCAAAATTACCGTTTTGCTCTTGTGTCCCGTAGTCCAATAATGAGGGCATAATAACTCCTAAAATATTATCAACGTATCCAGTCAGGATGGGAACCAGTACATAAACTAACAGCAGTTCCATGTAAATTGACAAATTCTATAAGAGATAATTATAATAAAATACAAGATAAAATTTCAAGACTGGAATATAAACATGATATGTAAAACTGGATCTCATGTCAGGGTATGAAATACACGAATGCAGAACAGTACAAGAGTATCTGATGTATAATGTAAACATAAAATCGTATCTTGAGATATTAGAACGTTATGTGATCGGCTTATGAACTTGCACAAGAATATGGCCTGGCTAGTCATATGTGAGATGTATGACTAACACTTGGCTAATCATACATGGGTTGTACGATTAACACTCACATGAAACATGAATGGTGGGGTATGATTACATAACCTCTAATAACTCCCTATCCCCGAGTAGTATAATGGATCCGGACATGTCACGTCATGATGCAAAATTCTCTAAGTGGATAAAAAATCTCCTTAGGAATCAACCTCTATACAAGTACAAGAAAATAAGATCGAACAATGTACCAATGTACCATGGTAACCCAGGAATGGCGTCTCATGACAGGATTCGATGTATACTAGTTCGTGTACCATCGTGTCAGGAATCAAGTAAATACTACAACTGAATCGGATATAGCAGATATTAAGACAATAAAAACTATCATAGAATATACTCGCTTGCTGTCCTGAGCAATAAGTGAGGGTCTATGCCTGAACCGACGTCACAAAGACCTAATATGAATATACAGAGTTACTTAGTGTTCTAGAGTAAACAATATATAAATACATCAATTCTATGCTTCTAGGCCTATTATAGGTCAAACTCAGTCAAACTAAGTCAAACTGGATAAAAGATTGACTTGCAGTTGACTTTGGTCAACTAGTCAACTCCTAGTCCATTCTAGGTTAAACTAGGTCAAAGCTTGTCTCTATAATCATCCACATGGTCAACTTATCAATTTCAGTGATGTAAAATCACTGGAATCAACGAATCTCAATTTTGATGCACGGATCTCAAAATACGAACCAAAAAGAGAAAGATTATAACAAATAGTGATAGATAAGGGAGAAAGTCTACAGATATTGTCGGATGATGAAACAACCATCATTGACGTGTCCAAAATGGTCAAAAAAGCTAGAATAGCCTACCCATAAGTCTCATTTGGACAAGAACAAAAAGGTAATTTATGGTCAAAACGGTGTATGTGTTGGAACCATTTTGTACCCAAAAATGTGCCAGGATAAAAGTTCCCAAACCTAGCAAAATATATGTCCACGAATTCAGAATGACGATACGAACTCAACGGTATATCCGAAATTGGATTCCGATGACCCAATCTCAAAATGGTCCGTTGACCTGGATATTAGAATCTGATTTGCACAAAAATGCGTGTCAGAGTCAATGTCCAATAAATCTAATAAAGTATATGTCAACAACTCCAGAATGACGATACGAACTCAACGGTATATCCGAAATTGGATTCCGATGAGCCGATATCAAAATGGCCCATTTACTCGGACTGTGGAGCCCGTCTTGCACCGAAATGCATGTCGGGGCCCACATTCTTCAAATCTAACAAACTTTATATGAATTCGTGCCAAAATGATACCATGAGTCTACTGGTGGTGTCGAAATTGGAATCCGGAGTCCCGAATCCAAATTTAGGATTTTACAAGTTGAAAATTACGAATTCGGACGGCCAATTTTGGCATCAAATTCAACTAATCAAACAAGCTCACAATAAAATAAAACTTAAGAAACAGGAAGTGGGTTATACCAGTTGCGCATAGGAACCAGTGGCATGCCAAAAGAAGCTGCGACGGAGGAGATACGAGTCCACGAAGTTGGCTCCACAAAACTGTCCAAAATATACACAATTTAAAGGGCCAACTTGGTGGCTGATTTTGATCTAGCAAACAACAGAATTAACGGTTGAAACTTGACAGAGGTGAAGGGGTATATACCGAGATTGAGATAAAAGAAACGGATCGACGATCCAACGGTCGGATTGTCCAAAAAATATGTGCAAAGTTGCTGCGACGAGACGTACATTCTGAAATTCGAAATCACACGTCACGGCGGGATTTTATGCGAAACGCACGAATCGCCCGTTTCTCGCGTCGGAGACGAAGGTACGTGGCATGGAAACCTCGTCGAGGGTTCGTCGGAGGTCGGGGGTATGTGGCGGCACACGCGCGGCTGCCGGCATCGTCGGAGCTGTTGCTGTTGTTGCCCGAGCTGCTGTTGCAGCTGCTGCGCTTACTGCCACTATAGCTGCTACTGCTGCGGTGCTCGCAGCCGGCCGTGGCTGGCTGCACGCTGGCCGTGCGTGGCCGACATGGCTTAGGTTGACAAGGAGGAGGAAAGAGGAAGAGAAGATGAAGATGGTTATGGTGGTGAAGATGTTGATGATGGTGGTGATGGGGGTGGTGCACGGCTGTGCTAAGGAGGAGAAGATGATAATGGTGATGTTGATAATGAAGATGAGTGATGAAGAAGGAGATGATGGTGTAGAAAAGAAGGAGAGGAGAAGGAGAGTTGTCGGCTATGATGGGAGAGGGGGTGTGCTGATGGTGATGGGGGTTATGTGTATGAGTGGGTAAGGAGAGAAAGAGAGTGATGTTGTTAGAAAGAGAGGGGGGGAGAGAGTAATGTTTGCAAAAACAAAAGTTTGATTTCTACAAACTAAGAAAGGGTACAAAAGTACAATTGATTTTCGGAAAAGTACAACTATAGGAATCTGATCAGAAGACGATCACTTTATCCCTTGGACGATGTGATATCGAAGACACGAGCCTTTGGAGGATGCAACAGCACTTTAGCAGGAGATTATGATCATCAGCGATGATTTGAGACTGATTTGAAACTACATTTATAGAGTTCTTGAAATAACTGTTTAGCAGTTATTTTAGGTTACGCACACCTCAGGTTGCGTTCCCCTATTCACTTCCGCAAGAGGTTGCACCAACTGCTGTGGATGCGTGGCATCATTTGAGTGAGATGTGCATGGTCATGGACAATGTAGTAGACACGTTCTATGAAGTTAGTGGCATGCGCAACACGTCACCCTGATCTGGACATCAATTCGATCATATTGTACGAGCTTCATCAGGTTGCGCGGGGGGACAATGTGCAACTTGTGCCTAAGTACAACCTCGTGCACCCTGACACCTTGCGCAAACTACCACCTGTCAAAAAATCTGACCAAATCTTCACGAGTGTCGTGTTGCACGAGATTTGAAAGGATTTTCCTTGATATTCTTGTTATCAGCTATCAGGCAATGATGATGCTGTTATAGTTTTTCGAGGAGAAGGCCACATGGCACTCGTGCAACCTGTCTAGTACGCAACCTATTCCCCTCGCACAAGTTGATAACTGTGGCGCAATCTGATATCTAGCTCCCAAAATACCAGCACAACTTGATTTTTAGCTTCTACAAGACCCCCTTCAAAGTTTTCAAAATTTGAAAAAAACTTCAAAGTTTTGAAATACTTTGAATTATATAGATTGTGCATGTCTTCAACTAAATCCTCTTTTCGAGCGCAAGTCGCGCGATCAGTTTCGTCTGCAAAGCTATAAATAGTCGTACCATTCGGCCTCTTTGATTTTTTTACCGAAGTTTAAAATTCTTCTCAACCAAGAAAATTTTATCTCCCTCTTTCTTCACAAGCTTTCTTCGACAACTGTCAATAGCCCCCAAGCGCTCTACTGCCGAAAAGGGAAAAAATGTGGTCGAGTCTTTTATGTGTGCACCCCAATATGCTCTAACTTCATCACGACGAAAGACGGCCAACCCGGCCATGGAAGGTGAATATTCGACCGCAAATCATTCATCGACCACCCTCTTTAGGGTTCGGCTCGATTCTGACCACGTGTGCCCGCTCTTTTTAGAGTTGGACACACTCCATAACTTGTGCTTCCCTCTTTAGGGCATGGTTGCTGTCAATTTGTGTTGTACGAAATTTTGAAAGTTGTGCTCTCTTTTGATTTTATGAAATCAATTTGGGCACAACTTGACATGTTGTGCAGCGTAAATGCGGCGCAACCTGAATGCTGTGCAACCTGACTGCTGCGCACAACCTGACTGCTGCGTGCAACCTGACTGCTGCATAACCTGACTGCTGCACAACTTGACTGCTGCACAACACAAGAGTCCTGCAACCTGTTAATGTAACATATTCTGCTTCAAAACATTATTTGAAACTAATTTCTGTTTGTTCATCTTCATGTAGTTGACTTGAAAGAAGATCCCAATGCTGAAAGATTTCCCTCTGCATTTAATGCACCCGAATACAAAGAGGACCTGTCACACGTGTCATATCCATATTATGACCTTCCTGAAGCCAGGAGAGCTATACTCACAGCTCAAGAGAATTCCACACTACTATGTTTGATGAATGGACAACCTCTAGAAAGTGTGGATAATATAGTTCATAAGAAACTAGGCTTCTTGTTTGGTGATGCTTTCAAGAAGACGTCCCAGTCCAAGGCCAAGAAGGAAGGCAGGGTTTATCAGTGTAGTGAGGGCATGATGATGTACCTCCCGGAAATGTCGAGATATCTATCATTGTCTCGATATGAATTTTCGAGTTACCCTCACCGGATGGCGTGGGATATAACTCCACAATAGCAAGCAAGAGTGGAAAGGATCTATTACAGACTAGGTCCACAAAGTAGAGACTAATTCTATAGCACCTCAGATAAATACAGCTCCCATCTGAGAGGTCTGATGCTAGGTTGTGTACCTCCCGAGGACTCCTTGCTGTTACAACCGGTCAGATTACCAATTTTTGCGAACGAGTTTGCCAAAGCTGAAGGAAGATACCCGGACCAGACCATGCGAATGACAGGCCTGGTAAATCCAGATAATAAGCGTTTGAGCTGCTTAGCTAACTGGTTCTTGACCACTTCAAAGACAAGCTTCTGGAGATGGGTCTTTATGAAGCAGTCTGGGCTACAGTTTATGGTTTCCACCCTAATGCCCATATATTGCTGGCCTTGGTAGAAGGGTATAATGATAAGACCGGTACCTTCATGACCCCGCATGGGGAGATCGACTTTGCTCTTCACGAGATGAAGTTCCTTTCTCACCTACCCATGGGAAATAACCCGTACGAGGAATACGTACCTACCAATGAAGAATTGGACATCATATTAACAGAAAATTCTAAAATGGTAGAGGTTTTCGAGGAGCTCTTGTGTCACTACAAGATATGTTCCTTCTACTACAAGAGTGCCATCGTAGGGACCTACTACACATGCAAGTGGCTGCTTTATTTGTTCTTGGCTCATATTCATGAAGACAAGATATTTGATACTCAGGCTTGTGACCCTTGTTTCTTCAAACCACTCAACAAAAGTGACATCCATAAACTGATGGAGAAGTAAGTACTGGGATGAGGCATACTATACTACGATAAACTTGCAGGAGGCTGGTTCAGCAAACCAAAGGAACGGTTCTGCTCAACTCTTCGAACCAAATTCTCGACCGGGAATTCTGGAAAAAATTGGCAGAGTCTCCTTTGTATTCTGGATGGGAGCTTCCAGCGAATTGGGACTAAATCCACTCGGCACAACCCGTCGCAGAAGCGCAGGCTGAGAACACTAAGTCTCAGCTTCTAGCAGCGCTACCATGCGTACTGGAAACCAAACCATACCCAAGAACACTAAGTCTCGGTCTCTAGCAGCACTACGATGCGTACTGGACGCCAAACCAACACATACACTAAGTCACGTGGATCTATATAGACATGCAAACCGAGACGTACATGCATATCGAGATACGCACGAGAATCGAGATGACTCGAAGATCGAGATGAACAGGAGACAATGTGCACGTAAATCGAGACACGCACGTAGATTGATACTGGCACACAAACCGAGAAGTGTACTAGAACCAAGATGGCACGAATATCGAGGCGAACAGGAACGGGACATGTAGGTAAATCGAGACGTACACGTAGACCGATACGGGCATACAAACCGAGATGTGAACATAAATCGAGACGTGCACGTATATCAAAAAATTACGAATATCGAGATTGTACGCAAATCATTACGATACGTAAATCGAGGCATGCACACAAATTGAGATGGAACGAGCTTCGAGGTAGCACACAAATCGATGCGGCACACAAGTCAACATAAACACACAAATCGAGGTGGTACGGAGTCCAAGAGGGCACACAAATTGAGGCGGTACGCAATTCAGCACGTGCACACAAATCAAAGCAACACGAAAACCGAGATGGGTACAAAGGCCGAGACACAGGAATCGAGACAACGTACAAACCGAGATAGCACGTTGCCCGAGGCAGCACAAAAATTAAAACTGACACATGCACCAAGGTGCATGCGTCCCAAAGTGCACAGGTAACGAGGGCACACTGCCCGAGGGGCACGCATGCCGAGAGGGCTTACTGCCCGAGTAGCACGGGGCCCAAGGACATCCTACTGCCCGAGGTCGCACTACTCCCGTGGCGATGGTCGCCGAGAAAGAAAGAAGGAGGGAGGCGGAGGAGTTGTCGGGGCGGCTTTCTGGAGGAGGAGGGAGGACAGCGGTGGCGGTATTGCGCCCGCTGGCCGGAGACTATGGCGACTATGACGAGGGCGGCGGTAGTCGCAGAGGAGGAGATGAGACAGCGGTGGCAGTGCTATGGTGGAAAACGGTGGCGGTCGCGGCCATGGAGGCGGTGGAGATGATAGAGACGACGATGATGATGGTGGTGGTCGTGGATGGTGCTGGTGGCGATGGTGGGAGTGGCGACCGGGCGGTGGCCGGAAGCTGTGGGAGAAGAGGAAAACAGGGCGAGGGTGAGACTGAGAGTTAGGAAGAGAGCTCGGGGAGAGCACAGAAGAATAGAGGAGAGAGAGAGTTCGGGAGAGGTGAGGAATGAGAGTGGGGGTAGGACTGGTCGTCCAGAGAGGGGAAGAGAGAAAGAGAGAGGGATCGGGTGAGAGAGTGTTTGGGGAGGGGATGAGAGCTGAGAGAGAAAGAGAGGGGGCGGCTGAGAGTAAGTGAGGGGGAGAGAGAGAGTGTTAGGGTTTGGGGGACGGGTAGATATAGGTAAAAACAATAGTAATAATAATGAGGATAAACTCACATCCAAATAAACAATATTAAAATTTTAAGAATACCCAAATTTAAAATCTCTAAAATACCAATATACAGTTAGATACCTATTTTCAAAAAAATGGATTTGACATCCTACCCACCTTACAAAAATTTTGTCCTCGAAATTTCAAAATTATAAAATAGGGTTTTCAAAACTAGTACATACATATCATGAAAACTCTACCCACCTTACAAAAATCGAGTAGTACAACTTGAAATGAACAAAATCTCAATCTAAAAACATCAAGGAGAACAATGTTTAGCTACATAATCAACTCTCAGGGTAACTCCAGAACACTGAAAGAATCTCGAAAAACAAAATTTACATGCACGAAATAAATCATGAATCAAAACAAGTCCAAAATATCGAAAACCATATAAGAAAACCTTAAATCTGTAACTCCACTTTTCTAAGAATGAGTTTTCTTTTTTTCTTTTTTTTCATTAATTATCAATATTGATTTACTAGTTATTTTAAATCCTTTATTAAGAATGTTTCCATTTATTAAGATTGTTAATATTTTCTTAAAAGAATTATATTAGGCTATCTATTGCTAAATCCTTATTATTTTCCCAAATTCAATGGGCCAGCTGACCCATTATTTTTCCCAGCCTATTTTAGCAGCCTGGCCAATCAATTCAGCCCGGCCCAGCCAGCCTATTGGGGCGCGGGTTTAACCCAAACCGAAAACCCGTAACCCACAACCCGCAACCCATTAATTCATTCATAACCGTTGGTTTTAAACCAACTTCACTCCTCAATTCATTCATTCGTATTTTTTCCCTCCACTCCTCTGTGTTGATGCAGTTGGGAACGACGACGACGACGACGTCGACGATGACGGGGACGGCGACGCCGGCGACACCAAGAATTCTAGCCTCTTCCAGAAACTTCTCCCCAACGGCCTAACCAACTCCCAGCTGTTTTCCAACTGTCTCCACCGCTCCGCCGCTGCCCGCCCAACCGCCTCGCCTCTGCCCGCTTGCCCGCGCAACCGCCTGCCCGCTCGTCGTAGCCTATAAATAGGACCCAGTCCTCTTCCTTCTTCATCAATCCTTGGAGCGGCGAAGCCCTGTCGAATTGGTGACAGGATCCCCTGCTTCTTCTTCTTCCTCCTCCATTCGTGCGGAGATCTGGCCATGGAGAGCTTCATTAATCGGGCCTAGGCGAAGCTCTCCATTCTCGTTTCTTCCTCTGAACCGTTCGATCGACCGATCGGCTCTGGTAAGTTTCTTCACTCCTTTTTCTCTGTTAACATTTGAATTCTTTCCTTGATACTTTGGTTTTTATGATCAGATTTGTGGATCGATTCTTTGAGTAATTGTGATCGCTTCCTCACCTCATTTCTGGGAATTGATTGAAGGATTGGTGAGTTCCTTTCTTATTCTTCTTGCTAATTCCTCCTGTGGGACATTTATAATTCCTTGAATGAATTATGTCGACAGCTTTGATTCGAATCTTTGAGCGGGTTTTTCTGGTCTTGTTTTGATTCTTGATTGATTGGCTGAGACTCATTGGTGAGTTCTTGAGCATTTCGGTGAATATTCTCCAATTTGGAGTTAGTACCATTCAAATCGAACTCACAATGTTGTTTTCTTTTGTTGCTCATCACATGTTTGATGTTATGTCTAAACCAAGAGTTCTGCGAAGGATTGGACACAGGGGGCTGCCGTGCCGACTCCTGGTGACAAGCAACCTTCCTCGAGCTCAGGTATAATCTCGTATAATCTCCTCTTTTTCGTGAACATTGGAATTATTGAATGGGAGGCCATCTGTGCGGTATGGTTGTATCAAGAAGAACAAGGATGTTGCAGTATTGTTGTGTTCGGGTGATCCTTATAAGTAAGAGTGATAGATTAGTTACTACACTTGGTGATCGTTAAGTTTGGAATTTGAGATTAGGTTGAGACCTGGACTTGCTAATAGCTCGGTTAGCAGTTTATAAATTAAGTTGTTGATTGTTGTTAAATAGTGGATTAATATTAGAATGTTTAAAACCAAGTTCAGTAGACTTGAAACCCTGAATAATAGTTGGACCAATTACAGGAGGCTTGAATTTAAATAGAATAGGACCAGGAGTTGTTAATGACCAATTGTTAGCAAGTAGTTGGACACTAGCTTGAGTGGTTGGTGCTAGCTAATCATAAATGACATTAGTTGGAGTATATTAAAATATTTCTAAATTACTTCTTCCTATTTCTTGGTGATCTAGAGACTTGGACAAATCCCGGGAAAGAGGCAAGTACATGTACTCAGTATTACCATCATTACATGCATTGCACCTACACTTGTTATTGTGTCATTTATTTTCACTTGTTCTCGATCGATTGATTGCTTGCTTGCATAGTTTCCGTGTCGGGTGGGGGACGTTCTAGAGACATGTGATTGACTAATATTGGACAAACATTGCCTGATAGCATACTCTGTATGCCTGAGTCCATTTCATGCGTGACTAATAGCATTGTCGTCAGACATGCTTGATTATTGCGTGACTGATAGCATTGTCATTAGACATGCCTGATTATTCGTGACTGATAGCATATATATTTTATATATGCCTGATTACATATTAGTCCCCACATGTTGATAACGTCCATTTGCACATGTACACATAGTTAGTGCATATTTATATTATATTCCATTGTTTCTCTGTTCAGTTCTACTTGCTACGTTGTATCGTTCCATTGATCTCCATGGTGAGTTTTATTGAGTTACATTGTACTTTGCTCCTTTCCTGACTGGATCGTTGATTACAGGTGAGATGGATATTAGATTGACATGATTGGCATTGGAGCTCGCTTGATATCGAAACATTAGATTCATGTATAGAGATTGATAGAATGTATTTGATTACATGTCATTGTTGTATTATTTATCTTTTACCGGCTTTGTACCCGGATATTCATGTATAAGTTGTAATAATTGTATAGTGGATTGCTGTGATGGTTAGTATAGATCCCGTGATTAGATGCTGTGATGAGATACTCTTGTATTTATATGACTAGACGGCTCACTACCGCTGTCAACGACAGTGTAGGCCGGGCATGACATCGACCCGTACCCGATTATCCGAGAGCGGGGCGTGACAAAATCCTAACTACACGAAAATCCACAAAAATCATAAAATCAAGGATATTCGTCTCAACCCAACGACAGTAGTTTCCTTATATCCGATTACAATGTGTGTCACGGTCATTCTCTGCCACGCCATCCGGAATGGCTGCAAAAGATTCACCATGGCACTATAATCGAGTGGCTGCAACTTTCGTTACCACACCATCAAGGTATACTAGGGTCACTTGGTGACTCTTAAAAAATATCCCAAAACGAATCAAATCCATAACTCAAATATCCAAATCACAAAATCTCTAAGGATATAACGAGAGTCCAAAAAAAAATCAAAATCTAAAATCCAGGTGAATCGTAATACACATCCAAAAATATCTTCAATAATAACCACAAGATAGAATTTCTAGGAAAATACTCCATATCCTTAGAAAAATACTCCAAATCAAGGATCCATATCAAAACATAATGTATAGAAAGTATATCTATAATCAAAATAATATCTGAAACAGATAATCATGAGTGCAGAACTATCCGGAATCAAGAGAGCCGAATTGATACGAGAATATCCTTTGGATACTCAACAAATGTTAAAATATCCAATCTCAGAGTCCTGATGAAATCTTCCTTCTGCAACAATCAAGCCAACGCTCGACGAGGACGATAATGATACTAAGTCAACACGAAGTCAAGGCACGAATTTGGATAACAGGAGAATCAAACAAGGTGATGCATCGGTAGAGAGTACAGAATCCAAAATAGATAATCAAGTAACCCAATGATGGAGACATGACAACGTCTTGTCTGATAAACTGATCGACATGGCCAACTATATGATCATATCCATCGAACAAGTATCAGGGGTAGATAACAACGAATAAGACATGGGCAAGCAAGATAGGTCCAAGTAGAGATAAGGACCAGTTCACAAGTTCAAAGGAGCGAAGGACAAGTGTAACAAGTAGGAATACCAAGAAATAGTGGACTGAGATCAATAATCAAAAGATATCCAACAATATCTCAAAACGAGACCTGCATGGGCCACCACTAAAACCGTGTCACGCCCTAGTACCGAAATATGGGGACGGACGTCGGCCAGCTACACCCTATAAGGTACGAATACGTTATACGGTGATGACGACTGTCAACCTTGTTGGTATCCTAGCATGCAATCATTCTATGGCCTAAATCTGATCTCATATCCACAGGCAATAGCAATAAAATAACTACAAGAGAGATAATCATATGGAAAACAGGAAAATACACATATGATAATTAGAAAATCTACAGTACTGGATAATAATGTAGACGAGTATACCTTCCCACAGTTCCTAGCATGGTCGAGAACTAAAGCACATCCCCCAAGTCAAGTCTGGAAGATCCACAGAGTCGGTCACAGGCAATCTGGGAACAATCTAGGGTTGGTCAGGCCAACCGTAGTAAGTACCAAAAAGGAAGGCTCAAGGACGGGCGAAGAAAAGCCAGCAGGATAAAATATGACAGGAATAGCATATATGAACAGTAAAATAGGGTAAGAATCGTGTGGTACCAATGCACGATAATAATCCACATCTAATGTAGCTAAATAACCAACAATCATCACAATCTCGTTAACATCCAATAATACCTGCATCGCCAACCGGAACTCGTAGTATGTCAACGGGACAGTGATCTACCCCTATATCAAATAAGAACAAGGGAATGAATTACCATGCCGCGACAGTGTTACGGGCCAGCCAGCTTAGCAAGCAGCAATCCATACAATTGAGGTGAATAAGCGGCCACTCAAACGTCTACGGCTGTCTAGGTGGAGGTTAGATTACCCCAACAATGCAAGTATAGGAATCCTCAAATCGTGTCGATTCAGCAGGGATAGCGGGGCCAAGAATAACATGTAAGAAGAGCATCGATACCTCGTAAGGCCACCGTGCAAGCAGGAGAAGTACATAGTACATAATAGTAGTCAGATACTGCTTGTCCACTAGTATGAATGGTGACAGTATCCGTGGTAGCCAGCCTAACACGTCAGGACAGGGCCTGGAGCGGCCGGTACTGCACGATCTCGAGATTCCGTTCCCTCCCAATGCTTCTACCAGTGTAAATTACCTAGATTATCTATACATTTATCTGGAATCACATGTCGTGGTCATATGATCCTCCTCATAGATGTCGTATCTCAGTACGGAAATGCTAAGTAAGGATCAACCTCAGCACCGATAGTCCCAGTTGTGATCTATCCTTAGTGTAATGCATAAGCAAGCAAGCAATCCTGACCATACTAAGACTAAAGGCCAACTACCAAGTTATCCGTGCACGTAATCATACCATATAGCTGGAATATCATGATGGCATCGCAATGCCATATAATCAGATAGCACCTCAAAATGCCAGTAGTCAAGGAGCACCTCAGTGTAGAGTCAGGGCCAGTACCTCAAGGGGTAAACTGGACTTATAGTACGGATACAAGTAGTCGTGTTAGGGACAAGGATAATTCCGTCGATCACAAAGAATCATCTGCCCACATCGTGGCATAGATCTCAGGTCTAGTACAAGGTCAGAACCTCTACTATAATATCTCATCAAGTATACAAGAAAGCCTACAGCTCTAATCATCAAGTCGATCTATCCACCGGATCAATCTATCAGGAGTCTCTAATCCATGATGGAGTGAATATTACGTCAAGAAAGACAATCACCAAATATCAAGCTCATCACTATAAACAATGCTAGGCCCTGTAACACCCACTTTTCTAAAATAAGGATAATTTTGAACTTTTATAATTTTAATTAATCAATAATAAGATTTAATTCGTGTTATGATTTTTAGTGATTTTTTATTAATTTAAAACTATTTAAATATTTAAATATGATTTTGATGGTTAACTAGTGTAACCCTAGAATTGCTAAGCCTAGAGACTAACCATGACCATGGAAGCCTAGTCATGTGATTAGAATGTCATATTACTACTTTTAGCCTAAGGATATTTTGGTCATTTTGACAATTTGTGAAATTATAAATTGTATTAATTAAATATATGCTAATTGTTAGGTCGAGACTTGACCTAGAATCTTAGCCTAATCTAGATTAGCCTTGAGCTTAGAGTCTTGATTAGGGTAACCTAGTAATGACAAGATTAATAATATCTAGATAATTCTAGGAAGGATATTTACTCTTAGGATATTTATAAAAAAGAAAGCCTTATGACTAGTTGAACCAATAGGAAGGCTTAGAATTGGGTGGACAAGCCCTAGCCACTCATCTACATCTAAAACCTAACCCTAATTCATCTAATAGCAGCCAATATTGGTAGGTTAGCCTCCCTTCCTTTTATTTCATTCCATCTTGCCTCTTTTCCTTCACAAAGTATTCTTCCCCAAATTAGAGAGCTTTTCTCTTTGATTTGATCTCCAAATCCTTACATCCCTCCACCAAAACTTCCATCCAACCTTCTTGTCACAACTCGCACCCTGTATAGAGGCACGGGAAGTGGGTACGTCCAGCCTACGCCGCAGTGCCGACGGTAGAACGCTGTCCTAGGTTACTATCTAATCAACAACTCACGCAATTATATAATATACTTATCAAAACTCAACTCCGAACGGAGGAAAAGTATAGATATAATAAAATCTCAATCATAGTCTAAGCACGATAAGATAACACAGAAGTTAATAACTAAAGACTAAACAACAACATTTATAAACTACTAAATAATAATATCTCAAACAAACTCAAATACAAACTCGTATCTCAAGTTATTACAATTCAAATTCTAAAACATGAAAACTAAACCAAGTCTACTAGCTAGTCTCCCGATCACTCCTGAGTGTCGGGGCCATAAGTGGCTAAGCCATCTCCTGCTCCAAGGCAAGTAGGGCAAATGTCCTCAGGGCAATCATCTGTAATATTTTCAACAGGTCCAGTCAGGACAGAAACGAGTACAATTCATCAAAAAATCTCAAGTAAATGACAGAGAACTATAAAGCAGTTATAGACAGTTGTATTGATGAATATGACAGTTTGTACGAGTAATGATGTAGAGAGCAGTTAAGGTACAAGGAAAGTAAGGTAACTAAACAAGAAGAGAAACATAGCAAAGAAGACTGTAAAATAAGATCTAGCTAAACTAGTGTAACATAATGAGTTCAGATGGTACAATATAAGTCGAGTGTAATTCCAATGTAAGTCTAATACAAGATGAGTCGAATGTGATTCTAATCATTGTTCTAATAAGGTGAATCGAATAAGGTGATACGAATATGGTGATACGAATAGTAATTCACATGATGTTCTAATAATGATTCGAATAAATTCTCCAAGTGTGTTTTAAAATACTTAGTTAGACATGTAAACGGCTAAGGATAAATCTGGCACATTACACACCTGGCCGGGTGTGGAATGGCTATCGTTCGAATATTATTCACAGGGGGTGGTTCGAATAGTGGGAATGTTCACATGTCTAATCAAGTATTTTTCCGCCTATCTAATACAAATGAATCCAAAATCCAACACATAAGACGAATACAAGTCCAACCAGCAAATGAAGATACGAATAGGTGGTTCGAATAGTGATTCTTATGGTGATTCGAATAATAGAGGTAAGACGAGTAAGTATGTGTGTCGTATACATGGATTCAGAAATAATAGTACGTGTTTGTAACAGAGAATCACATACAGCTAACTAGAACTGCAGTACAGTAATTGACAAATAAATGAGAGAACTATCAGAGAATGTACTCGCCTGATACTCTGAAAAGAGTAATGTAATATCATATGTCTGCACCGGAGTCACAATGTCCTAAATAGAGTAGTATGTGTTATGACATGTTTAAAAATAAGGTAAATGAAGTTTACGGTGCAATCTACATGATTTCTAAGCCAATCTAGGTCAAGGTCAAACTCTAGTCAACTCTGGGTCAAACCAAGTCAATATCTAGTCAAACTAGGTCAATCAACAAGGCTATCATGGCGCACTCCTGACAAGTACCCTGACATGATTTATCTTGATAACTTAACTTGACCTGCCCTGACACCGTAGTGGTTCTTTCTTGCTTGCTTGTTAAATCTACTTGTCCTGTCTTGCATCATGTCTAGGATGGGACTCCTGAGTACCACGGTCAGGAGTTCCTACTAAAATGGATTAAGGTTAATAACTAGAATAACTCAGTAGTCATGAAGAGATGACACAGCTACAGGCAATTCCGTTACCTGGGCGCTCTTGGGATCTGTAGCCTGCCGTCGAGTAGGGCACATTTCCAGCGCACCGTCGAGTGTTGCACCCTCTAAGTCACCTAAGGGTACATGTGTCTCCTGGACGATGTACCCACCTGAATTCAACCCTAATCTTTCGTCCTGGGTAGCCTGGATGGTCTGTAGGGCTTGTGGCTGTGGAACAATCTCACTGCATCTTGTTAGTAATTAGGCCTGTGATAACCCTAGTTAGTTAAAGTAGTAAGCCGTGGGATCTGCTTGGCCGTGATTGATTGAATGAGGTATAACCAGTTTAGCCATGTCTTGATCCAGTATAAGATTGCTTCCTGTCTTGATTTCTTACATTATTATCTTGCCGATAAATGGTGGGAACCCAAGTTCTGTTCAGATGAAGGGTTACAACCCCAGTCCTTGTTTGGTTTACGGGTTACAACCTGACTATCGGAATAGTTCTATGGTTATCTCGTCGTATATCATCCTGACATGTTTTCGTAAATTCTAGTTTTTAATATTATATCTTCTTGTGTCAATGCTGGCTTTTGTTCTTATTTCGTGGCCCCCTTGTGGCACTTGCTCTTTCTGGGGTTGACCCAGCTGGTTTTTATTTTCCATAAATAAATTCTCTTTATTTATTGTGTTTCTGGGAAAATTACAACTGTGGGAATCTGATCTAGAAGACGATCACTTTATCCCTTGGACTATGCGAAGAAGAAAAGCTCTCAAAATTTTGACAGTAGATAACTATGTATATGTACAATGAATGAGAAAAGAACTCTATTTATAGAGTCAAAAATAAAACTGAAAAGATAACTGTCTTCACAGCCTGTGCTTAGTTGAAAATCACGCAGGATTTAACATACGCAAGGTGTGAGAAGTTACTGGACGTGGCCTGTAACTGTTGGACACATGGCGATCATGCATGAGTCATGTGCAAGTTACAGGACACGCAGGCGAGAGATCAGTGGCATGGCTGCCACGTACTCCAATTTGATGAAATCCATGCAGACTTTGTTGAAGACGAAATCCACGCAGATTCGGAGTAGAAAGCTTCAAAATCCACGCAAACTTGGGACAGGAAGCTTCAGGATCCACGCAGACTCGAGGCAAAAAGCTTCAAAATCTACGCAGACTTGAGGAAGAAAACTTCAGAATCCACGCAAACTTGAGATGAAGATCTCACAATACACGCAGACTTGAGATAAGACTGCCAGCTGTCTCGATTTGGCGTGCCTCGACTGACACAAAATCTCTGACAGTGATTGCTTTGTCAGTCGCATTAAATGAAAAGAAACTCTTTTGGTACGCCAACTTGACGAAGGCTGAGTCTTGCTGAAGAAGATTTCGAAAGTCACGCAATAGTCGGCTGTGATCTCTCGAGTTTCGTGCATACGTGGCATACGAAGAGACATTCTTCGACTGTCGTGCTGTCAGTTATAATGACTCTCTGACAAATGATGAGCTGTCTCTTCAGCGTGATTTGTAAATATTGTCCTGATCAACTGAGCGTGACTTTTGACTCTGTCCTGATCAACTCAGCGTGACTTTTGACTCTGTCCTGATCAACTCAGCGTGACTGTCATTTTTAAGGCCTACAAAACCCCCTTCAAAGTTTTCGAAAAAAAATGATAAATTATTTCGAAATACTTTGAAAACGAGATGATAAAATAAAATCAGTCGCGCTGAGATGACTTTAAAATTTTTTGGAAGTCGAAAAGACTTCGAAGTTCTTTGAAAACATCCAAATGAACTTATTAAATGTCATGATGACTCTTCATTTTTCGAGACTGATTGCATCCAATTTATGGTGGAATATGAACCGCCGGCGAGCTCTGTTATATAAACAGGGAGAGGATTAATTTTTAATCTTCATCTTACGTCAACATGACACCAAAGGAAGAAGCTGAAGAAGAAGCACGCAAGTTGGGTTTTTGTTCCCATGGCGACCCTATTTTTGGGGGTACGGAACCGGAGCCTTTTGTCTTCGAGTTCAAAGATGACCCTACTCAACTAGCCAAGAATTTCTTGAGTTATTTTGGCTTGGATGGCTCGTCTTCTTCTGATGGACACAGCCTTGCAGAACAGCGTGAAATGTTGAATGCTCTGTTACACCGTATGGGGGTCAAGAGCGTAGAAGAACTGGGCACTAAGCTTAGCCGCTCTGCAAAATAGAGCGTGTCTTTTATGCTTCTTTTGAAAATGTTGCACTTCTTCTTTTGTCTTTTGTAAGGCCATCAGTGCCTGTCTTGAAGAATGTAGTACAACTTTTGTGTTTGAACAACGTGCATTAATGAAGAATATTAAATGGCACTCTTTGACTGTTTCCAATGTTGCGATGTCTTCCAAAGCACACATGACACTCATTCCATAATTTATGAGCGCTATTTACTCGGATCTTTTCCAAGAATAGACTTGTACTTTGTCCTTTAAATAGATAGATGAGTTTCATAGATACTCGTCTCCCATTCTTCTTCTTCTTCTCTGAGAATGAAATTTTTGGGAGATTTCATTCTCAAACAGGAAAGCAATGCTTTCTAATGTTCGATTTCTACGTACTGTATCAAACATGGGTTTGCCAATCCTTAGCACCAAACTTGATGGTAAGTCCGCGTACCATTTTTGTTGCTGTTGAAGATAGGCTTTTATGTTTCTAACTGAAAAATGCACGCTTGACTAGCCAGTGCGTGCCAAATGTCATTTCTGTCGATTTAATCTCTTCTTCCTTGATGCTTTCTGCAGGAATTCGACTAAAACTTTTCTTCAGAACTGGCATTGGTGATGTGGATGCTGTGGAGAATATCCTGCTGACACCTACATCAGGGAGCTCATACGCTTTTGACGCGTACATCAGACAACTCAGAACTCTTTGTGAGATAGAAGGGTCTTCCTCAGATGGTAGGAAGAGCCTTTATACACGAGAGTTGGATGGTGGAGTCAACTCTACCCAGAAAAATCGGGTAGTAGAGTTCCTTTCAAGGCAGAACCAGGAATTGTATCCTAATGTGGAATACATTCCTATCTCCTTTGAAAGGTCGCTCCCAATCCACCAGTTGTATTGGCAGCAACACGCCTTCGGGCTGCCATACTCTGTGGTTCTTCTCTCGTCTGAGAGAGAAGACCAGAGTTTGATTTCTGCTGATCTGGTCGTGACTGGGACCCAGACAGTCAGGAACTGCCACCAACAACGAACCTGACGGAGAAGGTCCGACGGAGAAGATCCAAAGAAGAAGATAGATCTCTATTAGGTTATTGTTGTGGCGTAGAATGAAAATCCAAAATTTGTAATAGATTTCCATTATGATTTGTAAGAAAGTCTAAGAAAATGTATTAGGCTTTTTATGGTGAAATGAGAATGGAAATGATAATTCTTCTATGCTCAAAAAAATTTGTATTTGTGGATGAATTGTGGACATGATAGATAATGAAATCTTCTTTTCTGATTTAGAGTATATAATATTATCAGAGGTAATATGGACATGATAATATGTAGGAACTCCAAAGAAAATAGATTGATTTCTATGCAGAGGTCAAAAATGACAAGTAAGTAGATTCGGAATTGATCCAGAGGTTATGAAAACGTGATCAATAACGAATCCCCACTTAATAAATTGATAGAAGATTATGAACGGACGAACCGTTAGATAAATATAATAAATGATCGGATGAACCGTCAAGTATTAATGAACGGGCGAACCGTCTGATGAATGTGAGAAATGAACGGATGAACCATCAAGCATCAATGAACGTATGAATCGTCGGATGAATGTGACGCTTCATTATTTAAGGAGCTTCTGCCTATAAATATAGTAGAAAATCTGACAAGAACGAACACTCCTTCTTTCAAACATAAAAATGTCGTCTGAAGAAGCATCCAAGAAGGCTGAAATCGCCATGAAGGTTCAGAAAGGCACTGAAGAACACCCTGTAGATCCAGTTCAATCGAAGAAGGCAGAAGCAGGCGAAGGTTCGTCTGCACCTAAGCCACCAAGGGACATTCTGGATTTCCTGCTCGAACCAGGAAGGACCGAAGAAGAAGAAGCCATGAGGATGGCCGCTTGTAAGTTCCTCGTAGGTTCCAGCAAGGAGATCCTCGGCTCTTTTGCTGATCACGTCTTCGAGAAGGACGGCAGTGGACCACGTCCAAATGTAGAAGAGGATGATAATGATCTTCCTTAATATCATGTATCATCATTCATGATTAAAATAAAATAAAAATTTTATTTCTAAACATGAATTTGTCTGATGATTACAAGCATTTACATTTATACATGGTACTTTTTAAGGAATTTGCCATTAATAGGCATCAAAACTTTTCGACCATCCAATTCTGAGAGTTGATAAGCTCCATTTGAGAAAACTCTGCTCACAATATAGGGTCCTTTCCACTTTGCGTTAAATTTGCCTTTGCTCATATGAGTCATAGTCATAGGACGTCTGACTGTTAGAACAAGTTCTCCTTTCTGATACGATCGAACTCTGACTTTCTTATTAAAAGCTCTTGAGATTCTAGCTTGATAGAATTCAATATTCTGTTGAGCAGATAATCGCTTTTCATCCAGAGCTTCTAATTCCTGAAGTCGAAGACGATCATTATTTTCGGCAGTGAGTTCATTAACGATTGCTATCCTTAAAGAAGGAATTTGAATCTCTAATGGAAGAATAGCTTCGCAACCATACACTAGAGAAAAGGGTGTACATTTAGTAGCATTACGACCTGTAGTACGATAAGCCCACAAACATTCACCGAGCTTCTCACTCCAATTACGTTTGTTAGTAGAGACAAACTTCTTTAGGAGTTTGATGATAGTTTTGTTGAAAGCTTCTGCTAATCCATTAGCTGCCGGATTATACGCGGTAGAAGCCACATTATTGATCCGGTGATCATCACAGAATCGAATAAACTTCTGACTGACGAACTGTGGTCCGTTATCATGAATAATGCGTCGAGGAACACCAAATCTGTAGATGATATGATGCTTAATAAAGCTGATGACATTGGACGTCTTAACTTCAGATAAAGGAATGGCTTCGGCCCATTTGGAGAAGTAATCGGTTATTGTAAGAATAAACCGATGACCCTTAGATGACGGCGGATTGATCGGGCCGATAATGTCCATGCCCCAAGCTTCGAAAGGCTATGACGCTGCCGTTGGATGTAGAAACTCCGAGGGTTGATGAATAAAATCTGCATGGATTTGACAAGCTTTACACTTCTTTGCATATTCGATGGCGTCTGATACCATAGTGGGCCAATAATAACCCATACGTCGAATACGGTCTTGAAGTTTTGGTCCAGGCTGATGTGCTCCACAAATTCCATCATGTACTTCACGAATAATTTGTTGAGCCTCGTCACCGGCAACTCATCGAAGAAGTAAACCATCATAAGCTCGACGATATAAGGTCTTTGTTGTATGATTGTAATAGAATCTGAGTGATCGTCGTCTGATAGATGCTGTCTCACTCGGATCATCCGGAAGAATATCATACAATACGAAATCTAAGAAAGAAAGTCTCCAATCTTTATCCGTATTTTGATTCTCGGCCGAGTTACTGAAGATAAATTCCATGCTGGAATCAGATGAAGATGACAAAGATTTATGACTAAATCCAAATCCTCTTGTTGTGTTGACGTCATGAGATGTTGATTCTTTAATGTCAATTGGAAGCCCTAGAGTTAGGTTATTTTCCAGATGAAATAATTCTCGATTGCGAACAATAATCATTTGTTGCCGTCTAATCGGAATAGCTAACACCGCCGCAAGATTAGCTAGAGCATCAGCTTCCGTGTTACATGCTCGCCTAACATGTTCAATGAAGAATTCTTTAAACGAAGAAGCCATAGATATAGCTGATCTATGATAAAGAACCAGATCTTGATGGCGAACTTCATAAGTCCCCCTTATCTGATTGACAATGAGTTTAGAGTCTCCGTACGCCTCCAAATGTTAAATATTCAGATGCTTAGCGAGTTGAAGACCAATGAGCAATGCATTGTACTCAGCTACATTGTTTGAACATGGTTGATCAAGAGAATAAGCTCGTTGGATAGCAAGACCTTCTGGCGATACAAGAACAATTCCAACTCCAGCGACAATATCACCATTAGGACCTATCCTTGAAGCTCCATCAAAGAATAGACGCCAAGTAGGATCTTCTTCAGCAATTTGGTTTGAATCTAAGACCTCATCTAGAATTTGGTCATAGAGTTTTGAATTTTCTGGAATTGAATGAGCAGCCAGAAAATCGGCTAAAGCTTGTCCTTTGACTGATTTCTGAGAAATATAATGCATGTCATACTGAGCTAGTAGGATTCCCCAGTTAGCTAATCGAGAATTTAAAATACTGGGTTTCTTCATCATGATCCGTATAGGATTGATCCTGGAGATGACATGAATAGTCTGGCCAATGATATAATGTCGTGTCTTCTGAACAGCGAACATCAAGGCTAGACATTCTTTTTCGACCGATGAATATCGAGGTTCAGCTCCGGTCATAGTACGACTGAGATAGTAGATGGCTTGTTCATGGCCATTTTGATTCTTTTGAGCAAGTAATGCACCCAATGAATGACTCATTGCTTGAGTATATAGAAGAAATAGAATTTCTGAAATGGGAGGTACCAATACTGGAGGGCTCATCAGATATTGTTTTATATCATCGAATGCTTTCTGACATTCATCATTCCAGACAAAAGAGACACCTTTCTTCATAAGTTTGTTGAATGGTCTGCAGCGTCCTGACAAATTAGAGATGAATCTCCTGATATAAGCGATCCTTCCTTGAAATCCTCGTAGCTCTTTTAAGGTGCGTGGAGGATGTATCTCTTGGATGGCTTTGATCTTCTCGGGATCCACGTGTATACCTTTAGAGGTAATGACGAAGCCAAGAAATTTACCACTAGAGACGCCTAAGAAGGACTTAGTAGGGTTCATCTTTAATTGATGCTTACGTATTAGATCAAAAATAGTCTTCAAATCTTGGATATGATCCTCTTTTTGTCGACTTTTGACTGCAATATCATCAACGTAGCATTCGACTGTTTTCTGCAGATGTTCACGAAATATAGTGCTCATAGCTCGTTGATAAGTTGCTCCTGCATTCTTGAGACCGAATGGCATAACTGTATAACAGTATGTACCAATCGGCGTTCTGAAAAAAGTGTGCTTCTCGTCGTCTAGAAACATTTTAATCTGATTGTATCCAGAATACCCGTCCATGAATGACATCCGTTCAAATCTACAGGTATTATCGATCATGACATCAGTGATTGGTAGAGGGAATTCGTCCTTAGGGCATGCGGTATTGAGATCGCGGAAGTCTATGCATACTCTGATCTTGCCAATTTTTTTAAGGACAGGAACTATGTTAGCCACCCAATCGGAATGTTGTTCCTCTCTAATAAACCCGGAGGCCATGAGTTTATTAACTTCAGCTTCAATTGCATCCATAATGTCTGGACGAAATCGTCGCTGTTGTTGTTTGACCGGTTTAGCATTCGGCAAGATATTGAGCTTGTGAGTTGCGATTTGTGGATCAAGCCCTGGCATATCTTCATAACTCCAAGCGAAGACGTCGATGTAATCACGAATAAGTTTGATCATATCTTGCTTATCAGTTTCTGAAAGACTTTCACTGATGAATATTGGTTTGGGGGATCCCTCTTCACCAACATCTATTTGAACAAGTTTATCTTCAGTCGGAGGTTCTTTTTGCTCGAAACGGAACTCCCATTGATTATCTAATCTTTGGGCCCATTGTTCTGATTCAGGTGAGATTTCAAACTCTTCTTCGTCTTCATCACTTTCTTCAGAACGGTCAATGGAAACCATGTTGGAAGACAGAATGTTGCAGTAGAAATTACCGATACTCGTATCGGAATCCCAAGAAGTGGTACTAGAAGAATCAGATCTCTTATCTTCGTCAGATTCAGGATCTTCATGGATAATATTGATGAAAGGAGTAGGAGCAATATAGCCTAATCCGCATTTCGTCCTCCCATATTTCAGAGGAGGAATACGAACAGGCATTTTTCTTCCTTTTCCACTATTGAGGCCAGTCCTGAAGTCATAGCCCATATTTTTGATAATGTCTTTAGAATGCTGACTATAGCGACGTAGTTGGAATCTTCCAGTATCATCATTTTTGTCATCATCTTCTAAATCAGAAGGACTTTGGGGCCCTTTGTAAAAGAATATTGGAATGTCTCCTGGCTTTCTGCTGGGAACTAGAAAGTATAAAGATTGTACAGGTTCTAGAGATATATCTGTACGAACAGTCTGTACAACTCCTATGGTTATTGTGCTCAAGTCATCTAACAAATGTAAATAACTATGAACATAATTACACACATCAGCGTACTGCAAAGATGGAGACTTTTCATTAAATGTAAAAGCAGCAATATTTACATTGGGAGAAGGCTGAGCCTTAGAGATTTTAGCCAAGTCAATGACTAAAGGGGAAGAAGAAGAATGAGAAGAAGCTTTGTTTCGATTAAGATCGATAACAAATGGCTCAGAAGAGGTGAGCTCCCTTGAAGCTTGAGATGGAAGAGTAATTCGCCCTCCAACTGGAATTAGCAGAGTATCCTGTGAAGATACAGGAATTGTAGTATGCCCACTAACAGGAATGATCATTGTATCTTGAGCAGACGACTGAGGCAACGGAGAGATCCGTCCACTCACTGGAATGATGAAAGAACCTTCTCCAGAGGGTTTGGGAGATTGTTGCTGAGTAGCTCGACCTTTAACAGGGATTATTTAAAGTCTCACTTTGTGAATCCTCTTTCTCCATAGCTTGTATGACCCTTGTATACTCTTCTTTGTACATTCGGGAATCATTGAAATAAGCTTCAACCCCATGGAAAGGATTTATATCAGCAACTTCTTTTTGTACTCTTCCATTGCTATCAATGTACTTAAAACACTGATGAAGAGTAGAAGGCACCACATTATTTTCATGAAGAAAGGGCCTCCCAAGAAGAAGATTATAGGATCCCACGATCTCAATCACATAGAAAGTGACTTTGGATCTGAAATCGCCTATCTGAAGCTTCAGATAAAACTTTCCCAAAGGCTCGCTTCGGCTTTGATTGAATCCCAAGATAGTAGTAACCGTCTTAGAGAGCTTATAAAGAGGGATTTTTAGTTCATCCAACAGACTCTTTGGCATTATGCTTATAGCAGACCCTGGGTCAATGAGGATACGATCTATCTTCATCGTATCGATATAACCAGTGTAGTGGAGAGGCCGATCATGTCGATTATCCTCCAATAGCATGTCGTCTTGTGTAAAGGTGATATTTGGGATAATCTCCAATATACTGTTGCAATGTAAGCAAGTGGCAGGTTCTGCATCTGGCTTCTTCAATTGTGCAAGACAAGAGTCTGCTTGAAGAAGTGCTTCACTTAACGTCTCCCGAGTTTCTTTAGAAAGACGTAGAAGTTCAAAGAGGGACATTCTAGCTGGAGTATTAGCAAGTTGAGCTAGAATGTCGAAGTTGTAAGGCTTCTGAAGCCCAAGAGGAGGGGACTTCTTGATTGGTTTATCAAACCGAGCCTGTTGTTTACCTTTCTCCAGAACTGTGGGTTTAGGAGGAATAGGTTCAACTGGTGTAGTTGAAGGAACAGGTGCAGTAGATGATTCTTCTTCAGGAGGAACATTAGGAGCATCTTTATCAGCTGGAGGGATATCAGGAGTATCCTCAGGATTCTTGGAATAATCCTTTAGATAAGATTTCCCTGTTCGAGTAGCAAGTGCTTCTTCCTTCTCTTTTGGCTCTGTGTCAGAGGTAGATCCAAGAGAAGTCATATGACATGACTTAATTTTTCCAGCTTTCTTGGACTTTCGAGAAGTAGTCTTTTGAGGAAAAGGAGATTCAAAATCTGCCACTAGATCAGGATGAATCCACATGATTTCTCCAGTTTCCAAAGTGATTGGCACTAATCCTTCAGATTGTGGAGGAGGAATATTCACTATCTCAAGAGTTGCCTTGGGAATAGGAACGATCCCACTTTCAAGGAGTTGAGGAGGGAAATCTCCGAATTGCATAGAGACGATGTTGGAGGTGACGGTCTTCTCTTTTGGAGTAAGGGAGATAGCTCCAGATTTAATCATTTCTTGGATCTTTCCTTTCAGTACATAACATGTACGAATTGTGTGACCCAACATTCTGTGATATGGGCAGTATTTGGGATGATCTGTCTTACCAGCTTCATCAGGTTTCTTGATTTCAGGTAATTGTATTTTATTACCTTTCAGCAGACATTCAAAGATACCAAGGACATCGTCATCATAGAAAGAGTATTCTTCTTTGGGACGAGGTGTTCTTAGTTGTTGAGTTGTAGAGGTAGGAGAAGTTTGAACAGTTGATGCATCTTTGCTATGAAGATTAACTTCAAGAGTTTTTTTTCCTTTGCGAGCATTATTTTTATTGTTAGTACCTTGACCTGTTTCTTTGGGAGTCATCTGCACTCCTAAACCTTTGAAGGTTTCAGCACTAATTTTTGCAGCCTTGGCACTAACTATGAAAGAAGGCCAGTCTTGGAATTGGGTAGATCCTGTCCACATGCTGATGATTGGCAACAAGTTTGATTTACATGTGTCGATGGTGACAGCATCAGGAGTTCCAAGAGGCATCTTCAGAGCTTCTCTTCGAAACCGTTCAATGTAATCCTCTGTAGTTTCATTATTTTTCTGCTTGATTCTAATAAGAGCAGACATAGTCATGTCATTGAGCCCTTCATAGAACCGTTCAAGAAACATCTGTTTGAAATCGAAAAATGAGGTAATGCACCCATCTGGGAGACTTCTATACCATTCATAAGCAGTTCCCTTGAGACATCCAATAAACACCCGAGTAAGGAGGGCGTCACTTGGTTGCAATTGATCAGTCATCGCTTCAAAGTGATTAATAAACTGACTTGGAGAAGAGGTTCCATCATTGAATGAGATAGTAGGAGGTTTATATTTAGGAGGATATGATACTTGCTTCCATTCTATCGGGTAAGGTTGCTTGATGCCTAACCTTTGTAAACCATCTTTCTGTTTGAATGCCTCGAATTGAGTTTTGAGATTCCTTAATTCTTCATTAACAACTCCAGAAAATTGTGGAGTTGTAACTTGTAGAGAATAGTTAGGAGGAGGAACAGCATTGTAAGCACTACCCCTAGCTCCAGAGAGACTAGGATTTGGTTGAGCTGGTCCAGGAGTATTGGATTGTACTGCTGGAGGAACTTGTACTGGACTTATATCAGTGTCAGTTGGTATGGCATCTGATACAGTCTGTCGATTCTGTAACTGAGCTGTCATGAGTTCATACATCGACTTCATAGTATCAGCCATAGACTTCATTTGCTGTTCCAAAGAAGCAATTCTTTGGTCCTGAGGAGTCACCGAAGAGGAAGGTTCATTGTTCAATTCAGTATTCCCATCCACCATATATGTAGTGACTGTACGAGGGATTATTGATGAATTAGTGGATGTTGTATGCTCTGAATCACTGCTTCGTGCATCAAAATCATTTAAAGGAGAACTACCCCCAGTAGGAAGAGGTGGGAAATTAGATTCTCCTAGAAATTCAGAATCATCTTCAGAGATCAAATTTCTTTGACTAGAAGCTAAGACTCTTGCTCTGGTGTTTCTATATACTCCATCTGGACTATCAGCTCTATCCCCAGCATCCCGAGAGGTCATGTTGACAGAAGCAAACAAAGGCTCATCTTCATCAGGCATAGGTTCACACTGAATCCGATTGAAGACAGATTGTCGTTTAGTTTGACATCTGCATTGCATTGTAACTCTTGGCTGGAAGTCACATTCATGATCAACATGGTCATGAGCCATTAATTGACATCTGCATTGAATTATGACTCTTGGCTGGAAGTCACACTCAGCATGATCTTTTGACACAGAATTACTCCTTCTCTTCTGTTGAAGATATTCTCGTAAATTTGTTTGTGAAGATTGAGGAGTATATTTCCTGTTCTTTGTTCTTGATGGCTCTTGATTATATAAAGAATGATTAATATAAGCCACATAGTTTCTAGTATACTCTGCATCTGGATCTTTTATCCTTGTTTCCAACGGATGTGGTTTCTTAACACCAGAAGTGCTAAGTTTTGTTCTTAGATCAATTGGAGGTGACATATTAGTTTTGGAAACTTGGAGTTTTCCTTTCATTGATCTAGATATTTGCAGAGAAGGAAAAATAGAACCATCCCTTGGATTAGGAGTTGGTAACAAATCCTCTTTTATGGACAAATTCTGTGCCCAATTTGAAGAAGTCAAAGAAGAAGACATTACAGAATGTTTCTTCTTAGACTCATTCAAGGTTTGAGACATAGAATGTCCAGAAGGAAGAGTAGTCAAAAGACCATCTCCTTTTCTTTGACTGACAAAATTGTCAGTCAAAGCTGTTCCTGAAGTAAAAATTACAGGAGCAGAAGGAACAACTAAAGAGTTATTCCTTTTCGAAGGGACTTTGTGTGGAAGACCATCCCCAGTTCTAGTAGAACTTGGCAAAGAAGAAGAGATAGCTAAAGAGCTATTCTTCTTAGATGAGATACACGCTGAAACAGACTTGGTTAAAGAACCAGTACTGTTAGCGTGACTTTTAACTTTGGAAGTACAAACTGGAACAGACTTGGCTAAGGAACCAGCGCTGTCAGCATGACTTTTAGGGGTAAAATTGCACGCTGGAGCAGATTTGGCTAAGGAGCCAGTACTGTCAGCGTAACTTTTGAGTTGAATTTGCACGCTGGAACAGACTTGGCTAAGGAGCCAGTACTGTCAGCATGACTTTTGAATGTTGTCATCTTCGAGCGTACAAGAGTGTGCGTGCTTGCAATAGAGTTCTTGCCAGTGTTAGGAGTAGACACTGTGGCAGAGACTTCACCATTGACTACCAACTGATTCTTAGGGACATAGACAGAGTGTCCCTTCGACTTGGCAGTGATGATGGAGGCTGAAGTAGACTTGCCACTCTTAGCCCGCTGCATTTCTTCATAGGCGAGTTGATCGAATTGGATCTTCATCACCTTCTTCGTCGAGCCGATTGACGAAGTATCGCATTGAGTTGTGCCATCTCAGAAGAGGAGATGGTTTTCCCCAGCAGAGTCGCAAATTTATTTTCCATAAATAAATTCTCTTTATTTATTGTGTTTCTGGGAAAATTACAACTGTGGGAATCTGATCTAGAAGACGATCACTTTATCCCTTGGACTATGCGAAGAAGAAAAGCTCTCAAAATTTTGACAGTAGATAACTATGTATCTGTACAATGAATGAGAAAAGAATTCTATTTATAGAGTCAAAAATAAAACTGAAAAGATAACTGTCTTCACAGCCTGTGCTTAGTTGAAAATCACGCAGGATTTAACATACGCAAGGTTGTGAGAAGTTACTGGACGTGGCCTGTAACTGTTGGACACATGGCGATCATGCATGAGTCGTGTGCAAGTTACAGGACACGCAGGCGAGAGATCAGTGGCATGGCTGCCACGTACTCCAATTTGATGAAATCCACGCAGACTTTGTTGAAGACGAAATCCACGCAGATTCGGAGTAGAAAGCTTCAAAATCCACGCAAACTTGGGGCAGGAAGCTTCAGGATCCACGCAGACTCGAGGCAAAAAGCTTCAAAATCCACGCAGACTTGAGGAAGAAAACTTCAGAATCCACGCAAACTTGAGATGAAGATCTCACAATACACGCAGACTTGAGATAAGACTGCCAGCTGTCTCGATTTGGCGTGCCTCGACTGACACAAAATCTCTGACAGTGATTGCTTTGTCAGTCACATTAAATGACAAGAAACTCTTTTGGTACGCCAACTTGACGAAGGCTGAGTCTTGCTGAAGAAGATTTCGAAAGTCACGCAATAGTCGGCTGTGATCTCTCGAGTTCCGTGCATACGTGGCATACGAAGAGACATTCTTCGACTGTCGTGCTGTCAGTCATAATGACTCTCTGACAAATGATGAGCTGTCTCTTCAGCGTGATTTGTAAATATTGTCCTGATCAATTGAGCGTAACTTTTGACTCTTTCCTGATCAACTCAGCATGACTTTTGACTCCTGATCAACTCAGTGTGACTGTCATTTTTAAGGCCTACAGTTTTGTGTGGCCAGATTTCGGAGCAGCTCCCGAGGATCTACCAAGCTTCCAGCCCAATGGTGGCGACTAGAAGGAACCCGGGTTACGAGTGGGTTTTCTATTTTGTTTCGCTCACTCTATTGTAAAACTATTCTTTTGAGGCGTTTAGCCGACGAGCACCTGTTAGCTCGATGCACTTTACTTACTGTCTGCCTACGGGCTGTAAACATGATTAACAAATCAGGGTTGATCATGTATGACTTAAACTCTTGCTAGTCCTCGCATTTTGTACGACTAGCTTCATGATCAGCTGATATGTAATATTTGGGACGCCTTTTATTGTATATTTGGTGGTCAAACATCTTGTAATTATATTACTTGCTTGAGATTGAGACAATAGGCTTGACCTTAAGAGACTGTTGGCTTGTAGTAAACCCTCATATCTAGACAGCCGTGACCGTATAGTTGAGATGAATTCTATTTCAATATACGTAGCTGGCTGTGTCTGCCCCCGCTCTCCAGTATTCTGGTTCTGGGGCGTGACACGGTTTAAGTGGTTGTCCATGCAGGTCTTGTCAATCAAGAAATGTGAGGGTTTACCGAATAGATGTCTCAATCAGTATTCGCCCTTGATCTCCGCCCGTATTTTCAAATCCCTGAAATTCTTGCCCTAATTACATGCTTGTATCATTGATCTGTCCTGGTCCTTCCTTATTGTTTTTCTATGTCGTCTTCCTCAGCGGTACTGTACCTGACCCTGCCGATCAGCGAGGTGGAGCACCTCCCGAGGACCAGCAGCAACCCGGAGATCAAGCCCAGCATTCCGGGGTAGCCTCCAGAGTGATACCTATTGGAGGAGAGTCACCAGTTCGGCCCGTCCAGCCCGTAGAGCCAGATGATGGTACCTTAGTAGGCCTCATCAGAACCTTGATAGCTTCCCAGGATCGTCGAAGCGACGCCCTGCACCAGACAGTTCAAGATGCTTTGACCCGAGGCGGACATCCAGGGAACCAGGCGACGAACAGCTTCAAGCGATTGAACCCTCCTTTCTTCGACGGCACCGAGGATGCGATTGCCGCGGATGCATGGCTTCAGGATACCGAGGTAATTCTGGAAGCAGCTAGGACACCCGAAAATGAGAAGGTGGCGGTGGTACGCCTGCAGTTGTTGGACTTGGCTCGCAGTTGGTGGGCAGCACAAGCCATGGGATTAGTGGCACCCATTGCTTGGGCAGTGTTTAGAGAGAGATTCCAGACGAAGTACTTTGATGCCGTGGCTCGGTACGACCTGCAGACCAGATTTACCAACTTGAAGCAAGGAGGCAGAACAGTCGATAGTTATGCATCGGAGTTTTCTAGACTCAGTAGGTTTGCCCCCACCTTGGTGGCGATCGAGTTTGATAGGGCCCAGCGATTCCAGCAGGGGCTGTATTTGGAGATCTTGTTGGCGGTTGAGCAGTTTGAGCACCAGACGTTCGATGCAGTCTTGAGAGCAGCTAGGAGGCATGAGTATACCTCCCAGAGGATCGTGGATAGGACCGGAAGTAGGAAGCGGTCCCACAGCCAGATGCACCAGTCATCAGCTCCAGCCCCAGCAGCTAGGAGTTTGACCATTGGGACTCTGAGGCGGGCGGCCTCAGTAACGTCGGTTCAGCATTCGACCCTGACGTACCCGCAGCAGCAGAAGCAGAAGCAAACTTCCGCGATGGGATGTTCTCATTGTGGAAAGCCAGGGCATGTGGTGGCAGACTGCCGCAGGGCGCAGGGATTATGCCTGGCTTGTGGAGCAACAGATCATAGGGTTGGGGGTTGTCCAAATAGGGGTGGTTCATCAGCATCCAACCCTTCTAGCTCTTCGGTGAGAGGACCGGCCCCAGCACCAGTTCAGCAGCAGCAGTATCAGTCTTCGAGGCCCTTGCCGCCTCAGTCTCAGGCATTCCAGCAACAGCACCCTCAGTAGTATGCACAAGCCCAAGCTCAGACCCAGAATAGGCAGAGAGGTTTCCAGCAGAGGGGACCAGCAGCCAGAGGACAAGGTCAGGCCATGATGATGGCTATGGAAGAAGAAGTTGCACCAGGTGAGGTAGTGGCAGGTACTATTCTCGTCAACTCCTCTCCAGCGTCTGTATTATTTGATTCTGGTGCATCACATTCATTCATGTCTACACGATTCGCGACACGGATAGGATTGGAGCCCAGTCATTATCAGTGAGGCTCAATATACTTACTGGTAATGGCCTTGTGGGAGTAGATCGAGTGTTTTTCTCGTGTCGGATCGTAGTTAGCGGTAGGGAGTTCTCCGGTAGATTCATAGAGTTTCCTATGGCAGACTATGATGTAGTCCTAGGCATGGATTGGTTGAGGAATCAGTATGCTAGGATAGACTGCCATATTGGCAGAGTTGTCTTTAGTATCCCCGGCGAGCCAGAGTTTTCGTTTTCCAGAGGTGCAGTAGAGCCATCTTCTCCAGCATTGCGGATGGCAGTAGCAGCAGTGCAGTTACCCCGGATAGTTGAAGAGTTTCCAGATGTCTTTCCAGAGGAGCTTCCAAGGATGCCACCAGAGCGGGAGATTGAGTTCACTATAGACTTGATTCCCGGGACAGCACCAGTATCAGAGCGAGTCTACAGGATGGCGCCTTCAGAATTGGAGATTTTGTACAAGATGATTGAAGAACTGAGGACCAAGGGATTCATCCGTGCAAATGGATCGCCTTGGGGAGCCCCGATGCTTTTTGTGAAAAAGAAGGATGGTACGTCCAGGCTATGTGTTGATTATCGTACCTTGAATTCGGTGACAATCAAGAACAGATACCCTCTTCCGAGGATAGATAACTTGTTTGATCAGCTCAAAGGGGCTTCAGTATTTTTGAAGATCGACTTGCGGTCGGGATACCACCAGATCAGAGTCAGAGAGCAGGACATCCCGAAGACAGCATTCAGATCGAGGTATGGACATTGGGAGTTTCTGGTTATGCCCTTTGGAGCGACCAATGCGCCGGCCGTATTCATGGACCTCATGAATCGCATTTTCATGCCTTACTTGGATCAATTTGTGATCGTATTCCTAGATGATATCCTGGTCTACAGAAAGAGTGAAGCAGAGCATGAGCAGCATCTCAGAGTCGTCCTCCAGACGCTTCGGGAGCATCAGTTGTACGCCAAGTTCAGTAAATGCGAGTTCTGGCTCGATCGCATATCGTACTTGGGTCACATCATTACCCGAGGAGGAGTGGAAGTGGATCCCCAGAAGATTGTGGCTATCGAGTCATGGCCGGTACCCAGCTCAGTGGCGGAGGTTCGCAGCTTTCTTGGATTGGCCGGCTACTACCGGCGGTTCGTTTCAGATTTCGCAAGGATTTCAGCGCCGATGACCCAGTTGACCCGCAAGGATGTGCCGTTTGTTTGGACAGCAGAGTATCAGGAATCATTTGAGAAGTTGAAGCGAGGTTTGATAACGGCTCCCATTCTTACCCTTCCAGATGGGACCGGAGGATTCACAGTTTATTGCGACGCTTCAGGCAGAGGATTGGGGTGTATTTTGATCCAGCATGGGAAGGTAATATCTTATGCGTCATGTCAACTCCGTGATCATGAGAAGAATTACCCGACCCACGACTTGGAACTGGTGGCGGTAGTGTTTGCTTTGAAGTTGTGGAGACACTACTTGTACGGAGATAGAGTGGAGATCTTTACTGATCATAAGAGCCTGAAGTATGTTTTCACCCAGAAGGACCTTAATATGCGACAGAGAAGATGGCTCGAGCTATTGGTGGATTATGATGTGGATTTGCAGTATCATCCCGGGAAGGCCAACGTTGTAGCAGATGCATTGAACAGGAGAGCCGGAATTTATCTCCTGACGGTGCAACCAAAATTATTGGCAGATCTTCAGAAGATGGGAATTGAAGTGGTTCTTCCAACCAATGTGGCATTGATGGCCAGTCTACAGGTTCAGTCCAGCATAGTTGAGAGGATCCGGATGGCACAGTCAGCAGATTCCAAGCTTCAGCGACTCAGAGCAGAGTGTGAAGCAGGAAGAAGGCCATAGTTATGTATCCATGAAGACGGTACCCTTCGGCACGGCACTCGTCTTTGTGTACCTAGTGAAGATATCAGACAGGAAGTCATGACAGAAGCCCACAGTTCATAGTATTCTATTCATCCCGGTGGCACGAAGATGTACCGTGATATTCGTCAGCATTTCTGGTGGAATGGCATGAAGAGGGAGGTAGCCCGGTTTGTCTCTCGGTGTTTGGTTTGCCAACAGGTTAAAGCTGAACATCAGAGGCCCGCTGGACTTCTTCAACCCTTACCGATCCCAGAATGGAAATGGGAGCATATAACCATGGATTTCGTGACCGGATTGCCCAGGTCTCCGGCCGGCAGAGATGCTATTTGGGTAATTGTGGACAGGCTTACCAAGGTGGCACACTTTCTCCCATTCAGAGTTGGACAGTCGACGGCGCAGTTAGCAGAGATGTACCTCAGGCAGATCGTCAGGCTTCACGGTGTGCCAGTCAGCATCACCTCAGACAGGGATTCAAGATTCATATCACACTTTTGGCACAGCTTGCAGAAGAGTTTAGGGACTCGCCTTCAATTCAGCTCAGCTTATCACCCGCAGACGGATGGTCAGTCAGAGCGCACAATCCAGACCCTTGAAGATATGTTGAGATCCTGTACCCTTGACTTCGGTGGTTCATGGAAGAATCATCTGCACCTGGTGGAATTCTCGTACAACAATAGTTTCCAGGCCAGTATCCAGATGGCACCTTTCGAGGCTCTTTATGGTAGGAAGTGCAGATCCCCGCTAGCATGGGACGATGTCGGGGAGAGGCAGATGCTCGGACCCGAATTGATTTCCCAGACGGTTGAAGTGGTCAGGAAGGTCAGAGATCACCTCCGAGTTGCCCAGGACCGCCAGCGCCATTGGGCCGATGCTCATCGGCGTCCCTTAGAATTTGCTGTCGGCGACCATGTATTCCTTAGGATCTCGCCTAACCGCGGCGTCATTCGCTTTGGCATGCGGGGAAAGCTTAGTCCTAGGTATATAGGGCCGTTCGATATTCTAGAGCGAGTAGAAGATGTATCCTATCGTCTCGCTCTTCCGTCGTCACTAAGTGAGGTGCATGATGTATTCCATGTGTCCCAATTACGACGGTATATTCCAGACCCGAGCCACATCCTAGACCATTCGGAATTGGTTGTTGGTACCAACCTTTCGTATGAGGAGAGGCCCGTATCTATTGTGGACCGGAGGGAAAAGATACTCAAGAACAAGACTATTAAATTAGTCCGTGTTGCTTGGGGTCATCACTCTCTGGGTGAGTCAACATGGGAGCGTGAGGACGACATCCGACCGCGATATCCCTACCTGTTTGACTCGTGAGGTATAATGTCTTTCTTATGCCTTACGTTTTTCCTTCCTTGCTTGCATTGTATGATTGTATGATTGAACTGCTTAGTGTAACTTGCCTGTGCTTAGTGTAGCTTGTCGTAACAATCTCTAGCTCCTTGATTAAATTCCGAGGACGGAATTCTTTTAAGGTGGGTAGAGTTGTCACCCTCATTTCCTGTATTTCCCGTATATTTTTTTCCGTATTTCGTATTTTACTCGTATCTGGATTTTTGGCATGTATTTTTATTTTTCTCAGCCTGTGGAATTTCGGTATTTCTCGTATTTGGGTTTTGGCTTGGCTCGGTTTTATTGGGTTGGTTCGGTTTGGTTTATGTATTGGAGCACCTTAGCTTATGCTACCCCTCATCCCCACCACAACTCCCCCACTTTATAACACCACCTACCACTCTCTCTCCTCATAACTTCCACCATTAATTTTTTTCTTCTTCTTCTTCTTCTTCTTCTCCTTCCTCTACACAACTCTCCTGACCCTAGGCAAGTGCATCTTGCCACTACATGAGAACCCTCTTTTCCTTGTCCATTTGATAGATTAGGACATGGTGATCAACATTAGAACTTGGGTTTTTGTGATTTGGAGCCTCCATTATTGTAGATCTAAATTATATCTATTTTCGGATTTTGCATGGTTTGAGCTACTTAAGTTGAATTTTATGGGTTTTTGATGTTTCCATGTGGAAGAGCATTCAATTCCACCCTAGTTAGAACTTTAGAATTCTGGATTTGGAGTTCGGATGGCCAAGTTATGAGGTTTTGAAGTTTTGGAGCCATTGGAGCTTCTTCTCAGCCATGGAGAAGAAGACCCAGACCCTGCGTGCGTGTTTTTACGTGTACGCAGCTCCCTTGAGCGTGCGTGACTTTTCACGCAGCTGCTCCCTTGAGCGTGCGTGACTTTTCACGCAGCAGCTCCCTTGAGCGTGCGTGACTTTTCACGCAGCTGCTCCCTTGAGCGTGCGTGACTTTTCACGCAGCTGCTCCCTGTAGCGTGCGTGACTTTTCACGTGCATTGCTCTGTCAGCGTGCGTGACTTTTCACCTACGCTGCTCCCTGTAGCGTGCGTGACTTTTCACGTACGCAGCTCTTTCAGCGTGCGTGACTTTTCATACGCTGCTCCCCTGACCCTTGCTTAATCCATTGGCTCTTGGAGTTTTGGTTTTATTTCTTTTAGCTTGGCTTTTCTATAGCCCTATATATTAATATTTTATTAGATATTTTACGCCCATTTTATATCCTTACGCCTTTTGTCATGAACTTGATTTTACTTAATATGTTTGGAATGACTATTGTAGATGGCATGGTAAGACAAGGAAATAGCATAACACGACAGTGACCCATAGTGGTGCACTCATGACATGACCAACCTGACATGATAGTGGCCCGTCGTGGCGCACTCCTGACAAGTACCCTGACATAATTTATCTTGATAACTTAACTTGACCTGCCCGGACACCGTGGTGGTTCTTTCTTGCTTGCTTGTTAAATCCACTTGTCCTGTCTTGCATCATGTCTAGGATGGGACTCCTGAGTACCACGGTCAGGAGTTCCTACTAAAATGGATTAAGGTTAATAACTAGAATAACTCAGTAGTCATGAAGAGATGACACAGCTACAGGCAATCCTGTTACCTGGGCGCTCTTGGGATCTGTAGCCTGCCGTCGAGTAGGGCACATTTCCAGCGCACCGTCGAGTGTTGCACCCTCTAAGTCACCTAAGGGTACATGTGTCTCCTGGACGATGTACCCACCTGAATTCAACCCTAATCTTTCGTCCTGGATAGCCTGGATGGTCTGCAGGGCTTGTGGCTGTGGAACATTCTCACTGCATCTTGTTAGTAATTAGGCCTGTGATAACCCTAGTTAGTTAAAGTAGTAAGCCGTAGGATCTGCTTGACCGTGATTGATTGAATGAGGTATAACCAGTTTAGCCATGTCTTGATCCAGTATAAGATTGCTTCCTGTCTTGATTTCTTACATTATTATCTTGCCGATAAATGGTGGGAACCCAAGTTCTGTTCAGATGAAGGGTTACAACCCCGGTCCTTGTTTGGTTTACGGGTTGCAACCTGGCTATCGGAATAGTTCCATGGTTATCTCGTCGTATATCATCCTGACATGTTTTCGTAAATTCTAGTTTTTAATATTATATCTTCTTGTGTTAATGCTGGCTTTTGTTCTTATTTCGTGGCCCCCTTGTGGCACTTGCTCTTTCTGGGGTTGACCCAGTTGGTTTTGTGTGGCCAGATTTCGGAGCAGCTCCCGAGGATCTACCAAGCTTCCAGCCCAATGATGGCGACTAGAAGAAACCCGGGTTACGAGTGGGTTTTCTATTTTGTTCCGCTCACTCTATTGTAAAACTATTCTTTTGAGGCGTTTAGCCGACGAGCACCTGTTAGCTCGATGCACTTTACTTACTGTCTGCCTACGGGCTGTAAACATGATTAACAAATCCTAGGGTTGATCATGTATGACTTAAACTCTTGCTAGTCCTCGCATTTTGTACGACTAGCTTCATGATCAGCTGATATGTAATATTTGGGACACCTTTTATTGTATATTTGGTGGTCAAACATCTTGTAATTATATTACTTGCTTGAGATTGAGACAATAGGCTTGACCTTAAGAGACTGTTGGCTTGTAGTAAACCCTCATATCTAGACAGCCGTGACCGTATAGTTGAGATGAATTCTATTTCAATATACGTAGCTGGCTGTGTCTGCCCCCGCTCTCCAGTATTCTGGTTCTGGGGCGTGACAGGCTTCAAGCGCCTGTTCTTGGAGAGGTTCTACGAAGTAGGGCAAGACGTCACCATGTCCACCCTCATGGACGTCGTCCAAGGGGAGAAGGAGTTAACAAGGAACTACATTGAGCGGTTCCGCCAAACCGCCATGAAACTGCCCTCCGGAAATCCAGATTCCTCTTTGATTGAGATCTGCCAAAAGAGACTGCTTCCAACAATCAGTCTCTGGATGGGCGAAAGTCAATTCAAAGATTGGAAGGCCTTCATTATCAGCGCCACAAGCGCCGAAGAACGACTGAAGAAGGCTCGCCAACTGGGATTGCACATCTCGGAAGGAGAAAGCAAAGGCAAGCATCCCAGCAACGATAACGGGGGTAACCCCTCCAACAATCGGGACAGCAAGGGGAAGCAGGCTATGGTGGCCGATACAACACAAAAACCCGAGCCGAAGCCCGCAGACAAACAATGGCCGCAAATCGATTACTCCTTCGAAGACAGTCACGTCAAGCCCATCTTGGACATGCTCATACAAGGGGACAGAATCCAGCTTCCTCCACCAAGACGGGAACCGCGGCCGGCAGAGATGGAGAATCCGAAATACTGCCATTATCATCGCTATGTTCATCATGCTACACACGATTGCTACCCGCTGAAACGGTACATCCAGAACCTCATCGATTCGAACGCTCTGGCCATCGATTTCGAAGAGGTAACTGTGGCGGCCAATATGGTGTCCGTACAATTCGGCAGCTTCCCTCCGACGGAGACTCAAGACGGGGTGATCCCCGTCCCTCTGGCGACAATGGAGATTACCAATCTTCCACCTCCCCGAGACCAGGCTGCCGGTCTAGTACCCCTCACCACATCACGAGGAGAGGTCATGTGGATCCATCCAGACTTGGTGTCAGAAGTGACTCAGCCCACACCATCTTCCACCGACAAGAAGAAAAGTGGAAAAGTCAGGACATGCCACACAATCTCGGTAGACAACGAGGAAGCTACAGCCGTCGTCACACGGTCCGGAGCGCAATCCCAACCTGTGGTTGACAATCCAGCTGAAAACTATCAACCCACTATAACTGATGCTCCGGGACCGGCTCAGCCTTCAACGACCGACAAGCCTAGGCCGAAGGAGACTCGCTTCGACAAATCTCTCCGAAAAGATGCAGCCCAAGGGCTAGAGAGGCCCTACAACTTTGACATCTTAGCACAATTGGCTAACACTCCGGCCAAATTGTCACTGTACGAACTCCTAAGGCTCTCCAAGGACGTTCATATTGCATTGAGCGAAGCACTCCAAAATGTCGATGCCTATCTGGCTCAATCACCCTACCTTCCTCTCGAGGATATCGTTTCATATCACTGATTACTTCTCCAAATGGGCAGAAGTTGTCCCACTCGCAGAAGTTAAGACTTCGAACGTGATCAGCTTCCTTAAGCATCACGTCATCTACCGCTTTGGATTGCCCCGAAGGATCATCCATGATAATGGTCCGCAGTTTGCAAGCCACGTATTCTACCGGTTTTGCGATAAGCACCGTATTCAGAATGTCGCTTCGACACCGTACAACCCAGCAGCGAACGAGTTGGCAGAGGCATTCAACAAAACAATCATCAAACTCCTCAAGAAGTTTGTCTCCTCCAACAAACGTGACTGGAACGAGAAGCTCGGCGAATGCTTATGGGCTTATCGTACTACAGTCCGAACAGCCACCGGGAATACACCATTCTCCCTGGTATACGGGAGTGAGGCAGTCCTCCCATTGGAGACTCAGATCCCCTCACTACGTGTCACCCTCACACATCATATGACAACAGACGACAACCACCATCGTCGGCTGCAGGAATTAGAGGCACTAGACGAAAAGCGCCTCTTGGCTCAGCAACGAATTGAGCTATACCAAGCACGCATCTCCGGGGCCTTCAACAAGAAGGTCAAAATCAGAACATTCCAGGTTGGCGATCTCGTTCTGGCAATATGGAGGCCGATGATCATGACTCACAAGACCGCCGGCAAATTCCAGCCAAAGTGGGAAGGCCCATTTATCATTGAGACAGTATTCTCCAACGGTGCTTACCGCCTCGCAAAACAAAATGGAGACTTGCTCATGTTGCCCGTCAACGGCAAGTTCCTGAAGAAATATTATGTCTAAATGACATTTCAGATTATCGAGTCATGTACCCGCTGGTACCGCTGAACTAACATCCACAACATTCCAGATTATCGAGTCATGTACCCGCTGGTACCGCTGAACTCACATCTACAACATTCCAGATTATCGAGTCAGTACCTGCTGGTACCGCTGAACTCACATCCACAACATTCCAGATTATCGAGTCATGTACCCGCTGGTACCGCTGAACTCACAACCACAATATTTCAGTTTATCGAGTCATGTACCCACTGGTGCCGCTGAACTCACACTTTCTCAATATTCTAGATTACCGAGTTATGTACCCGCTGGTGCCTCTGAACTCACATTCCGGTCACTCTTTCAGATAGTAAGTCACGTATGATTATACCTCTGAACTTTCTTCCTGGAAGAGATCTTCCTTCATGATCCACTACCCGCGCTTCCAGTGCACAAAAAAGGTAATCGATCCACAAATTTTCGAAACGACCATGTCCTCATTACCTCTGAGTCGTTTTCACTTCCATCAAAAAAAACAAACCACCCCTCACATAGAACTTCCATGTCCTCCTACCTCTGAGTTGTTCTATGTACCCCCTCTTCATTGAGCCCACTCCTGCCATGTCCTCATTACCTCTGAGTGGGAAGGCTCCGTCGAAGAAACCTTCATGCTTACCATGTCCACATTACCTCTGAGCAAGTATGTAGGTCCCCTTTCGACCTATTATCTGTACCCACAACCGGAGTACGCCAAGGGTAATAGGTCCACAAATGTCCTCTGTTGACCATCAATATCCTCCGTCGAGTTCACTCCTGCCATGTTCTCATTACCTCTGAGTAGGAAGACTCTACGTTTAAAAAACCTTCCTACTTGCCATGTCCTCGTTACCTCTGAGCAAGTATGTCGGTTCCCCTTCATCCTATTATCCGTATCCTAAACCAGGGTACGCCAAGGATAATAGGCCCACAAATATCCTCAGCTAAATTTCTCAGCATAAACCTATCACCTCATCGGGCCCCAGGAGCCCAGCTGCTCTACGGCATTTCTTTTCTCAATACCAAGAGCACCCATGACCACGTCGCTATGGCTGCTTCAGGTACCCTGACCAAAACTTGTTACCTCTACCTAAAACCAAGGTACGCCATGGGTAACAGGTCCACAAATATATCTCCTATGCGGGGGAAAACATCACCATAATATCACAGGCGCAGCAAGTAATACAAACGAAGGGTAGAATTGAAAGTACTCTTTATTTGAAGGAAGAAAAAATTATTACATATTTTCGGGACCACGTCCCTTTCAAAAAAAAGAGAGAAAAGAAAAGGCCGACTACATTTCAGCGTTACTCAATTCTAGGAGGCGGTTTCTCACTGAGGTGCTCCTTCGCTCAATCCGTTGCCGAGCACGACGCTCGGCCTCCTGGAGTAACCGCTCCTCATTGTCCAAGCCCAGAAGCGCCTGACAGTCATCTTCCAATTTCTTCAGGGCAGTCTCCAGGTCAGTCGAAGCTTGAGTAACCCTGTCAGCCTCCTGAACAATTAGCCCCCTGTCATTTCGGGCAGCATCAAGTTCAGACTCCAAGAAAGTCAGCTTCCTCTGAAGTGCAAGGATCTGCTCCCGCGTCTCAGTAATCTCACGAGAGACAGACTCCTCTCGAGCCGTGACATTTTCATTCGCGTAACTCAATTGATCATACCGATCAGATAAGTCGCTGAGATCCTTCAGGATGTCCGGTCTGGTCTTATCCCGAGCAGCTCTGGTCCTCTCTATAACAGCGATAAGGGAACCCCGCTCCTCGTTTATAACAGCAGACAGATCAGCCTGCCGCAATACTCGAAGCTCGGCCACCAGCTGATCAGCCTCCAACAATTTTGCCTCCAGAAGCGAAGCCACCCCTGCATCACCAGGAAGATCCCTAAGGATATTTACTTGACCCTGGACGCATTGTTGGGCCAAGGTGAAGGAGCTTCCCCTCTCCACAGCAGCCTCGATTCCCCTACTCAAATGACGATGAAAACTGGCAACCACGTCCTGTAACGCGTCGTCTAGAACTTTAGCAGAGGATGGCGTCAGGAGAAGCAGGGACGGCAACGTCGGAGAAATAACGATAGAGCTCGCCACCGGAGGAACGGAGTCCGAGTAGAATGATGCATGAATAGCGGCCAACTCATCTTCCGCCGCCAGGAGAGCTTGGATACTCGACAGGGCAGAAAGGTCGATTCTCAGAGCCACCGGAGCAGAGGATGATGCAAGGATCATCGTTCCCTGCCCCGGCTGCCCCGATGATTGGCCCGCTAAACTCGAGCCCCCAGAAGGCCCATCAAGACAAGTCGAACGGTGAGGGGGTACACCCTTCTCCACCAATGCCCCTTCGGTTGGGACAGCCCCAACGACGTCCGTCCTCGGCACCGGAGGGGTAGGACCTGTATGTCCAGAATAACAATCAATCGACGTAACCCGAAGGACGTGATGATAGAGCAGATAGGCTTCCTCACAGGTCAAGATTCGGCTAATCTTACCAGGAGAGGGGCATGGAGGCTGCAGCTCATCCACAACTGGCGTGGTCCACTCACCCGCGATCCCCGAGTTAAACCCCGTCATGTCCTCTATCCCCGTCACCTTGAAGGGGGATACAGATTGATCTGCCTCATCTTGAAAAGGAGCAGGCTCGCGGGAATCCCCATCATCCTGGGTCACCGCCTCGACATCTTGAAGCTCTTCTTCTTCTCCTGACGCCTAAAAGAAAGAACGAAGACGATTAGAATTGAAGCTTAAAAAAAAGGAGGGGGGAAGAAGGAGTCGAGATCAGTTTTGTTACCTCTGACGCAGGGGTAACTTCTTCTCCACTTTCTCTTATGGCTAGCAGGCGGCGCCTAGTCGCAACCAGCTTCCGGGATCGAGAAACACCGCCAACAGGAGAAACTTGCCTGCTACGTTTCGAAGCAGGACCAGGCGCAACGAGGGACTGATCCCCCAACGTCTCATCTGACGAAACAGGCGGTTGATCCACCTCTGCATCGGCCACTGGAAGGACAGAGTCATCTTTATCATGCTCGTTGCCTTCGTCACCCTCAGCAGCGGAGTCCAAATCTGGTACTTCGGCTCTAGTCTTTCTTTTCTTGGCCCCTTGAGAGCCTTCCTCCAGACCGGTACCAACAATAAAACTGGTACCCGGGTTAAAACCGACCGGGGGTTTGTTCGCCATGACATGATACAAAGCCGCCATATACAAGATCTCCACTGACTCCTTAATAGATGGGACCGAGAAAATGGTACGAGTATGGAACGAATCATAATATTGCCAAGCTCTGATACCATCAAGAAGGCTACCTTCATAACCCAGACAAGAACTGGGGCTGTCCAGACAAAGTTGGCTGTATCCAAACTGTCGGGCAAACCTGCTAGGCAGATAAGGCTCTAGAAAGACAGTGTTGCGACTACGATACACCAGATGTGCGAGACGAATGTTACGCAGCCATAGGAGCATCTGGCCATCCAGAAGCTGAGGGGGCGCGATACCGTCAATATGTACAGTCTCTATGTCCCTGGCAGTAAAGCGAGGGATGGATACGAAAATATGATACTTATCTGCCCTCGCCAATGCCATCCGGCAAGCCCACATGGTTTCACATTCCCAAGGCTCATCACGATAGCGGAAGATAAATGCGTCATCATCAGTCACACCGTCTTCAGAGCCCGGCCTCATCAAAGACGGGTAATGTATCAGCAGCCATCCCATCAAATAGTGATAGGGCAACTCAGTTCGTTCAAAATCCTTGGTCACGTCGCGAGCAATGACTTTGGATGTGAAGGTACGAAGGCCACGGTGTATGCTGCACACCATGGCCGGGAGGAGAGCTAGCCTGATTCGCAAAACTAACTTCACAGCCGGAAAGATGAAGTTACGACTAATTCTCTCAATAGAACCGGCTCCTCCCGAGACTACACAATTTCGTAGCCAGATCATCAAAAATCCCGCCAGAAGTGCTCTCTCGGATAGCTCTTGAGTATCCTGGTAAAAGTAACCGAAAGTGTCAGTCTTGCTCCCTAAGCCGTCACTGGTGGTGGCCACTCTCTTAGCCGACGACACCAAGTCCTTAACCGCTTCCCGAGATCGAGGGTGACGAGAGGTGACTCGACCTGAAGCATCTACCGGGAAGAGATAGTGCACCCAATCCTTGGTATAGGGATCATTCCCTTCCGAGTTACCATCCTTTCGGGTTACTTGATGGCATGTGTTATAATGGCACAATATCTCCTGGTAAAGAGCCACGAAGCCAGGATACCGTTGTTCCAAATCCTCGAGTTCCTCATTTGTGGGAGTATACGCTTCAAATGCTTCGTCCCCCCAAGGAAGCTTGGAAACCGCGTGCATCTCATGGAGCGCGAGTCCCATCTCCCCTACAGGTGTGTAAAAAGTCCCCGTACGACAATTATACATCTCCAGCAGAGACATAAACAGCTTCTTGTTTATGGACAAGCCATGACTGGTACCTCGGATAGCGTGGTAAAGGCCAATCTCGCACAAAAAGACCTTATACTTCTGCAAAATCCAAGTAGACAAATTGATCCACGAGGGAATAGGGTGTACCCAACCAGGGAACGTCAACCGACCAACGGGATAGGAGCCTTTTCGAGTAAGTTGATTTATAAAAGTATCGGCAGTAGAGAATGTGAAGTTAGGGCCCGCCACATTCAGGAAAGAACCGGGGACCAACCCCGTCACAGAACAATTAGTATGCACTTTGCCGGCAGTCACGGACTTCAGATTGTTATTATAATGGATGTTCCCCACAAACATCCCATCTCTGGTAGGGGTTAAAGTCTTCCCCATCTTCCGGTCCAACGGGAGCATATTGAACCAAGATAATGGGAAATGCCGCTCCATCTGGGGGATGCGGATCGCCATCCCGTTAAAAACAAAACTCCAATCCTCCGACACCTCCAGAACATGATTGTTCCCCACGGTCAAGGTGTCTCCAAAAAAGAATGCAGGCTTCAAGTACTCCCCTTCAAATTTCCCGGAATTCATCATAGCATTAAGGAAATAGAAAGACTGATTCTTGATGGCATTCAATCTAGCCATAGGCTCATCGCTCGGAAACTGGTCCGTCATATGCTGAACAATATGGTCGTACCTATAGCCGAGAGCAGCTTGAGCGCTACCCACCAAGAGTTCTCTAGCAGCGTTAACCGGCAGATTCACTGAAGAACAAATAGAGAAAAGTAAGTTAAACGGAGGGATAAAAAAAGAGCTGATTGGGTGCTTTCAAACCCCAGGCGGCCCAAGAAAACATCCATGTGGCCCCATGAAGCTCTCATAAGTCTTATGCGGCTCCAAAAAGCCTCATGCGGCTCAAGCCCAGAGGAACGCTTATGCGGCTCCGCACAATAAAAGTCCATGCGGTTTCGCGTCCCTTATGCGACTTTGCCGACAAGGCGCGTATACAGACACGGCAGTTTTTTTATGCGGCTCGCAGCTCAGCCGTAGGGCGAACATGCGATTTACAAAGGCTCGTGCATAAAGTATGCGACGTAGCCATGGCAGTTGGGATTCTCTAACTCACACATTGTCCTTACCAGTAATGGGAGGGCGAACGTCAGGATGAACATCAGGTACGACAACCTGCGGAGTATCAGCCGCAGCCGAGGCAGAAGTAGAGGCTGCCTTCTTGCCCTTTGCTGCCACGGTCTTCTTGGGAGCCATTAATTATCGAAGAAAGGAAGGGAAATCAAGATAGGGAAGGTCTGAGGAAGAAGAAAGAAAATAAAGAAGCCTTCTCTCTCTTCAAAACTCCTCCTATTTATAAGAAGACTGGAAAAGAAGGACACGTGGGCCAATGACCGACTCATGAAGAACGAAACTGACTCCTTGGGTTTCGTCTCCAAGATTCACCCAAGGTGTCAAATCCGAAAGATTTAATGAGCTGACCCTTGGGATTCCCCCCTACAAAGACGGCGCTGAAACGAATTTGAGGCAATTAAAGACCCGCACACGTGGCGAGAAGCTATGCGGCTGAACAGTCCCTGCGACTGAACCACCTACGCGGCTGAACAACCTATGCGGTCAGGGTTTCATATGCGGCTAGAAGAACACAGCCATACTTCTTATTCAAAGTATTTCAATTTTGCAAATTGAAAACTTTGAAGGGGGTCTTGTAGAAGCATGGAAAATACTAAAGGAAATGGCTCATGCGGCCAGGAAAGATTCATGCGGCTCAGCAAACTCATGCGGCTCAGGAAGTCATGCGGCATAAGGAGCTATACGGCCCGAGACATTCCATGCGGCTCAGAAGACACGTGGCCTGACAGTGCTCCCCTCTGACCTATGTTGCATTAATTGCTTTGACGGCTGACCCCTCTGAAAAGTTGACAGTCCTGACACAAAAGCAGGCAATTATGACTCTGTCATAATGATGAATCTCTAGAGAAGGGAAAAGAGATCTCTGACACAAATCCCCCGAAAGCCATAAAAATGCCACGTGGCCTTGCCTCGTGGGCGTTCGTATGCGGCTCACTTCTCATACGATTCAGAGGGAAACTGTCCTATGCAGCTCAGGCCAAGAAAGCCTCATGCGGCTCGAGCAAAGAACTTTTCATGCGGTTCAGAGTGAATCTGTCCTATGTGGCTCAGGCCAAGAAAGCCTCATGCGGCTCGAGCGAGGACTTCTCATGCGGTTCAAGAGAATCATGTCCATACGGCTCAGGCGAATATGTACCTATACGGCCCACAAGGATTACTCCCCTGTGGTTCGAGGGCTCAAGTGAGGGCCACTGCCCAGGCAGCCCTGACACGTGGGCTTAACCATATACGGCTCAAATTCATATGCGGCTTACTCGTCATGCGGTCCAGATCCCCCCAGCAGCTCCTAGGACACGTGTCCTAAATCGATTAATTCCTCAGATTTGCTGCCATTAAAGATTGGGTCAAATCCCAATAATCTGGGACACGTGGCAGAAGAATAGATCTAATTTATTCGCAAATATCAGAAGATCATTATAAGGAAAATTTATTCCAATCAGCATTAATTGCTAATAGGATTTGGTGTAATCTACACCTAATGGCTCGGATTCGTCACAATCAGAAATGAACGGCCTGGATTGACCAATCCCCAGGCCGCCGCCATCTCTAAGATGTAATCATTGGCAACCCTAACGATGACATCCCACTAGTATAAATAGCAGGGTGCCATTCCCTTGCAAAATACGATATCAGAGAGAAATACGTATATACAGAGAGATTTTCCCCCATAGTCAGAGAGAAAATACACAGAGAGAGAGAAGCCAGAAGAGCAACAGGAGAGCAAGGAGAGCATTTCTTCATCAACGCCAACCATCTTTTCACAAGGAGCCAAGGCTGCATACCGATCGTCCAAGGAGTAAGGCAGGGCTGCCGTCGCCTTCCCGAGCCTCTATCGTCACCCCCCCAGAATCTAAAATAAATAATTGTACTTAGACTGCTGTACCTAGGTTTTCGTTCCTAGGCTTTCTTTGTACAAGCGAGTTTGTAACGTGAAGTAAAAGTCCGGTCCTCCGATAATCGTTCTGTTCTTTTATATTTCATGGCAAACAAGTATGTAATGTATGGTGCATATAGTAGTGCAAGAGAATAAATGAATGATGAATGAATGTAAGCATGAATGTAATATAATAATAGATATAATGTTCTATGTTAACACAAATCCTATATTACCTCATGTACCCCCTTACACTATGTTGACACTATCTTACACTATGTTGACACTATCACACTTGACACATTGTTCACTTACACTTTGACACTCTTTGATATATATACACTATGTATGCCCATTTAACCCTCACTTGCCCCTTTGCCATGTTCACATACACACACATAGCCTCTTAAATAAGTATTTATGAATACAGTTAACTTAGCTATGTATGTATATTATATATATGTTAGTATATTGTGTTGTAATATATAAGTTTATATAACTATTTGAAATGTCATGATTATAGACCTAATGTTGAATACCAATATATGCATGTGTATATATGTGTAGACATATATAGCTTAAAGTAATAGATTACCTAGTGTATATCCAATGTGAATTCTTGCCTATTTGAGTAATGAATAATTGCATGCTATATAGAGTTGGGTGTATGTTGGCTTGTATAGCCTTGTATTGATGTGTGCTTGCTAGGATAGTCTTGGTTAGGCCTAGTAAGACTTGCTGGGTTAGGTCATGACCTAGTTTGACCTAGTTTGACTAGTGCAGTTGACCAGAGTTGACCAAGGATTGACTTTGGCCTAGTTTGACCTAGATTCATGTAGAATGCATTATAGTGCTTTATATTACCCTTCTGGACATGTTGTGCCTTGTGCTGTTCTAATTAGGAGCCAGACACCTCTCCTCGGACAGTATCTTTATCTTGGACATTCAAATATCAGGCGAGTACATTCTCTGATAGTTCTCTCATTTACTTGTCAATTACTGTACTTCAGTTCTAGTTAGTTGTATGTGATTCTCTGTTACAACACGTATGGATATTCTGGATTCATGTATACGACACATATTTATTTTCTGGCCTCTATTACTGGTATCATCATTCCTGGCTTCTATTACTGGAATCACCTACTGGAATCATTTACTGGAATCATTTACTGGAATCATTTACTGGTATCATTATATTTTGGCTGGACTCATCTTGAATCATTGTGTCGGAATTCTGGATTCACTTACTGGAAGGGGAAATACTAGAGTGAGACATGTAGACATACCCCAATCTGGAATCTCCCAACTGGAATCTACTGGAATGATAGCCATCTCACACCCGGCCAGGTGTGTGGTGTGCCGTATTACCTACAGCCGTTTACATGTCGAACTCGGTATTTTAAAACACACTGCTAGAGTATAGGCTGGACTCACCCTGGAATCGTTGATCACTATAACTGGAATCGTTCCTTACTGGATTCATCTTGTATTAGATTCATCCCGTACTGGATTTACATAGGTTTTACACTGGTTTACATTTTCTGTCTCGACTTTATATCATATTATCCTGGTTCAGCTAGTTCTATTTTTACAGTCTTCATTGCTATGATTCTTCTCTTGTTTAGTTATTTACTTTCCTTGTACTTTATCTGTCTTTCTTACCATCACCTGAATATAAACTGCCATTTTCATCAATACAACTGCCTATAACTACTTTATAGTTTTTTGTCATTTACTTGGATTTTCTAGATGAGATGTGCTCGTTCCTGTCTTGATTGGACCTGTTGATAAATTTTACAGATAGCTTGGAGGTTGCCTGCTAGCCTAGAGGAGACACACTAGAGGTTGTTTAGATAGTTATTTCATTTGTCTGGAGTTGTATTTACTTTATGGATTATTGTATTTGAGTTGAGGTGTATTTCTGGGTTTTTGTATCTTAGACACTTAGACTTCTATCTCCTGTATCTCTTTGGATTTTATGTTTATTTATCTTTATCATGCTCTACCTTAGATGTGATTGAGACTGTATCTTCTTAGCATTATATTGTTAGATGATGTGAACTAGGACAGCGTTCTACCGCCGACACTGCGGCGTAGGCTGAGCGTTGTTACGTTCTCGTACCCAAACAGTGGGTGCGGGTCGTGACAGGTTATTATTCACATGTATTAACCTTCCTTTGGGCCAACTAATACCCGCATGAATATACACACACAAACATCCAACATCCCTCATAGACTATCTACGCAAGAGAGGTCACTTTGGCGACATCTTGTTTCAATGAGTCTATTTAGAATATTAGACAACTATTGCTAGTCACAAAAGGCACCAAAAAATTTGAATGTTAACTAAATTTTACAAACTGAATCAAGTCCAAAACTTTATATACATGCATATTCATAAGATTATTACTCAAATAAAGTAATCAAAAGCATAATCATGAATTTCAATTTGGCAAAATTGGATATTATCACTATAACAAAATTCATGAAATAATCTACGGAGGATATGCATCCAAAGATAATATCAAATAATGCATAAGGATTACTTTAAATATAATAATCTATAGAAGGTCAAATATATGCATTAACAGATTATATCAAATAACCCAAAAAAAAAGGTTACTTCAAATAAAATAATCTACTGAAGATATGCATCCAGAGGAGAACATATAGCAAACAGACCAAATAAATCCAAATAAGAGTGTACATTATGGATAATGGAGCATCATGCAGCTATATAGAAGCAATAACATATTGATTAAAAAAAACTTTAATCCTTAAACTTCAAGTACGTATAACATGTGAATAACTCCAACACCATTTATATATCTTCAACAGGAACAACATTTGTCATTCCTAGCCAAAAGTAGCATCCTGAATATGTTTCCAACAACGAATCATCTACTTTGCAAAATTAATATTCCTTTTGCTACCAAAATTAAAAGCGATCTCCTAATAATTTTTCTGGCCTGGAAGCTTTTTGGCATGACTTTGGTCCTCCTCATTCATATGTTTCCCAAATCAAATAGATCTTCAATTGTATGCAGTACCAACTACATGACAATGCCATTTGGCACTCAATGCTAAAAGTTCCAGAATCCATCAGGAGAAAACACAATGCAGCTTTTGCATGAAAAAGAATCGACTTTTGAACAAACTAAAACCAAAAATTTAAGTATATTCCACTGTTAGAAATTTTACATGCCACACAATAACAACACGTACAATGCACCAAGAAAGCACTATGCATCAGACCCAACGACAAAATTTCTACATTTTTTTAACCAAATCCTAACCGTCCATAAACTGTAGGCATGATCTGAATTTTTAAATCTGAATATAATTTACCAAAAACACAAGATCCAAATTAGCATATGCTGACCTAATTTGTTCTTTCTTTGACAGATCATTAAAAAAAAACTTTGATCGAACAATCAGAATCCTAAATTAAATTATATTGAACAATCTAGGATTCCAGAACAACAATAAAAATTGGATTCAAAAACTTCGACCTCACAAATCAAACAGAAGGCTCTGATACCACTTGTTAGTATTTTTATTGTCTCCTGTCGATTCATGAGATGAAGAACATAAATTAAATTGTTTGCGGAAGCGTACCTGAATCCATTGCTAGACTTGATGGATGTTGAAGTGATCGTCTCTTTATTGGGTTCGATCTTCCAACTTGCTACGACCCTTAATGACAAAGGTGAATCCGAATCCTTTGTCCCTCTCTTTCTGTTGATGGGGATGCAGAAGAGAAAAAAGAGAGAACCTCTCTTTTGGTGGCCGTATAAGTTGGGGACCATAACCCTAATGAATACACATATTTATATATGTGTTGATATTTCTAATTTGGCCCCTCATCAAATTAGAATTATCTCCGGTATCTACACATTAATTCCATGACAATTATACCCTTAAGCCAATTTCCATATAGACCACTTTAATTTGGCTTAATTATTTAGATAGCCCAAACACAATTAATTTTACATGTGTGGCCCCTTAATTATTGAATAATTCCAACAATAGCCACCTGAAGACTCTGGATAGGTGTGAAGAAGAAGACTCGGATGTGCTCATGCTGAACATCCCATTTTCCAAGTGAAGAAGACTCGAGAAATGGAGTAAGAGGTGTGAAGAAAACTATGGATAATGGAGAAAATGGGATGTGAAGAAGACTCAGAATGAGAAAATGGGTTGTGAAGAAGACTCTGGGTTGTAAAGAAGACTCTGGAGAGAGAAATATTCTCTCGAAAATGACAAAATATTTTATTCAGACAATTAATCGCCATAAGTAATATAATTACAATCTATTTAATTATATTTTGGAGTAGTTAATCAATGCTGGTGCTATTTAATTATTATTATGTTATAAAATAATATGCTGTTCTTGTTTGTTAAATTAATTAATTAATTTTATTTAATAGAAATATTTAATTTTTTTAAATAAAATATTACAGAAATTAATTTTTTTAATTAATATTTAGTTACTTTATGACAACTAAAATACTCAATAATTAATAGCTAATTATAGTCATTAATTTAATTATGATAGTTAATATTATTTGTTTATGGTAGTTAACATAATTATGAATTATCATATCTCCAATTCCAACATTCACTTTTAACAACCTTCCAAACAACGGAATTTTTTTTTTTGCACTTTCAACAATCATCCAAACAATATTTTTTTTTCCTTCCACATGCAAGAGACAAAAAATACTCTATCCAAACATTTTTAAAAAAATATTATTTATTACAAGTACACTGCAACTCAACATGATATAAATACCACTTTTACATTTTTTTAGAAGTTACTACTATCCATACATCTCCACAAAAAAATAAAAATAAATAGAGAAAATTTATGAAATGCCCAAAAATTTAAAAAGTTTTATGAAAAACCCACCCCAAAATAAACTTTCATCGCGTGCCCAGCATTAACTTAAAAATTAAAAAACTGGAAATTGCTGAGAAGCCCAATTTCGGGGTGGGCTTTTATGAAATGCCCACCCGCTGGATTATTTTTATGAAATGCCCAGAATTAAGTTTTTACACGTTAAATATTTCAAGATTCTCTCTAGTTGTTATGTATTTACAAAATTTGCCATTATCATAATTCCAAAAATACCCCTTCGCGTAAATTTGGACATCTATATATAATTATGAATTCGCAAACTCAGATTTGGATTGAGAAATTCGTATTCTTCTTCTTCTTCACGAGAAATTTGAAATCCATTGATATAATCTTTATTAGAGATCGCAGAATCGTTCGTAGTTCACTGTGGTTTTCGTCAGTCGAACGTCGATCATCCTTCATCATCATCGATCATCATCATCATCAACATCATCTTCGTTGTTTCTGGCGATTAGGTCAATTGTGGATAGAAGATCTTCTTCTTTTCTTTTTATAGATCTTAAAACAAGGTGAGAGTTCAGATCTGTAGAAATTCATCCATCAGCTTCGTATCTCTCGAAATTTATGCTGAATTTGATTTTGTTATGAAGATTATTAAGTTAGAAAATGTTAGTGAGATATTTAATCTTGTTATTTTATGCTAATAGCATTCTCCGTTATATTTTAAAGGAGAATGACAATTACTTCTTATAAAGATCATTATCCGTATGTTTTTAGGACGGAGAATGCCATTCTCCGTCTTAATTAGGACGGAGAATGCCATTCTTCGTCTTAATTAGGACGGAGAATGCCATTCTCCGTCTTAATTTGAACGGAGAATGACATTCTCCGTCTTAATTAGGACGGAGAATGACATTCTCCGTTTTACTTTAGACGGAGAATGATCATTATAAGTTAGTTCCAACTGAGGATATTTATTCTCCGTTACTTTAGACGGAGAATAATCATTATTAGATGAGAATTTTATTGTTCTATTTGTGGCCTCTTATGTTTTTATGTTATCAGGGGGGGAAGATATGGAATCAAGTTGTTTAGTTAACATTTGTTTCAAGGGAGACATAGTTTCCTGCCGTGTCACACATGAAAGTACCGTAGAGTTTTTAAAGAATAAAGTGTGCGATCGATGGAGTTCTTTGGATCCACTTTCCTTCCGTTTCAGGTTTTTGCACTCTGATGGGACTGAACTGTATGTTGAAAGTGATTTTTGGCTTCGCTCATTGGTTGGTGGTTTTAACGGTACTCATGATGTGAGTTTTGATCTATATGTGGAGCAAATACACTCTCCATGTTCTTCATCAACATCTTTTCCTTGTCAAAGCTTTCACATGAGACCTTCGTCTTCCTCTTCTAGTTCTTTGAGTAGATGTTCTCCTACTGTAAAGGACAAACGAGTAGTACAATTTTATGATGGTTCAACTGAGACAATGAAGAAGAGGAAATCGGATATGTGGCCTGGATCAATTACTGGTGTTGGTCAGATTTTTCTAAATGGTGTTGAAGAAGTTAGGAATGCTGTTAGAAAGGTTTGTTTTGAATCTCGTCATCCATTCCACATTTTGAAATCTGAGCCGGGGAGGTATACTGTTTGTTGCAAGAATTACAAGACACATGCTTGTTTGTGGAGCTTCCATGTTATATCTATTTCGAAAGATAGTCAAATTTTTGAGGTGAGGAGGTATGTGAGAGAACATAATTGTGGAGCTGGCTATATGGATAAAGGTAATCTGGTTGTTCCAGCAAAGTTTGTGAAAAGTTTGGTTAGTGACATTGTTCGGATGCATCCTAAAAAGTCCGCAAAATCTGTTGTCGATGATTTCAAGGTCGACTACGGCTTATCTGTTACATATGGACAGGCATACCACGGAATTAGGCTGGTGCACCAGGAAATGTACGGAGATGATGTTAGATCTTACAGTGACTTGTGTTGGTATGTGAACAAGGTAAAGGAAACCAATAATGGTTCCGTTATCGACTTTCAGAAAGATGATTCATCAATGAGGTTTGAGCGACTTTTTCTTTCATATGGGGCTTGCGTAGAAGGCTTTCAATATTGTCGTCCGATACTATATTTGGATGCCACTTTCCTTACAGGAAGGTTTAGAGGTTGTTTGATGTCTGCTACAGCGAAGAATGGTAACCAACAGTTCTACCCTATTGCATACGGTATAGTATCAGGCGAAGATGGCGACAATTGGGAATGGTTCCTTAGAAATCTAAAGAATGTTGTTGGATGTAGTAGGCGTATTGTTTTTCTTTCGGATCAAGGCACCGGTCTAGTTTCTGAAGTCCCTAAAGTGTTTCCTAATGATTATCATAGCTATTGCTATTATCACATGAAGAATAACATACCGCTGAAAGAGAAAGGAAATGAAAGAGTGTATCCGCATGTACTTGAAGCTTGGAGGCAAGCAGTATATGCTCTAACTCCAGGTGTGTTAATGAGACAGATATATGCACATTTTCTATGCATTTTCCCTTAATTTAACAAGGAAAATGACCATTCTCCGCGTCAGTAAGACGTAGAATAGTCATTCTCCGTGTGTTTTAAACGGAGAATGGACATTCTCCGTCCTGCATATAACGGAGAATGTCATTCTCCGTTAGCTTTTGGACGGAGAATGACCATTCTCCGTCTTGCATAGAACGGAGAATGTCATTCTCCGTTAGCTTTTGAACGGAGAATGACTATTATCTTTATGAAAATGCACTTATTTTTTCATAATTTTGTGAATTGACCTGATTCTTTATTACTTATTTGTTTTTCTGTATAAATGTGGGTATAGACAAGCAATCAAGAAGATTTATGATCTGAATTGTGGTCATGTTGTGAATTGGATGAATAAACAAAAACCTGAACACTGGTCAAACGCATTCTTCCCGGGATGTAGATACGGTGAGGTTGCTTCTAGTTGTGCAGAGTCATTCAATGCATGGATAAAGGCTGAGAAGAAATTGCCTATATCAGCAATTGTAAATGTCATCCGTGTGAAGATGATGAAGATGATTTCGGATCGCCACAAGGATGCAATTGGTTTGAATAGCAAATTGACTCCATACGCTGAGGATATGCTGAAGCAGCTTACAGATGATGGCATGTGTTATAGGGTATATCGGTCCGGTGATTTCGAATTTGAGGTGATCGCAGATACTTCCTCCCATATGGTGAATCTTCTTGATTGTCATTGTAGTTGTCGTAGATGGAAGGTATATGGATTCTCATGCAGCCATGCAATACAATGCATCAGAGTTGGTTCAGATAAATCTGTTTATGACTTTGTGGAGCAGTATTGGACATCAGATTATTACCAGAAGTTATATTCATGTGCCATTCGTCCAGTTCCAGATTGCGAAAAACAGTTTGAAAATAATCCCACTGATGTTGTTCTACCCCCTGTTCCGAAACGGGGTCCTAGACGACCAAAAGCGGACCGTTACAAGAGCAAATATGAGAACAAGGGAAAAGAGAAGAGAAAGATAAGGTACCAGAATTGTTTTGAATTATGCAATCACAATCGGAGCACTTGTCCTCTGCCTCCACGTGCTGCTACGGTGGTCCAGGGGGCAGCGCCCCCTTGTTAATACATACACATATATTCCTTCTTTTATATAACTGGAAATTGTTTTTTGAATACATATCTTACATTTTTTGATATCAATGGTAATAGTTTGAATTCTGCATATCAGCATAAGAACTTATTCTCCTTTATACTCTCTGACTTTATAATGTATTGAATGACCATTCTCCGTGTGTTTTAACACGGAGAATAATCATTCTCCGTTTTAGATACACGGAGAATGGCCATTTATAAGTCAAAAATAGAAGGAGAATAATCATTCTCCGCGTGTTTTAAAACGGAGAATGCCATTCTCCGCGTCAGTAAGACGGAGAATGCTCATTCTCTAGGTCAAAATACAAGCAGAATGTCATTCTCCGTCTCTTTTGACCCGGAGAATGACATTCTCCGTCTCATACGAAACGGAGAATGGCATTCTCCGCGTCCCTAAGACGGACAATGTTACTTTCTAGTTCAAAAATACAAAGAATAACCATTCTCCGCGTGTTTTAAAACGGAGAATAACATTCTCCGCGTCAGTAAGACGGAGAATGCTCATTCTCTAGGTCAAAATACAAGCAGAATGGCATTCTCCGTCTCTTTTGACCCGGAGAATGCCATTCTCCGTCTCATACGAAACGGAGAATGGCATTCTCCGCGTCCCTAAGACGGACAATGTTACTTTCTAGGTCAAAAATACAAAGAATAACCATTTTTCGCGTGTTTTAAAACGGAGAATGCCATTCTCCGGGTCAAAAGAGACGGAGAATGCTCATTCTCTAGGTCAAAATACAAGCAGAATGGCATTCTCCGTCTCTTTTGACCCGGAGAATGCCATTCTCCGTCTATTTGGACACGGAGAATGACATTCTCCGCGTCCCTAAGACGGACAATGTTACTTTCTAGGTCAAAAATATAAAGAATAACCATTCTCCGCGTGTTTTAAAACGGAGAATGCCATTCTCCGGGTCAAAAAGACGGAGAATGCTCATTCTCTAGGTCAAAATACAAGCAGAATGGCATTCTCCGTCTCTTTTGACCCGGAGAATGCCATTCTCCGTCTCATACGAAACGGAGAATGGCATTCTCCGCGTCCCTAAGACGGACAATGTTACTTTCTAGGTCAAAAATACAAAGAATAACCATTTTCCGCGTGTTTTAAAACGGAGAATGCCATTCTCCGGGTCAAAAGAGACGGAGAATGCTCATTCTCTAGGTCAAAATATAAGCAGAATGGCATTCTCCGTCTCTTTTGACCCGGAGAATGCCATTCTCCGTCTATTTGGACACGGAGAATGGCATTCTCCGCGTCCCTAAGACGGACAATGTTACTTTCTAGGTCAAAAATATAAAGAATAACCATTCTCCGCGTGTTTTAAAACGGAGAATGCCATTCTCCGGGTCAAAAGAGACGGAGAATGCTCATTCTCTAGGTCAAAATACAAGCAGAATGGCATTCTCCGTCTTTTTTGACCCGGAGAATGCCATTCTCCGTCTATTTGGACACGGAGAATGGCATTCTCCGCGTCCCTAAGACGGACAATGTTACTTTCTAGGTCAAAAATACAAAGAATAACCATTCTCCGCGTGTTTTAAAACGGAGAATGTCATTCTCCGGGTCAAAAGAGACGGAGAATGCTCATTCTCTAGGTCAAAATACAAGCAGAATGGCATTCTCCGTCTCTTTTGACCCGGAGAATGCCATTCTCCGTCTATTTGGACACGGAGAATGGCATTCTCCGCGTCCCTAAGACGGACAATGTTACTTTCTAGGTCAAAAATACAAAGAATAACCATTCTCCGCGTGTTTTAAAACGGAGAATGCCATTCTCCGCGCCCTAAGACGGACAATGTTACTTTCTAGGTCAAAAATACAAAGAATAATCATTCTTCGCGTGTTTTAAAACGGAGAATGCCATTCTCCGCGTCAGTAAGACGGAGAATGCTCATTCTACAGGTCAAAATACAAGGAGAATGACATTCTCCGTCTATTTTGAGACGGAGAATGACATTCTCCGTCTATTTTGACACGGAGAATGGCATTCTCCGCGTCCCTAAGACGGACAATGTTACTTTCTAGGTCAAAAATACAAAGAATAACCATTCTCCGCGTGTTTTAAAACGGAGAATGGCATTCTCCGCGCCCTAAGACGGACAATGCTCATTCTACAGGTCAAAATACAAGGAGAATGACATTCTCCGTCTATTTTGAGACGGAGAATGGCATTCTCTCTTTATTTTGACACGGAGAATGACCATTTCTAAGTTCCAAATGCACACATTATAGGTTTGTATTAACACAGATAATGACATTATAGGTTTGAATCAAACAACAGAACTTTAACAAAACAGATTTACATATATAGAACAATGTAAATTAGTCGAAAAATTGAATTTCATTACAAAGGAAAACAAATACATTACAAAAGAAACCTGACAAACAGAATATATACAATGAATTTGTTAGCCAATTTACATTGTCAGTTTCTTTTATTGTTCAAAAGGAACTGCACATTCACTCATAAGCAAAGCCTTAGCCAAATTTAGCCTTCTCTTTACAATAGTATTGTGAACTATTTTGTTTGTTTTCTTCTGTAAATCAAATGGAGCTCTGGACAATTTTTTAATATAATATGAAACATACAGCAGGCAGCTCGGTGATAGTTGCTGTGGGCATTCTTTGCAAACCTTGAGCTCTGTTGTTTCGTATTCCTGGATTGCTGGGCTTTTATTCCTCATCAATGCAATCTTCTTCATTACAATTGGCTCGATTTTATTCTTCATGTATGTTGCATCCTGGATTCCCTTAGCGCCTGTGTTTTTCCGCAATGAGTTGTAGTGCGTCCAAACATAGGAGCTGAAGTTGAATGCCAGCAGCGTATAGTGTTTATTCTCCTCGCGGAAGAGTGGCACGAATAGCCATTCAATGTCATCTTCCAGCTCCATTATAAAATCTTCTATATCAACTTTGAAATTGTACAATGCTCCAGGTGTTGGATTTTTTTCATCGACATACTGGGCAGTACTCTGTTTTCCAGAAGAAAAAAAAACAAAAAATAATATCATGAGTTAGTTTTTTACAACACTATTAGTAGCTGTACACATTAATATTTATTTTTCAGTTTCGATTCTTACCAATGAATGGGGCATCATGATTGCAAACCATTTACATTGTGCACCCTGCGAGCTTGACTGAATGTTCTGCCTTAATTCGGCTTGAACTTCGTTCATAAGCTTTATTAGGTAGTTCATAACACCGGCTTCTATATCCGCCTCATTTATTATGTCTTGAAAATCTTTAGCACTTAACAACATGCTGACATCATTGTTTCTTCTTCTTATTTTACATTCTTCTGGAGCACTTGGAAAGTACATGTATACATAATCACTGCACATAAATTTAGTTTCGATTATGATAATAATATAGGCTAATGATAAAATTGCATAAAAAATAACTCCAATAGAGAATGATCATTCTCCGTTATGAATTGTACAGAAATTGGTTCAAGTTTAGAATACTTACGTTGGAGACATCCTTCTTGTGTATACGATGCTCCTGTATACTTGCTTCAGTTCATCGTCTGCAACGTTCCAAAGTCTGAGCTTCGGACATTGCATCAGCATTTTCCCCTCTTTAACAAGCTTTGCTGTTTGAGGAGATTCTTCCTCAAGTTCTTCAGGAGCTGACATCTCCTTTTTATTGTCGACCTTCTCGGGGCTGGAAGGAGCTTTTTTTTCCCAGCAGGAGCTACTTTCTTTCTGGGACTGGAAGGATCTTTTTTTTCCGACCAGGACCTGCCTTCTTACTTGTTGTAGCATCGGATGTTTTCTTCTTTTGCAATGTAGTAAAATCATCCTCATCTGCAGCAGGTACATTTGATCTTGTGTAATGCTTCTGGGGAACTGCTTGAGTATCCCCTCTTTCCATTGCTCTAGCCATTGCTTCAAGGTTAACGATTGTATCGTTCTTATTCTTGACTTCGTCATTCAACGAGGCAACTTCCTCTAGAAGTCTGTTATTATCATTAGTTAGCTTTTCATTCTCTTTTTTCAGATCCTCTGTCATTTTCACTGATATAAAAACAAACAACAACAAGAGGTATGATGTCAATATTATATAATCTTCGTTTTAAAAACAATGTCATTCTCCGTGTCAATTTAGACGGAGAATGACATTCTCCGTGTCAAAATAGACGGAGAATGTCATTCTCCGTTTCCAAATAGACGGAGAATGACATTCTCCGTGTCAATTTAGACGGAGAATGACATTCTCCGTCTAATATTAGACGGAGAATGTCATTCTCTGTGTCAAAACATACGGTGAATGGTCATTTCTATGTCAAAATACAGAAAATGTCATTCTCCGTGTCAAAATACTAGCGGAGAATGTCATTCTCCGTGTCAAAATAGACGAAGAATGTCATTCTAAGTGTGTTTTAATACGGAGAATGACATTCTAGGTCTATTTTATAACGGAGAATGGTCATTCTCCTTGTTAGATACATGTAATTACAGATTAAAATAGAAAAAAAATATAAAATCTTACCTTTTAGAAGTAGCTCCTCAACATGTTGACGAAGCTTCTCATTATCAGCAGTAAGCTCAGACTTCTGCTTTCTCAGGGAGTCTAGTTCCGACCCCTGTGCCTCCAGTTCTTCAACTTGCTTAAGGAGTTTCTTATTATCATCAATAAGAAGCGATTTCTCATTCCTTAAAGAGTCTAACTCCTTCTCCAAGCCATCAGCAACGAGCCCCACAGCACGTTGTTGGGCTACATCTGCCGCTAGTTGCTGGGCTCTTTCCTGGAGTTGCTCATTCTCAGCGATAAGCTGAGATTTCTCCTGCAAGACACGCAACATGTCTACATTGTCAGCTGTAGAGGGTGCTGGTGCTTGAGCTTCAGCTTGTGGTTCTTCTTCATCAACAGAATTATCTCCACCTTCTATATATTGCTGATCTGCTGGGACTTCTTCAAGTTCATCAACATTCAATGCAACAAGATCATTGAATATCAAATTCGAATCCATTTTAGCACCTTGATATTCATTTTTTAGGAATATCGAGATTTTATTCCCATCCCATGTGCAGAATCTCGGAGACGCGACTGTTGGTTTGCACTTCCTCTCTACCAGTCGACTGTGCTCTGCAAACCAATACAAGAAGTATATCGTACAACCTTCAATCTTCTTGTACGATATATCAACATCACCATCTTCAGATTTTGTGACAGCCCTCTTTATGCTGTCCATGACGTACCCCAGTATAATCCGAGGCCAACAAATGCTTTTTATAACATCTGTGCTCTCCACCAGAGCGAAGAACTTGTATGGCAAGTTCGACCCCCCCATTCTGGTGAAGAATGCTGTTTGGCACAAGTTGAATACTATTAACTTGGCCACCTCATCGGGACTTGCATTTTCGCCCCCCAGCAGCTCTAATATCCTTTTCCTAACTTCTGCGTTTGAGACTTCAGCATTTTTGCCCTTGGAATTTTTCAGCAATCTTGTGAAGTGTTTTGTACACATGCTGAATGAGTCTGCTGGTGGGGGGGTCTTCTGCTTCTCAGTGATGATCTTCAAATACTTCTCATCAACTTCAGTGTCATCATTCATTGGCAGACCGAAAATGGTTGTCATCTCATCAGCAGTTGGTGCTACTTTGACACTGCTGCTCAATTGGAAATATCCAATTCCATCTTCTTCCAAATAAGTCCCCATCAACTTCTCCAGACCTTGGGTGACTTTAGACAGTTCTGATTTTTTCACCTTAGTTCTGTAGAATACATCTACGAAGTTGTAGAATCCTACATTCTTCAAGCTTTCGACAACTGCTTCAGGCAAATGGCGAAACTTTTCCTTCACCTCATCCATGAGAGAGAGAGTACTGGGGTGAATGTTGCACGGAAAAGTCTTTCGTCTCTGTTCCTGACAGTTTTTTTTCCCTAAAAACAATAACAATTAGGTTTACGTCAACATTCTTCTTTATTATAATAAAGAGAAAGTCATTCTCCGTCTAATATTAGACGGAGAATGTCATTCTCCGTGTCAAAATAGACGGAGAATGAGCATTCTCCGTTTTGTATTCAAACGGAGAATGCCATTCTCCGTGTCAAAATAGACGGAGAATATCATTCTCCGTCTATTTTGACACGGAGAATGGCATTCTCCGTTTTGTATTAACACGGGGAATGGCATTCTCCGCGTGTTTTAAAACGGAGAATGCCATTCTCCGCGTTAGCAAGACGGAGAATGCTCATTCTCCGCTTCAGAAAGACGGAGAATGCTCATTCTCTAGGTCAAAATACAAGGAGAATGACATTCTCCCTTTATTTTGTCCCGGAGAATGAGCATTCTCCGTCTAAGTAAGGCGGAGAATGCCATTCTCCGTCTCATATTAGGCGGAGAATGCTCGTTCTTTAGATCAAAATAAAGGGAGAATGCCATTCTCCGTTTTAAAATAGACGGAGAATGCCATTCTCCGTCTCAAAATAGACGGAGAATGTCATTCTCCGTTTTGTTTTAACACGGGGAATGGCATTCTCCCTTTATTTTGACCCAGAGAATGACATTCTCCGTCTCAATAAGGCGGAGAATGCTCATTCTCTAGGTCAAATTACAAGGAGAATGCCATTCTCCGCGTGTTTTAATACGGAGAATGCCATTCATTCTCCGTCTCATATTAGGCGGAGAATGCTCGTTCTTTAGATCAAAATAAAGAGAGAATGCCATTCTCCGTCTCAAAATAGACGGAGAATGTCATTCTCCGTTTTGTTTTAACACGGGGAATGGCATTCTCCCTTTATTTTGACCCAGAGAATGACATTCTCCGTCTCAATAAGGCGGAGAATGCTCATTCTCTAGGTCAAATTACAAGGAGAATGCCATTCTCCGCGTGTTTTAATACGGAGAATGCCATTCTCCGTCTCATATTAGGCGGAGAATGCTCGTTCTTTAGATCAAAATAAAGAGAGAATGCCATTCTCCGTCTCAAAATAGACGGAGAATGTCATTCTCCGTTTTGTTTTAACACGGGGAATGACATTCTCCCTTTATTTTGACCCAGAGAATGACATTCTCCGTCTCAATAAGGCGGAGAATGCTCATTCTCTAGGTCAAATTACAAGGAGAATGCCATTCTCCGCGTGTTTTAATACGGAGAATGCCATTCTCCGTCTCATATTAGGCGGAGAATGCTCGTTCTTTAGATCAAAATAAAGAGAGAATGCCATTCTCCGTCTCAAAATAGACGGAGAATGTCATTCTCCGTTTTGTTTTAACACGGGGAATGGCATTCTCCCTTTATTTTGACCCAGAGAATGACATTCTCCGTCTCAATAAGGCGGAGAATGCTCATTCTCTAGGTCAAATTACAAGGAGAATGCCATTCTCCGCGTCAAAATAGACAGAGAACGTCATTCTCCGTTATAAAATAGACGGAGAATGGCATTCTCCGTGTCAGTGAGACGGAGAATGTTCATTTCTCTAGGTTAATGCAAGAAGAAAGGTCATTCTCCGTCTATTTTACAGACGGAGAATGTCATTCTCCGTCTCATATTAGGCGGAGAATGCTCGTTCTTTAGGTCAAAAACACAGAAAATGCCATTCTCCGTGTGTTTAAACACGGAGAATGCCATTCTCCGTCTCAAAATAGACGGAGAATGGCCAGTTCTAGTTCAAATGACACAGAAAGGGCATCCTCCGTGTATTTTATAGACGGAGAATGATCATTTTCATTTGCCGCGTCAATATAAACGGAGAATGAACAAGACTCAAAGTTTTACCTTTTTTCTTCCCTTCTTCTTGATCTTCTTCTTCTCCCCCTGCTACTGCTTCTTGTTGTTCTTGATCTTGTTCTTGTTGTTCTCCGTGTTCTTGTTCTTCTACTGCTTCTTGCACTTCTTTTTCTTTTGGAGCATTTCGTCTACGAGCAACCTTCTTAACTTTCTTCCCTCCTTTCTGTTGTTTTCCAACTACTTCTTCTCCTTCTTCTCTAACTTGGTCTACTTCCATTGCTGATGATTGCGACATTGTGATGGAGATTCGCTGGCGATTTCTTGTAAGAAATTTCTAAGATTTTTGGAGGAGATGACCTAAAATCGCAACAGAACAGAGTATGGAAGAGGAGGGAGCGATAGAGACACTTTTTTGAAGAGTCTGGAATCGAACCGTTTTTCATAAAACTTGCTGGGTTTGTTGATATTCTTAATAAATTAGAAGGGCAAAAGGGTCATGCCGTGCCCTTTTTTTAATTTTTAAGTTAATGCTGGGCACGCGATGAAAGTTTATTTTGGGGTGTGTTTTTCATAAAACTTTTTAAATTTTTGGGCGTTTCATAAATTTTCTCATTTCATAATTATATATAGATGTCCAAATTTACGCGAAGGGGTATTTTTGGAATTATGATAATGGCAAATTTTGTAAATACATAACAACTAGAGAGAATCTTGAAATATTTAACGTGTAAAAACTTAATTCTTGACATTTCATAAAAATAATCCAGCGGATGGGCATTTCATAAAAGTCCACCCCGAAATTGGACTTCTCAGCAATTTCCAGAAATAAATAAAGTCTTCTCCAAACGCCCCCCAAAAACAGTAGAGTTGGAGACATGAACTGCCGAAGTCAAAGTTAGCGGGCTGGTTTTGCAAACTCTAGGGCCGTAGATCCCATCAGTGGATCTAGCGGAGCAAATCCCATCCGTCCATCCGGACACCCCCTACAAGTAGCCCCAACGGAAGAGAGGAAAAGAGAGGAAAGAGAAAATAAAATTCGGGGCTTCAAATTGTTAGCTTGGTCAAGCGATTTTTTCCTCCGACTGAAGAATATCCAGATTTCTAGGGTTTTTGGAGCGGCAGCAATGGAGATCCAGGTCTAGTATCGGATTATGAAAGAATTTCGCTGTATTTTTTTCTTGAATTCCTTGCCATCTCGTACTTGACCTAGGGTTTCGATTCATCAGAGCTTGGATTTCTGTTCTATTACTTGCAATTGACTCTTAATTCGAAGGATTTTTTTAGGGTTTTCGTTTCTAGATTGTTAAGGTGCGATCAATTGGGAGAACTGGCAGCTGAGGTTTCGAATTTGTCGAGTTCGGCACCCGATTTAGGGAAAAAGAGTGAAGATTTGGAATATTAGGGGTTGTAGCTATTCTGGCTCCTTAATTTCGGGGAAAAAGACTGGACATTTGGAAAGTTTGTTGGGTTTTTGGCATTTTTTCATTGGAAACTTTAGTCCCACATCGGCTAGGCCAAAGGAGTTTTATCTCTATATAATAGCTATGCTCTTTTAGAGATGCACATGTGGTGTGAAGGTGCATATGGGTGTGCCACGTGGGGATATTTTTTTAATGAAAAAAAAGGCTAAATCAACAATAAAGCATTCATGCTTTTTGCTCTTGGGAAATTTATTTCCATTGGAGCTAAGTCCCGTAGGGGCTTAGCGACTCGGACTCATGGCTCATGAGGGTCATGTGGCGTTTTGTTGGCGCACTTTGCACTTTGCGCTTAAGTTGCGCTCGAGAGGCGCGCCCAGTTGCGCAGCCCAGTGGCGCGCCAGTGGGCGTTGCCTGTTGGCGTGCGGTTGACGCATCGTCGCTAGGCGCATAGTGCACTTAAGTTGCGCTCGTTGCGCGAGCCACTTGCGTTGCCAATTGGCGCGCCCAATTGTGCGGCCAAGTGGCGCGTCCAGTTGCGCGGCCCAAAGGTGCGACTAGTTGTGCGGCCCAGTGGCGCGCCAGTGGGCGCTGCCTGTTGGCGCGCGGTTGGTGCAGGTTGCGCGGGGTGCGCAAGTGGCGCAGTGTGCGCAAGTTGCGCGTGTTGCGCAGGGTGCGCGCAGTGTGCGCACTGCGCTAGTGCGTGCTGGAGCGGCTGTGCGCGCGTTGCGCAAGTGGCGCAGATGGCGTGCGCTCTCCGCCCTTTGGCTCAGATCGTATCTGTGCACGATTGAGCAGTTACAGCATGTTCGGGACGGTTTTCTCCTACATCTCGAACATGTTGCTAACTTGGCGGTTACAGAGCGAGGCTATATAAGCTTCTCTGCTCTCTCTCGCTCAAGATAGAAGTTTAGAATTCACGTAAAGCAGAAGTGTTTTTTAGCACCATTCCTTACGTGTTTCTACAGAGTTTGAGAGTGAAGAGAAGCAGTGCATCAACGCCACTTAGTACAGGAGTCCGTACGCCTTCCAAGGAGTCAGAAGACCAGAGTGTTCCAGAGTTCTCCAACGAACTTGCTGGTTCCTGGGAGTTATTCGTGTGGGACGAATTAAGCTTTGAGCAACGGTAATCATTCACCCCAGCAGGCCATCTTCCATCTTTCGTCTGTCATTGCTGCTGCTGTTAGCATTTCGATTTGAACCTTCTGTTTAGAAGTGGTACTGTCGTTTGCTACTGTTACGAAATCTTTTTAGATTATCGTAATCCAGAATCCTCCTAGGTTCTCTGTTGTGCACCTTCTTTGAAGTGTTGCGTTGAAACGTTATTTTTACAATTGTTTCATTTTCTTAGTTTTTCATCGAAAATTGTGCCCCGACACTAACAATCTCAAAGCTTAATTGCTACGATGGAAAACTTTCGTGCTTCGTTAATCAATCCTAACTTCTCTAAGTTAGAACAATTTGATGGTGAGAACTATCAAATCTGGAAAAGAAAAGTTTTTCTCAATATTCAGCTCTCTGATGTTGATCACGTGCTGATTGAGGAGGAACCTACTGTTCTAGAAACTGGATCTGCAGCCGCAATCTCTGCGGCTACTAAGAACCAGGCCAAGTGGAGAAGGGACAATAGCATTTGTAGGCTTATGATCCTAAATGCTATGGAAGATTTCCTTGCCGAATCTTATTCAAAGAAGACTGTTGCCAGAGAGATTTGGGAGTATCTGGAGAAACTGTACGAAGATGATAAGAACCGGAGCAAGATATTTCTTGTTAAGAAATATCATAAGTGGTTCTTTGAGGACGAGAAGCCAATGCTGCCGCCAGTGTTCTAAATGGCGCCCGCCTAGGTCGCCTAGGCGGTAGGCGGTCCCTCTCTGCACCGCTTTGCTGTAGGCGGTGGTGTAGGCGGCCAATGGAGGTTGGCGGCATAGGCGGAGGTGAGGCAGCGTAGGCAAGCGCCTAGGCGGATAAATACTTTACAAAATATTTTGGCCAAAAAGGTTTTTTTTTAACATTATGGGCCTAACAACACTAAAATTTTATAAATCTTCGTTCTACAACTTAGTTATGCATGGAACACCCTTAAAATATGCATATTATGCAAAAAACAGTGGTAAAATAGTAAAAAATGTTCAAAATGTATCAACCGCTAGGCACCGCCTAGGCGGCCTAGGCGGTAGGCGGACTCTCTCCGCCGTGCACCCGCCTACCGCCGTTTATAACCTTGGCTGCCGCAGGTGGAGTTCATGAAACTGCGACAGAAGTTGGAAGACGAGGCGATGCCCCTCCCCGACAAGTTTGTTGTTGGAGGGATCGTTTCGAAGCTCCCTGCTGGGTGGAGCAAGTTCTATGCAAACGTGCATAGGAAGAAGTTGGAGATCAGTCTGGGCGATCTCCTGCAGGAAGTCTATGTTGAGGACCAGATGCGGGCTCAACAGAAAGTGGATGCATTGTCCAAGCAATTGGCTAACGCCAATTTGGTTCATACCAAGGAACAAAGGAGAAAGCATGCTACTTCCTATAGCAAGAAGAAGGACCCTAACAATCTGAATGTGAAGAGTACTTCCTTCAAGCAAAAGAAGGCTAAGTCTCAGATGCCTTATTTCAAGTGTGGCAAGAAGGGCCATTTCAAAAGTGAATGCAAAGCAAAGACCAAGCATTCAGAGCAAGGACAGCCTAGCAAGGTATCTATGATCACTGATGTTGGTATGATTGCGCAGGTCGATGCGGGTGGAGGCTGGGGCTGACTCTGACTGGTGGGTAGACACTGGAGCTACCTGCCATGTCTGCTCCAGCAAGGAGTGGTTTACCACCTATACATCAAATTCTGAAGTGGTTATGGTGGCAAACTAGGCACAAGCTGAAGTGTTCGGGATCGAGACGGTGGTTTTGAAGCCGACTTCGGGGAAGTCTCTGACGTTTCAAGGTGTGAAGCATGTACTTGCTATCGTAAAGAACCTGATCTCAGGAGGCCCACACTTTAATGCAGGCCTCAGGATGGATATCAATGCTGGCTAGATGATGATGTCTATTAAGGGAACATATTTCAGGAAAGCTTTTTATACCGAAGGAATGTTCAAAATTCAGCTTGTAAATCAGTCCAATGTAATTAATGCAATCACTCCTTCTGCTTATACTCTTGAGTTGTGGCATAATAGGCTAGAACATATTCATTGTAAACGAATAAACAAAATGTCTAGTCTAGGACTTATCTCCAAGTGTGGGGGTAAGGTAGAGAAATGTGAAGTTTGTGCTCAAACGAAAATCACAAGGAAACATTTTCCTCGGGTTTATCGAAGTACAGATCTTCTGGAGTTGGTACACTCCGATATCTGTGACTTCAAACAATTCTCTACAAAGGCCGGGATGAAGTATTTCATAACCTTCATCGATGACTTCTCAAAGTATGCGTTCGTCTACTTGCTGAAGGCAAAAGACGAAGCATTCAAGAAGTTCAAGGAGTTCAGGGCCGAAGCTGAGCGGCAGACTGGATAACAACTCAAGAGAATAAGAAGTGATCGAGGTAGAGAGTACAGGTCTCATGAATTCGCATCGTTCTACAAAGGACATGAAATTGTCAATGAGACTACGGCTTCGTACTCTCCTCAATCAAACGGAGTAGCAGAGAGGAAGAATAGAACGTTAATAGAAATGAGTAACTCAATGTTGTTGACTACGGGTCTTCCAAAGTGCTACTGGGGAGAAGCTGCATTGACGGCCACTTTTATTCTAAATAGAGTGCCTCATGCAACTTCAGACATTACTCCTCATGAACTCTGTTCAAGGTCAGACCTAACTTGAATGTCATTCGAGTATGGGGGTGTCTGGCATATATCAAGCTTCTAGATATGAAGATTCAGAAGTTTGGGACAAGGACTACAAAGGCGATCTTCTTGGGGTATGTCGAGAAGAGTGATGTTTGGAGATTTCTTGATATTGAGTCAAATCATATCATTGAATCTCGCGACGCAGAATATTTTGAAGACAAATTTGCAAGGCACAAGAATATTGTTCTTGCGGATATTCCGGAGAACAATAAGAGTGCGCAAGAAACTGAAGTTTTCAATGAAGTAGTCCAAGAAGATGTTGAAACAACGATTGAACCAGAACTAGCTGAGCCGTCAGCTAAGCGTGTGAGGAGGCCGAAGGACTTCGGAAATGACTTTGTCACCTATCATGTGGAAGCAGATTCGCTTACCTATGATGAGGCGATGAAGACCAGAGATACGGTTTTCTGGAAGGAGACGATTGACAATGAAATTGATTCCATTATCTCAAATAACACTTGGGTGTTGGTTGATCTTCCTGAAGGAGCGAAACCCATCGGATGCAAATGGATCTTCAAGAAGAAGAAGAAAGCAGACGGAACTATTGACAAGTTCAAGGCTAGTTTGGTAGCCAAGGGGTTTTCTCAGAAGCAGGGGATTGATTACTTTGACACGTATGCTCCAGTAGTCCAGATGACCACCATCAGAATGTTGATTGCTCTCGCAGCAATACATAAGATGGTGATACATCAGATGGATGTGGAAATGGCTTTCCTGGATGGCGAGCTGATCGAAGAGATTTACATGTAACAGCCAGAGGAATTTGTCGTCAAGGGTCTTGAAGACAAAGTCTGCAAGTTGGTGAAATCCTTGTACGGTCTTAAACAGGCTCCCAAGATGTGGCATGAGAAATTTGACAAGGTTATAAGGTCAAATGGCTACATGGTCAGCGAGACGGACAGGTTTGTTTACACGAAGTTCGCTGATGGAAGAGGTGTGATCGTTTGTCTTTACGTGGACGACATGCTGATCCTAGGTACGGATATAGGCTGTATCACGGAGACAAAGAAGTTCATCTCGAGCAAGTTCAGTATGAAGGACTTGGGGGAAGCTGATATGATTTTAGGGATCAAGATCATCCGGACAGACACTAGACTAGCGCTGTCACAATCTCATTATGTTGAGAAGATCACTCGTTACGGGTATCAGGATCTTCCAGGGATCGATATGCCGTACATGTGTGATCTGAAGTTGAAACCTAATTCAGAGGAAAGTGTCAGGCAACTGGAGTATGCAAGCGTAATCGGGAGTTTGATGTATGCTACTACTGCCACAAGGTCTGACATAGCTTTCGCCGTGGGAATGCTGAGTCGTTTCACAAGCAACCCAGGCATTGAGCACTAGAAAGCTGTGAAACGGGTTATGAGATATCTCAAGAAGACTCAGACATATGCACTGCACTATAGTGGAGATCCGTCGGTAGTGGAAGGCTTCAGTGATGCCAGATGGTGCTCAGAAGTGGAGAGCGAGAGGTCCATAGGTGGATACATTTTCACAATGGGTGGAGCTGCTATATGGTGGAAATCTAAGAAGCAGATTATGCTCTCGCGGTCATCCATGTAATCTGAGTTCTTTGCACTTGATACCGCAGCGGAGGAAGCAAAATAGCTTCGGGAGCTCATGTATGATCTTCCAGTGGTTGGAGCGCAAATACCGGCGATACCGATATACTGCGACAACTAAACGACTGCGACGGTGGCATCAAATGACCTCTTCAACGGGAAGAAGAGGACTGCGGTTGAAGCACAGGATAATACACGATCTCATCAAGAGGGGTGTTATTACAGTGATTGATGTTCGAAGTCAGGATAACCTGGCGGATCCGTTCACCAAGGACCTCAAGCGCCAGCTGGTCGATGACACAACTTGTAAAATGGGCTTGAAGGCATTCTAATATTGTGTTATTATATTTCTATCATAAAATTTTATGTTATTAGTTCAAAGAGAAATCTACTAGGCATCTAGCTTTTGGTTCAAGGGAGGACTATTAACCGGAAGAATATCAGGAACGGTGGGTACTTGTCCTCTGTGGCATGGAGAGGTTACGGACCTACAACCACTGTTGTCTACTGTTGTTTTCTGCAGAAAACGGATCCTGTGGAAAGGTTGGCTTAAACGTCTTAATGAGTTCTCAGGCAGATTGAATGCCTGGTGTGCTTTACAGGAAGCACGGTAGCGCAACACTACAAGGAGTGAAACTCTATGCTACTGTGGGGTGACTCCACCATGAGGTTCCCGAAAGGGGTAATGCCTCGGCTGTATGAGCCAAGTCATAGCGGCATAGCACCGCAAATAGGCAGGTAGCCTAATGCTGTATGTTGAAATGAAAGAGGGTGTAGTCAGCACTACAAAGAGGAGGGGTTCCTCATGTTACAGTAGCACGACACCACATGAGGTACCTGGATAGAGGTAAACCCTCGGTTTTGCAAACCATGTCGTTACAGCGTAACACCGCAAGGGAGCCTAAGGCTTCATGCTGGGTAGTTTGGCACTACAAAGAGGCGGTGTCCTCATGCTACAGTAGTATGACACTACGATAAGGTTTCCGATACGGGATAAGGCCTCGGCTTTAGGCCATGTCATAGCGGCGTAGCACCGCAAGGGAAGTGCAAAGCGCTTCATGCCATGTCTCTTTAACAAAGAACTCACCTATAGTGTATGGAAAGAGATATCAGGCTGTCTCTTGAGGGTAAACTGGTAGATGTCCAAAATTATACACTGAAACCAAGCTGGCACATGGCCTTTAATGTGCAGCCAGAAGCACATGTAACTACATTATGTGAGTGGAAAAAATTTCAGCTATGGTGCAGAATTCAAGGCTTAGTCCATTCTTGTATTCTAGTATGTTATTTGGCCCATGCGGGAAGATTCAAGTCGTCAGCGACATCTCTCCTAATGCATGTTGGACAGTTACTGTGGGGAACACCCAAACCCATATATAGAAATATGTAGGAGATTGTTGGGTTTTTGGCCTTTTTTTCATTGGAAACTTTAGTCCCACATCGGCTAGGTCAAAGGAGTTGTATCTCTATATATTAGCTATGCTCTTTTAGAGATGCACATGTGGTGTGAAGGTGCACATGGGTGTGCCATGTGGGGGTATTTTTCTAATGGAAAAAAGGCTAAATCAACAATGAAGCATTCATGCTTTTTGCTCTTGGGAAATTTATTTCCATTGGAGCTAAGCCCCGTAGGGGCTTAGCAACTAGGATTCGGACTCATGGGCTCATGAGGCGTAATGTGACATTTTGTTGGCGCACTTTACACTTAGCACGTCAGCATCGTCGCTAGGCACATAGTGCGCTTAAATTGCGCTCGTTGCGTGAGCCACTTGCGTTGCCAATTGGCGTGGCCAAGTGGCGCGTCCAGTTGCGCGACCAAGTGGCGCGTCCAGTTGCGCGGTCCAGTGGACGTTGCCTGTTGGTGCAGGTTGGCATAGGTTGCACGGGGTGCGCAAGTGGCGCAGTGTGCGCTAGTGGCGCAAGTTGCGCGTGTTGCGCAGGGTGCGCGCTGGAGCGGCTGTGCGCGCGTTGCGCAAGTGGCGCAGATGGCGCGCGCTATGCGCCCTTTCGCTCAGATCGTGTCTGTGCACGATTGAGCAGTTACAACATGTTCGGGACGGTTTCTTCTCACATCCCGAATATGTTGCTAACTGGGCGGTTACAGAACGAGGCTATATAAGCTTCTCTGCTCTCTCTCTCAAGATAGAAGTTTAGAATTCACGTAAGGCAAAAGTGTTTTTTAGCACCATTCCTTACATATTTCCACAAAGTTTGAGAGTGAAGAGAAGCAGTGCATCAACGCCACTTAGTGCAGGAGTCCGTACGCCTTCCGAGGAGTCAGAAGAGCAGAGTTGTCCAGAGTTCACTGACGAACTTGCTAGTTCCTGGAAGCTATTCGTGTGGGGCGAATTAAGCTTTGAGCAACGGTGATCATTCACCCCAGCAGGCCATCTTCTATCTTTCGCCTGTAATTGCTGCTGCTGTTAGCATTTCGATTCGTACCTTCTGTTTAGTAGTGCTACTGTCGTTTGCTACTGTTACGAAATCTTTTTAGATTATCGTAATCCAGAATCCTCCTAGGATCTATGTTGTGCACCTTCTTTGAAGTGTTGCGTTGAAACGTTGTTTTTACAATTGTTTCATTTTCTCAGTTTTCCATCGAAAATTGTGCCCCGGCACTAACAAAGTCAAGGTTTTCCTGCTATTTTCATTGTCGAATTTAGGGGAAAATATTGGAGATTTGGAAAGTTCAGGTCTTGCTGTTATTTTGATTCTGAATTTGGAGGAAAAGACTGGAGATTTTAAAAAATTAGGGCTTTTGCTGTTGCATTGGTAGTTCCTTGGGAAGATTAACCAAACCAAGAATTTGGTGGGAAATTCAATGTTGTTTTGTAATTGCGGTAGATTTGGACTTCGTGAGACCAATATTCTGATATTTTTGTGAACTTTTTCTTTAGGTGAGTGGAAAAGCTGATTCAATTTGGTGGATTTTTTGCTAGCGGAATGGTGGACATCGACACCTACAGACCTGTTGCACTGAGACCATGGCACCCTCTGTCCTTCTAGAATACACACAGGAGAAAACCCACCAGCAGAATTCGTTCACCATGATGGGGAAGTCACAAAAGTTTTCTAGAGGATTATCTTCTTCTTTCGTGCCTGACTACCGGCATGCAGCCGAAACTGTCGGTGAATCTGAAGGCCTTGGTAGCTCCTGCCATGTCGATTCTGAGTACTCATGCGCTCCCAATAGGAAATGCATCAGCCTTAACAAGGACATGGGCGATGCCTTCAATGTTCCATTGAAGGTCTTCGCTACCACGAAGATGTCTGCTTCTGAGAAAAAAGAGTTGGAATTGAAATTGAGAGTGGAACTCGAGCAGGTTCGGTCGCTTCAGAAGAAGCTAAAGTTGAGGAGCACCGTGAGCATTAGTGGGGTCAACTTGTCGTCACGTAACAGTCAAGAGAAGAAATCAGGATCCAGTAACAGCGCCCAATTGAAGAGGGGGATCTCTGGAAGGTTTGAGTCTACAAAACAACCATCCCAACCGCTGCCTTCTGCCATGAGCGACTCACTCACGGCTGTGATAAAGCAATGCGAGTCGATTCTCAGTAAGCTGATGAAGCACACATTTGGCTGGGTTTTTAACAACCCGGTTGACGCTGTGGCGTTGAAAATTCCCGATTACTACACGGTAATTAAGCATCCGATGGACCTAGGTACTATCAAGAAGAGGATTTTGTCAGGTGCTTACCCCAGCCCTTGGGGATTTGTTGCTGATGTGAGGCTTACTTTCACCAATGCAATGACCTACAACCCACCTGGAAGTGATGTGCATATCATGGCTGATAAAATGAGCAAGTTGTTCGAATCAAAATGGAAGCCTATTGAGAAGAAGCTTACTTTAGCAGATTCCACTGTTCGAAGAGAGACACAAGCTGCAAAGCCCGTCCTACAGTCAAAGAAAAGGAAAGACCCCCCTTCGAGTCATCACTCCATTGTGGAAGAGAAGATTCAGCCAAAGGTGTCACCTGCTGTAAAGGTTGAGCTGAGTAATCGTTTAGCATCTATGCTAGACGACATGCCAGACCCCATAATCGATTTTTTGAGGATGCATAATAAAGTAGTGAATGAGGAAGGTGATGAGGAGATTGAGGTTGACATTGACGCTCTTTCGGATGATAGATTATTGGAGCTTAAGGGGCTTCTTGATAATTACTTGCCGGAGACACAGACCAAGCAGCAACAGGTGAAAGCGGAGCCCCCTGGAGTAGAGGTATGTCTTTATTCCTGATAGATAAATTGGGTTAGTCCATTGCCTATATGCAAAGATGAGTCTTTTCTTCCCTCTGCAGATTTTAAGTGAGCGTGGCGCAAGCCTTTCATCCATGCATCCATGCAAAGGTTTATCATCTAAATGCTTTTTGTCAGAGTTTATGTACTTGCAATAGAATATTTAGAAATTAAAGTTTGGAGTTGTCTGATTGCTGTCTTACAGGCAATGAACCTGTTGCAGATGAAGATGTTGATATTGGTGGTGATGAAGCTCCCATCTCAACTTACCCTCCTGTAGAGATAGAAAAAGATCCAGCACCTAAAAATAGCAAGTGTACCAGTTCAAGCAGTTCGAGCAGTGATTCTAGTTCTTCCTCCAGTGGTATGTGGCTTTTCCCTGCCTTCTAATTTCTGCATCTTTCTTGTTGTCATATTTTGTGTCTCAATTAATTACTTTGAGCATTGCTTTATTATTTTCTTCTCATATTTATTTCGTGTGGGTTCGTTTATTTGCAAGTTCTTCCTTGCTGAATGCTTTTAGGATCGACTTTTTAATGCTAATTACCGTAGACATGCATTTGATCCTCTGTTGTGTTGGCATCCTGGTTACTAAGTTTGATTGCTTGGTATATATCGCCTTTTTTATGTTTGATGACTAATAATGGTTATCTTCCTTATAAGCTTTTTGTACCTGGTCTGAAATGGCTTTTTGAGCTCATCTAGACCTTATCTGAGTTTCTTGACAGCTGCCTTAGTTGAATTAATTTTTCCTGTAATTGGGCGATACCAACATCCGGGCTCACTTTTTTGCTCAAATCCAACAAAGAACAAGTAAAATAAAAGTTCACTATGGAAAAAGCAGTGCCAACGCCAAGATAGACACATGCCAAAATTGTTACGCTACAGACAGTAACCATTACAATTTGTTCAAGTTGTATGTCTATAAATTCACAGCATTCATGTATCTTAAGGACAAATAAATAAAAAATAAAGAGCTGAAGAGAATAAAAGGGAGGAGAAGGATATGCAATTATCTGTACTGATACCAGCCAATACAATGGCTGAGCTGATCCGATACCTCTATGATAGCTTGAAATAAGACCTGTTCAATACGACAATGACTTAGCAATGTTGAATATTATTGCATTCAGAACTGACGAGAAGTAACATAAATAATACTAGAATTATGCACACATATATCAAATATTATGCTGGATAATACCGATTTTGGCTTTCCGAAACTGGAAATTCCAAAAGGTAACTGCTGAAACCACCGGTACCCATACTCATAAGGAGTGTCCAATACTGATTTCAAAACCAATACCATGAACCTGAAATTGTGGTCCCGTCCCTGTTGGTGGTTGCAGGTGATGGTGGGGTCACTTGCTGAGCTAGGCTTGTGGCAGGTAGCTAAGGCGATGACATTAGATTTGGGTAATGTAAGATACAAAAATCAGTGTTTAAAATTCTCAAGGTCATTCAACTTAGGGTTTTGCTAATGTATGTCTGTATTTATGTAGTAAAATTATCTGTACTAGGATCAGATACGAGGATTAAATGAAATAATTTGCAAAACTATTCTGGGAAAAAATAACAAAAAGTATATTTGCTGTAGGTTGCCATTTGTAGCATACAGCGATTGATGATACATGATAATCCGAAAAAGGATTTGAAACTGCAAATTTTTTTACATATCCAGGAAGATGCTCAATCTTTATTTGTTCCATATTGTTATCAATTAACCAGTTTCTGTAAATACCTTAACCTATAATCACCCTTCTGAATATATTACATATTAAGAGAAAGTTGGGAATGGAAAATGCCTTAGGGGTTTCGTTTCCTGCACGGAGTACATAGTCTAAATTGATTGAACACTTGTTTTAAGCCAATGAGATATCTTTAAATTTTTGATTAAACACTTGCTTATAAGAATCATTACTATTATCTGACAACTTCATAATTGCAAGATAGAACACAAACAGATTAGTTGTATTGAACACTTACATTCTAAAATTTACTACAAAACCTCTAGGATGCTTTTGGTGTTCACGAATGTCCCTAGGAACCTAAGGTTCCCATACAGATTTTCCTGTGGCATAAGTGCCCTCAACATTTTTTAGGATAGGAATCTTTCATATTCGCACCTTCCATGGGAATATCATTTATACCATGATAGGTTGGAATATAACATTCTATAATGATAGAACAAAGATTTATTATTTAATAGTAGAAATATTTAAATGTAATGGTAGTGATATCATACGATACAAGTAAGCTTGAACTATATACTCAATGATTTATTTCATGATGTAGATGATTTTGCATCATAGAATTTCGAGGATAATCTTTATTGTAAAGGGCTAATTTGAAATTTAAACATGGACATGTGACATTTTGGAATATACAAACTATACCAAAGCACAAGAATGTAAGATTCCAAGGAATCATATGCTTGGACATTACATTCCCTTGAAATATGATTTCAGAGAGAAACGTTGTATTCCATGTATAAACACATCCTTAAAAAGTTGAGTTCTCCAAAAAAATGTATCAATTATCTTTGGAACTTCAAGTTCACTAATCTTTAATTTAAGGTCACATTTAGTGAATTTGATCTGAACTACTTTTCGATGTTAGGTAGCGACACCAAATTTTATTGCATTACACAATGCGGTAAGGACCGGTGCCATAATTCAAAATTTGGGAGCGTTTTGGGAATTGCATGATATATATGCTATCAGGAATAGTGCTTGGCATATTAAAAATTAGTCAGTTATATACTTTTGGCATTCCGGGAAAACATTAAATTTAGTTGTAGCCAAGGTGAATGAAGCTGAATGAAGTTATTCTATATTTTACACTTTTAAAACATAAATTTTCATTTATGATAATTATTTAGTTACTCTTAAGACGATCTTATGTAGATTCAAAGAGAGAACAACTCCAATAATAGTAGTAATAATATGAATGTCTATACTTGTTCTCTCTTGTACTGTTATTTTTGTAATTTATCCCTGAGATGTTTTTGATATTATTCAAAGAAAATGTTACTTTTATTTATGATTAAAGTATCCTTATCTTCGGCAATGCGAAGTCTCGCACTACCATGGGCAAATCATCATTGCGCCTCAAAAAATGTTACATGTATACAAGTTAAGGACATGTTTCTTCCGTTCCCTTGACCAATTTTCTATAGGTATATATGGTAAAAATATGATGACATAATACTTTTTAAGCAAGCTTTTATGCAAAACAAGAGAAGCTGACTGTGGAACACAAGTTCTTTAGTTCTATCTCTAGGGCAAGGAACATATATTGAAATAAGAGTTTCACATAGTAACCTAGAGCAATTTAAGATCAAGACTTACAATTGGAGACCCCCTTATATCAGTTGAAGAACATAATTTAAGCAACATTCGAGCTTTGAGACCAAATAATTTATCTTAGACATCCATGGTCTCTGGTGTAAGTATGGCTAGTCTTGTTAATCTCTCTGATCATCATTTGCCTAAGAGGGACTGTTATGTTTATGGGACATTGTTGATTTGGTTAAAGCCAAGTTGAACTTCAATTTAAGCCTCGTCTGTGGCTGAGGCCACACTGTTGTAGCTATCCACTTTGGTTTAAGTCTGGAACCTTCAATAGAAGGTTTAAGGGTTTTTTTTACAACTCAAATGTTTTTTGTGTTTAGCTTTTTTTTATCCATCTCATATGGGAATGTTGATATGGTAATTTGTGGATTCTGACATATTATTCTGGTTGTTTTGTTGTTTGGGTTTCTGTTAAGTCATTGTCTCCTAACTTACGGTTTTACAACGCTTATCACAACATGCCTTTTCACTCATGACCAAACTATGAATTAGTATCTGCATGGAACGTATGGTTTGATTCCACCTGGATTTGGTTATCTTATAGATGCTTGTCTCCACCAAGTTGGTGCTTCACATGCAATAAAGAAAATGGAGAACCTATAATTTATTTTCATCTAACGATGAGTCATTTCTTTCTCTCAATATCATATTGGTCAAAGATTTTGGTATCACATTTCTTTTCCCATTTCATACTAGTAATCTCGTAAAAGCATTATAAATTATAATAAGAAAAACGTTTGGCGTAAGAAAGTAGCCAAATTACTAAGTTAATATATTTAGTCTTCTATTTATTTAAATATCTGGAATTGGAACACTTTTACAGCTTAAGTTGTAACATTATGGATACTTTTTAGTAAAGCATATATGACAATTTTAGAAATCTTTTTCTTGATAATTTTCTCGAGTTTATTTCTATTTTTATTTTATGATACAGAAACATAAACATAAACATTTTAAATTTAGTTTATCTACGAATCAGAAGTAAAGATCCATTATATACTGGGTAAGTTAATTTAGCATGGAAGCGCCAGCATAATTCTGATTCACATAGTGGATTGGGTGAATTCCTTCTACGAACATGACTCCTTAAACAATACATTTCCTATTCGCAGAAAATTAATTTTAAAATGTTTATGTTTCTGTATCATCTAGTTTGTCTTTCATAACTTTCACCAGTATCACGATGCAGCTCATGATCTTTTCTGGTCTGTGACCACACATGACAATTTATCTTATGATCTTGACCTTGACAAAATTTGTTGAAGTCTTGAACTTGCGAATGAAGTCCAACAGAGTTGTATAAAATATAAACATATTACTTGATTTTTTTATTTTTTATTCTAGTACTATATGTTTTGGAGGCTGCAAAACTCATAATTAGTGGCATCCTTCAATTTTATTATATAATTTTGATTTGATTGAGATTTCATTGGGAAATAATGTTTTCTATGGACTCATAATTATATAATATAAACATATTACTTGATTTTTTTTATTTTTTATTCTTTTACTATATGTTTTGGAGGCTGCAAAACTCATAATTAGTGGCATCCTTCAATTTTATTATATAATTTTGATTTGATTGAGATTTCATTGGGAAATAATGTTTTCTATGGACTCATAATTATATAATATAAACATATTACTTGATTTTTTTATTTTTTATTCTTTTACTATATGTTTTGGAGGCTGCAAAACTCATAATTAGTGGCATCCTTCAATTTTATTATATAATTTTGATTTGATTGAGATTTCATTGGGAAATAATGTTTTCTATGGACTCTTTCTATGGACTTTTTTTCTTCATTAAATAATTTAGTATTCCATAGCGTAATTTTAAGTGTGGTTATATGTTAGTATATAAACTTCATCAATTTTGGCAACTTAAGGCTGGCTTTGACGATTATGGTATTTTCATAGTGTCACCAAATAGTAAGGATATTTTAGTTATATAAGTATATATGCAAGACAATAGACAATTAAATCTTTCAAATTTGATTCTTGCGTAGGTTGTTATGGACTTAAAAAAGAGGCTCTTAGAGGGCGTTTCTAGCAACGCCTCCATTGTGATTATTTATGCACAGTTTTTATCAAAAGGTTTATTTTAATTATTACAATTGTTTCTTTCATTTGAAAAATCCCTACAAAATTGTTAAATAATTGAGCAGTATATTAGTACTTGTTTATAAAAATAAGGATGATATATAAAGTGCAGTAAATATTAAAGGTTCGAGTTTACGAGGACAATATGTAATTGTGGCACAACGAACGAGCAAAAACTAAGAAAATAAATAATGATACCATGGGATCATAGTTTGTAGTATCGGCCGATACCGATCCGATACGGCTGATACCGATACTAACCAATATTGACATTATGGCCTCTTTTCTAGTCAATTCGGCAAAGAAAATTGAACAAAAAAGACCAATCAGCAAGGGTGTAAAAGCATAGTAAGATTGTAAAAGCATGTAAAAGAAGAAAACTTATCTATCGTAGATAAACCAATCGACAAGGGTGACTACGATTTCATTCAATTTTAAAACCAATCAGAAACAAATATGAAATACTTAAAATTATGCCTAAATGTATAAAATATTTTTTCTAAAATTCAATAATTTATTAATAATTATTTGCTTTCCGATACCAAAAAATTTAATACTCCGATCGAAATTGCTGGTAGTGCCGATACCGTCGATCCCGATACCAAGGTAGTCAAAGGTGCAATGCGCACTCAAGGTGCAAAGGGTCCATATCGTCCAAGACGCAAGGTGCACTTAAGGCGCGCGTCCGAGCGAAGCGAGATGCAAAAAATAAAAAATAATAAAAATATATTTAAAAAATAGTAATGCTAAAATAAAACCAAATAACATATTAAAACCAACAAAAACATGTTACAACATAACCAAGTGAACTAGCAAAACAACAGTAGTAATAACAATTAACAAAACTAACACGATTTTGTATTCTTCCTACCACACTTTTGATAAAGTTTAGTTTTTTTAATTCAACTGTAACCAACTTTGGCGACCGTTGAAAGGGCTACCTTTCTTCCACTTGTATGAGGTAAGACCCATCTTCCTGCCTCAATTTTTTTTTTAAATATATATATATATATATATATATATATATATATATATATATATATATATATAAAAGAACAAAAAAAACATAAGATGCGTTTAGACGTACATTTTCTTGGTTGTGCCTTGCTGAAAGATGCACCTTAGGCGTGCCTTTGGTGCATCCGGAGAAAAGTCGTCTAGTAAGGTGCGAGACGCAACTGCTGCACCTTTCTGTGAGGCACGTCTTATGCACGCCCGAGGTGCGTTTTTACTACCATGCCCGATACTCAATAGGAAGGGTCTGATACTCTTCCGATACCGTGAACCTTGCTTGGGACACAATAAGCGAGATGATGAGCAGTTATAAGGTTGAGTACATCTTGACCTTATGTATGGTTTCAGTTGGGTGAAGATGTACTCAACCTTATCCCCGGACCTGGGTACGTACAGAGAGAATGTTTCCACAGCTTGAATCCTTTAAATGATAGGACAAGAAATGAGTGCATCCTTGTGATGTTAGGGGTGTTGTCAATCAAGGATAAGAGAGAATTGTTTGAGATTATCTGAACATTTGCAGTGGAGGTTGCAACAATAGAACCAATCGAATTTTAGTTATAGGAGTTACTAGAAATAGGAGCAGATGTAAATGAAACTGGATTGGGACTTTGAAAAAGGTATGGCTTTCGTTAATGTTAGTGAAGAGATCGACCTTAAAGTAGGAAGGAGGAAAAGATTCATGTAGCCTACCTGAAAAATTGGGATAAAGGTTTTGTTCTTAAATTTTTACTGTCTTAGTTAACTAACACAATTTGAGAGTAGTTCCTTTGTAGAAGGAAGATTAGTTATTTAGACTTGGACTTCTTTTAAAATAGTAAAATTTTAATAATATCTTTTGGTAAGTGTGAGTACTCAGCAACCAATTTGTCAATGGTAGAAGTCACAGTTTGGTCGCCATGAGATTATTTGTTTACTTTCTATTGTCTCCTTTTTCTGCAAAAGGAGCTATGTAAGGAAAAAAAAGGGCTCTGTTTGGGAACATTGAGGAAAGTGCCTCATATATCAAATGGTTTTAGGTAGCATCTTCTTATTATTATAACGGCCAGATACCATTCTATTGTAGAAATTGTGTTTTAGGATGCTATGGTTTGTCATGACAAATATTACCTTTTACACTAACTGTATGGTCTTTTAAAAATATCATATTATTGATTTTGATCTTTGGATTGAGTACCTTCTTGTTGACAAACGTGACCTTCTAGGCCCTCTTGACATATAACATTATCGGAGGACATGCATGAGTGGTTAGGGTATATGGTTATGTTTCTCACCATTAGGCTTCTATCACAGAGGTCGCGTCATTAGCAGGGCGGCCCTGAGCTGATGGGGGCCCGATGCGAAACTTCCAAAATGGCCCCCCATAAATAATGTAAAAAAAGTGTAAATATAACAAAAATTTGTTACGGCCAAGATTTGAACTAAAGACCTCTAAAGTACAAATCTGACATTATAACCACTACACAATTTTTTTTTTTGGTTAAGAATGGCACATGATACATACTAGTTCTATTGTAGATAGATCCATGTTGGTGTCCGCTTTTGTCTGGGACCCTGGGCCGTCGCCCGGCCTGCCCTGTTCATGTTCTTGACCTCTCCCAACCTTCCCCAAACTGTAACCAATCAACCTGTCTAGCAATTGTTTGGCTTATTCTCTGTTGTTTGCTAGACTGTGCACTACCACGAAAATACTCCTGGTTCTGTGTACGCCGTGAAAGGGACACATGGATTCAGCTGGGTTTTGTAGTAGTAGTCTGCTCATGATCACTGGTCACTTCCAGGCATGAATCCAGTTTGGAAAAAGGAAAAGGAAAAACAGCATATCACGAGGAGGAAGGGAAGAGAAAAATAGGACAACCTTCATAGCTGACCACAGCGGACTAAGCTTACTAATACTTGCTACTGTGGGGTGGATTGCTACTATTAGGTTGACTGAAAACCAGTGGATTAAGGTTATCATTTCAAAATATGGTGGTTTTAGCTTAAAACAATATTTTTGCTTTAAACTGGGCAAGTTTAATATTCATGGAACTTGGAAGGGCAGAAATATGACTTTAAACTTTAAATCCTTTATGATTGGGCCATATTTACAAGTTAGTCTGCACAGTTGTCTTGTATGTGTTTTTGTAACACACATTATCTTGGGTTTTGCAGGAATTAACTTGTCACATTAATTTTATTATTATGAGAGGCAGGTATTATGACCAATACAAAATATATAATGTTTATGCTGCACGAATGTGGCTTTCCAACTGTTGGGCATATTCAAATATCAAGGTGTTTATGTTGTACAATTATGGAGCATTGAGAGGAGCCCCACTTTGTGGCGCCTTTCTATATGATGGATAGATCATAGCATAGGTTCACTCAGCAAGATTTGTTTACGACTTGGGAACATGATCTACCTGCATAATAAGCCCCCAAACCAGGTTGGACCATGGCTTGGGCATGCGCGCCGATATGGTGCAGTCATTGCCGAAGATGGAAGAACCAAAGATATGGGGGAAGAATGAACAGCAGATGGCAAACCATAAGTGGAAGGAAGAGAATTCTGGTTCCATGTGGCCAACCATCAAAAGAGATCTCATGTGGTTTGTGGAGTGGATCTGTCACGATGTGAGGTGCCTTATTATTGTACAAAATTTTATATAATATTTGTCGTATAGTTTGTCCTACTACATCAGGATTAAGGAATCGCCATGTCAGTGTCATACCATATCAGTGTAAATATGTCTGTATTTTAAAGCTTTATGATTATGACCATAGTACACAATTCATGTTAAATACTCTTTTGTGAGATGTATCCCCTGCCTGTTTGTGAGATGTATCCCCTGCCTGCCATGGCCTATTTTTATTTAGCTTGAATAAGTAAAGGTATTGCATTGCAATATCTTAACTAATCAATCCTATGTTCAGTCTTTTGAGGATTTAGGGTGAAGCTTATTATGTGTACTGGATTTACTTGAAGGAATTTATTTCAAAAAAATAGTTTATATTGAAGGGAACTCAGCTGTCACCTGATAACTGGATTTATTTGTTTCTTTAATATAAATGACATTTGTATTATGAGCCTCCCAAGCTCGAACAAGTAAACTATCATACCGAGAAATAGTATTAATGAGCGCCCCAAGCTCTCTTTACTCCCTCCACTAACAATCCTTCTCTGCATGCATGAGATCTTAATCTAATGTAGCAAAGCATGCTCATATATTGGCGCCCATGTAGGTGGGGGCCTCGTGTTGTTGTTAAAGTTTTTAACTTTATATTGTTAATAACGGTGCAAGTTTCTAATATGGTAAATTCCATGAAAGATTGACAAAATTCTGATGACATGCTGTCTACCTATATGGCTGGTTTCAATTAACATACCAATGTGCTACAGAGGGACTTCGTTTCTGAAACCTATCATATTAATGACTGTTCTTCGAGCCTTGGAGCAATTTTTTAAATTCCTTTACATTGGGAAAGGTTAGATGAAAGTGGTTTATAGCACATTTGGTATCGAGGATTTATAGACCATGTTACCTGTTGGTAGAGGCTTTTCGTTTATGGGTTGAAACTTATTACATATTTATCTTCTAACTGTGATTTGGCTGTCTAGTTAAACTCTACATTTATATTTAGGACAGTAGGCGACTTTGGACCACAGCTTGGAGGATACTGATCTGAAACCTACACATCAAATTAGTTACATTCAGTTTTGTTCTGAGACTCAATTTGTTAGTTTGGTCCAAAATGGGTTGGAACTATATTTTTTTATAACTTAATATTTATGTGTAAATTTTTTTAAGGTGCAAAACCCTAAAAATGATGAAATTGTTGTTGGAGGTACTGAAACCATGACAAAGTGTGTTCTTAAACCACGCCTGCTACCCACTGACTTCTGCTTTTAGATTATTATTACTATTGCATCTAGTATATCAGTGACCTTATAAAATGCTGGTCTGTGGTAGCACTATTTGCATCCAAATTATTGTTGCGTTCCTTTAGGCCTGGATATGACAAGTTCTTTAAGTCCCTTTAGCTTCTGATTATTTACTGTCTTCTTTGTTTCTGTTTGAGCAAATTTTCTTATCAAGGTGCAATTGAGTAAATTCTTTTCTTTTGGCAGATTCCGATTCTGGTAGTTCGTCTGGAAGTGAATCAGATGATAGAGGTGCTAGTCGTGCAAAGACTGCTGAGGTATAGTTAGCTACCAAGATCCATCAGTGTCTTTTATTGGTAATTTTTGTCAGTTATGTGATATTACTATCAACTCTATTAATGAACATCTTAATTAAAGCAAATGCTCCCACCGAAAATACAGGATCTTGGATATTGCTATTACTGTTATTACATATTTGAATACGTTGTATATGGCTTGGCTTAATTTAAGACCTCTTACCTTTGAAACCAGTATAACCGAAACCTATGAGTATGTGCACATAAACCTTACTGTGTGCACCAAAAATCAAAGTTGAGTAATACCATGTAGAACCCTTAAATATCTTAACCTTGTTAATTATTGTTAGGAACTATGTTGTTACGGGCGACGCCTAGGCGCGCCTAGGCGGCCTAGGCGCGCCCGATTTGAACAGGTCGCCTCGACCTGCATATTTTACTGCAGTGTAAGGTGAGGGCCGCCTAGGCGTACCTAGGCAGGCGCCCAGGTTCGCCCAGGGGAGACAACTGCGGGCGCCTAGGCGGTGGATCTCAGGATAGGCTATGGGCTTTTTACTAATATTTTTTTTTGGACTTTAGGGTTATTATTGTTGCTAAAACAAGTGCTATTGTAAAAATTGCTGCTGTTTGCTGCCTTCTGCTACTGTTATTGTTGCCTTTTGCTACTGCTACTGTTGTCTTCTCCCTCTTATTGCAATCTGCTACTGCTGCTGCAGCCTTCTGCTACTACTGTTGCGGCCTTATGCTACTGTTGCTGCTGACTTTTGATACTGTTGTTGTCTACAATGTTTACACAGGTTTAGAGACCCAGAAATCTGGGCGGACGCCTAGGCGCGCCTAAGCGAGGCGGGCATGGTCTCGCCTCGATACAACATAGGTTAGGAAATAATCTTCAAGTGTTGCTTCCATGCTGGAAAGTGGGTTTTGGATTTATATCGTAGATTGACTTGTAATTTAAACCAATTGTATCTGAATCTAGTATATTCTAGGGTATGAGTCTAAGTATTAATAAACCATATGATGTCCGTCGGAAAGTGTGAGTTAATAGTACATATGACTGTAAGTAAATCATCTCAAGCACATTAGTTATTTTTGGATCTAAGTACTAAATTGATTTGTAACTACATGAAATGCAAATTATTTCTTGATTCATTGAACTACTTAAACTGCTATATAGGTTTCAAAATTTTGGAATGAAGGCTTTGTTGTTGTTGCTATATTGATCTGAAGGAGTTAGGTTTTATGTGCATAGGCAAATTGTTCTACCCCATGTTTATGCCTGATCTTCCTCTATTCTTCCATTTTGTTGACTGTATTGTTTACCATGTTTTGCAGGTCAGTGTAAGACCTCACACAGCTCAGGACCAAGATATGAGGGATATGATGAACCCACTTGACATGAACAGTGAGTTGTTGGGCTCATCACAATTCACCAAGATAATTTGAAAAGACAAATTATAGGTAGGAAGGTCTACTTTCTAAACATTGGGAATAATATTTTCATCTGAATGCATTGATCATCCAGGATCTTTGAGTGGGTTGGATAAAGAAGACCAGGATGCACACCCCAAACCTATATCTGTTGAGGTAGATGATCAACAAGAGGGTAAGCATGAGTTTCTGAGAAGAACACTGTAAGGCCCCAAGGGTCTTGTGCATTAAATTTGCGCGAATCGCCTCATCTTTTCCCTGTTAAACTTTTAGGGGAGAATGCTCCATCTGAGATGCAGGTCTCCCCAGACAAGCTTTACCGTGCAGCTTTATTGAGGAACCGCTTTGCTGATACAATCCTTAAAGCTCGTGAGAAGAGACTTGACCAGGTTGGTTACTGACGTTGGTAGTGTTATCTTTAAAAAAAACTGTTGTCTGCCGCTCCAATTTATCCATGTAAGATGATGGCTTGACGTGGAGCAGGGTGAAAAGGGTGATCCCGAGAGGTTGCGACGTGAGAGAGAGCAACTCGAAAGGCAGCAAAGGAAAGGTACTATTTTTCTGGTCCTTTCCCCCTCATTGTTTAAATTATCTGATTTCTTGCAGTCACTGAATTTGTTATTTTCTATGTATCAGAGAAAGCTCGGATCCAAGCTGACGCTAAAGCAGCTGAGGCTGCTCGCAGGCGAGCTGAATCAGAAGCTGCAGCTGAAGCTAAGCGCATGCGTGAGCGCGAAAGAGCAGCAGCACGTCAGGCCCTGCTGAAGGCAAGACTAGCTTGCTCTTTTTCCTGCCACTTGCTAATACTTTAGACTTTGGTTGTGTGCTCTGTTATTTTAATGCTTTCTGTTTTTCTGGCATCGTGCAGATGGAGAAGACAGTGGAAATCAACGGAAACTGCCTAATTCTCAAAGATCTAGAAATGCTCCGATCTGTTCCAGGTGAGTGCGAACCTGACTCTGTTGATGAGATCAGCCCGGACCACTCTCTGGATGGCATGAGCAGTTTCAAGCTTGGGGGAAGCAACCCTTTGGAACAACTTGGGCTGTTCATGAAAGAAGACGATGAAGAGGAAGAAGAGGTTGAGCCAAGGATTGTTCCTGCAAATGATGTAGAGGAAGGAGAGATCGACTGAACGCCCGTTGCATCTTCTCCGTCTATGTTATGTACAGTGAAATCCTCATGTGGTACGTCTGTCAGCAACACAAGGGACTCAGCTGCGTTAAAGTAATCTGCGTAGAGCCTTTTAGCCAGCTCCTCTTAAGAGCCACCATTGGAAGCATTGTATTTGCACTAGCCAAATATGTGATGGTGGTGTTTCTGATTATTTGTACTGTGGTAGCCTTCAATTTTGGAAGTTAGAAGCAAAGGTCGCCCTAATGGAAGGAAGATACGTACATCACATGTAATGTGGTTACTATAGTGGTTACTATAATTCCATTTAGCTTTGCCAGTAAATGTCCCAATTTTGTGTTGTTGGTTGATTTTCTTATATAACTACAAATCTCTTTCACTAGTCGTGCATATGGAGATGATATGGCAGTAGGGGTGAGCAACGGTTCGGTTCAAACCGAACCGTATATATGAAAACCGAAATAACCGTAAATTGTACTTCTCAAAACCGAACCGTTTTTATAAAAACTGAACAAAACCGAACCGAATTAATTCGGTTCGGTTTTCGGTCGGTTCGGTTTCATGGGCCAATGTGCCGGACCTTCAATTTTTTAGCAAAATATGCCTATTTAAATAACAATTTATTTTAAAAATATGGTATTATTGTATTAATGAATTATATATTACATAGTATGAAAAATATCAGTATATATATAGATTGAGGGTAGAGAGAGAGTGCTCAAAAAAGTACCGACAGAGAATAAGAGGAGAGTGTCCTCGGCTAAGGGTTACAAAACATTAGTATATGTAGATTGAGGATAGTTTGATAAATTATTAAATCTAAATCGGTTTTCGGTTCGGTTCGGTTCGGTTATCCGGATCAAGAACCGAAAACCGAACCGTTATTTTAAAATTTTAAATTTTCAAACCGAAAACCGAACCGATAACCGAAAAGCCGAACCGTTTGTCATATTTCGGTTCGGTTGGGTTCGGTTTTCGATTTTCAACCGTCATGTGCTCACCCCTATATGGCAGGGCTTGTCCTTGATAGAGTCTAGTTTTTTCTCTCTTTTCTTTCAACCAAAAAAAAATGTTTCCATATTTTACAAGTCTTGTTTATGGTGGATCCAATTTAGGAGAAATCACTCAGTGGGACGGGCTCACCACAGTGCTACATGGTGAGTGCATCTAATAGTGTAATGACATACGTTTAATATTGTAATGATACGTGGTAATATTAAAAGCCAAAGAAAGAACTAATTAAACAATTGTCAAATATTATTAAGATATAATTACGGACAATAGTAAAATATTGTTATGTATCATTATATTATAGGACGGGTTAACCATTCACCGCTGTCATGTGGTGAATGTAGCTGGGCCAAGTTCATCAAGAGTTTGTCAGTGAGGTAGCACCTCTTGAACTGCCTGTCTCAATTCTGCAGCCTGCATGGATTACAAATGGTTAATCCAAGAGATGATTTTTCCAAGCAAGATTAGTAAAGCCCATAGAACGTTGCATCGCACAAGTACACTCAGTCGATCAATCTTAACATTCGGCTGTCTTTTATATGATTAATCTTAACATTCGGCTGATTAATCTTTTAACATCAAAGCATGCCAATGTGGATCAAGATTTTGCAGATGGGAAGCAAGAGCATGTGGCACAACCAACCAAAGAAAAGGACTCCCCACATTGACAACATCACAAGAGAACAAAATGCAATTATTCGAAGTCAAATAACATAACAATGGTACAAATCCGTGATTTACTGAACCTATTAACAGGAAAGACGTAAATTTGTTTGGCTTAAATAATAGTTCTATGGCCTTCATTACAATGAAAGTGCCCAAATACTCAACTGTTGTGATTAACATCTACACTTGGTATGGATCTCCTCAATGACATCGCAAAACTGCAAAAAGATGGAAGTCGTAGAGGAAAAATGTTTGCAGTATTGGCTGATACCGATCCGATACAGCCGATAGCGATACAGTTTGTCATGTCCTGTTCCGGTACCGACCGATATCGATACTGATAATGTCGATTCCAACATTGGGGAGGTCTCTTTTCAGTCTATTCGGCAAAGAAAATTGAACCAAAAAGACCCATCAATAAGTGCGTAAAAGCATAGCAAGTACGTAAAAGTATAGTAAGGTTGTAAAAGCATGTAAAAAAAGAAAACGTATATATTTCAGGTAAACCAATCGTTAATGGTGATTACTATTTCATTCAATTTCAAAATTACTAACATGAAAAATAATTAAAATTATAACTAAATGTATAAAATATTTTTAAATTTTAAATATTTTTTTAATAGTTATTTAATATCCGATACTAAAAAAAGTTCGATACTTCGATCCGAAAATGACGATTCTGATACTCATAGGAAGGATTTGATACTGATTCTGATACCGTTACTGAGAACCCTGAAACAAGGCCCTAACCTTAAAATATTATACTGAGGGTCTGCTTGGCAATTGTAGGATAGTTGTTATGAGGTGTTTCTAGAGTACCGGTTATGAGCGGTCAGTTTTTTTTTATATGGTTTTAAAGTAGCGACTTTTAAAACCAGTCAAATCTATGCTTGGTAATTCACTAACGAACGGTTTTGAAAGTTTTTTACATGAATAAAATTTAATAGGAAAGGGCAGTAGTAGTTACAATTATATATGTTTGATGAGGATACAAATGGAATAAAATAATAAAATCTATCAAAATCCACCGATTTGGGGTTGTTTATAAAGCCTCCCAAAATTACATTACATCAGTTTTGGAAGGTTTTGAGCCAACCAAAATCAGTGCCTCAAAAAAATTAACAAGCATAGGTTTTTATAAATGGTCAGATCAAAAACACTCCAAAATGGGTGAAAACACCATTAAGTTCCTGACTGAATTAAGGTCGGTAAAAATGCAAACAGAAACATGTAATTGACACAAGCATCTATAGAAAAGCTAATTAGTACCTGGTACTCATTGCTTGACCCACTAGAAGCTGTTTCTGGCTTTCGCTCTCCCTGCCTTTTTCCCCTTTCAACTACCCTTGGATCCCTCCGTCAAGTAGCCAACTAGAGCAAATATAATTTGACGGACAATGTTAAGTGATATCGATATATTGCATATGCATCTTTCTGACGGAACTATTAAATACCAAATGCTAAATCAAATGTTGTTGGGTTGTATCTCGTTTCCGGTTGAGCGCTCAAATGTGGGGTGATAATAGAGTTGGTAATTTAGTCTCACATCGGTTAGGAGGTAGGATCATGTGGTGTAGAAAATTGGGATTGGTTCAAACCTTACATGAGAATTCTCTTTTAAGACATATTGGGCCCAATTCAATATCGCACCTCATGGGCCAACTCCGGTTTGGGTCATATCGCATTCCCAACAATTGGTATCAGAGCTTTGGGGTTCTGGCAACCATGTCTACGGAACAGATGAACACTCATATGATCACCCTTACAGGATAAAACTGGACGATTTGGAAGCCAATGATGGAGGATCTACTATAGTACAAGGAATTGGATGGTCCATTGGAGGGCGACAGCACAAAGACAACAGACAAAGCTACTGAAGACTGGAAACGGTTGGATCGGAAGGTCGTTGGATTCATCCGTCAATGGTTGGATGATTCGGTGTTTCACCACGTCAAAGGAAGACGGCTGGCAATAAGATGCTTCTTATTCGCCAACTCGTCAACTCGAAGTATACGGAGGGTGTCTCGGTGGCACAACATCTGAATGAGATTTAGGGTATCATCAATCAGCTGTCTGCGATGAAGATGGTGATTGATGATGAGCTTCAGACCCTGCTACTCTTGACTTCTCTGCCGAAAAGCTGGGAGACATTGGTAGTGTCGATGAGCAACTCTGTGCCTGATGGAGTTGTCACGATGGAGGCAGTCAAAAGTAGCTTGTTGAATGAGGAGGTCCGACGCAAGCAAGTGGAATCGTCGCAGGAGTCCGCTTTGGTGGCTTCCTACGGGAAGGGAAGATCCAAGTCATATGTGAGGACATGAAAGAGTTCTCGGGATCTTGCGATCGTGGACCGCAAGGAGGGCTGCTATCACTATGGCGGAAGGGGTCATATCAAGAGGAACTGCATGAAGCTCAAAGCTGAGAAGGCCAAAGGCAAGGACGATCAGGAGGATATTACGATATTTGGAGATATCATCATCGCAACGACCGACGTAGAAGAATCTTGTGGCATTTGTCATGATGGCGACTGGGTCATGGATAAGGGGGCGTCGTACCACGCCACTCCACATAGAAGGATTACATCATACAGCGACGACATGTTTGGACGTGTGAAGACAGGCGACAAGGGGACGGCTGCAGTTGTAGGCATCGGTGATGTGCACTTGACGACGGAGTTTGGTGAGAAGCTCGTCTTCAGGGGTGGGCGACATGTACCGAGTTTGTGCTACAACTTGGTTTCGGTAGGGAGGCTGGTAGATGATGGCTGTCGCAGTTTATTTTGGAACAAAAAGTGGATGCTTGCGAAGAGTTCCTAACAGCTGGCTCGGGAAGATTTGTGTTGTTGTATGTACAGGCTCAAGCCACTGAATTGTACAGGCAGACCACAGATACTGGTGGAGGCTCGAGGGGTGTTCGACATGAGGTGGATCATCGAAAATTTGCTGAGGCAGGTGCATCACCATTTATACAGTTCAAAAAGAGTTGTGGGTCATCGACGGCATGCACAGTGCATGTTGTTTTGCTCGAGGATGCATGTGTATGGGGGAGCTTCAATCGGACATGAAGGTGGGCAGGTTCAGGAGCTCGAAGAACCGTACCATCCGCTTGGTTGGGCCAGCCAATGGTGAAGAAGCTCGTCGGAAAGTTAACACTTTTCGGTGGAAGACTGAAGTCGGAGACAGGCGGCCGAGACTTACGGTGAGGCTGATCATCAAAAACTTCGGTCTTGGTCGTGTCATTGATATCGACAGAATTCCAATAGTGCAGGAGGTGCTACGCATGGCAGTTAGCATCGACATGACGGTCGAGGAGCTGGAGACAAAGGAAGATGCAAAGCAGCTCGAGGGATCGGGGATCAGTGGCATGGGGGAGCAGGAACTTTATCGTGGGACGATAGGCATGGAGTCCAGTTGAGGACCCATGGGATCAATACCCTCTTATCAGACTGGAGGGAGAGATTGTTAGAGTCCAGCCTAGATTTGGTAATAACATATTTATGGAATCCAAATCTAATTAAATATTTAATTTTATTAGATATGGATGTCCATAATTAGTGTTGTGCTATTTTAGATATAATAGGATTCTTATTTTAGAAAATCTTATTATGATCTAAAATAGGATGTTGATGGAGTATTTTAGGCATAAAAGGATTACTATTTTATTCCTATTTAGAAAATTATATTATGACTAGAATATTGGTTTTCTCATCCTATATATATGGGGTGAGGGTGTAGGCACAAAGCACAGCACAAAGTAGAGATTCAGGATGCTCGTCCACAAGAAAATCTAAGAGAAAGTCGGTACTTTCTCTTAGGACTTTGCCATCCATGACAGAAGGAAGAAGAAGAAGATCTAATCGAGGAGTCGTCAACTTCGGTTAGGGAGATTGCTACGGTTGGTAAGTGATCTCAAATATAATATTCTTTTTTTCTTCTTGAGAGTTGTGAGGGGGTTGAACCTATTAGGGCAAAGGGTTCAATATTAGTTTTTTGTCAATCTTATAATTTTATCTGAGTTATTAAAGGTCCATATTTGTTCAGGTGACGAACTCACCGCCATATACTTGTCTTCATCTTGTGCTTGGTGTCCATTAGACGGAGGTTAGTTTTGATCAGGTGGGTTGGCATATGCTTCCACACATGCCCAACAGATGTAACCACACAATAAGGCACAAATGAAGTTCAAAAAGAAATAAATGATCAGAAGTTAACAAAAATACTGTACTAAATAGTACGAAGAATGTAACTGTTCCAACAATGGTATAAAAATATTTACAACAGATGTAAGGAAATACAGTTGCTTCTATTTCAATATCTTCAATTACGCCCGTTTGGTTCACTGTAATTGAATCGTAATAAAAAATATATTTGATTACATTGCGATTACGAAACAAAGCCTAAGTTTTATTGCTAATTAGTGTTTAGATCCTGAGTTTTATACCAGTTTAGAGTTTAAGGCATGAGATGTCCGATTGAAAAGTTTAGGCCCTGTATTTTTATTTTTTGTTTACTTTTTGGGCTAATTAGAGTTTAGACCCTAGATTTTATATCAACTTAGAGTTTAAGCCCCGACTTGTCCAATTAGAAAGTTTAGACCTGGTCTTTTATTATTTATTTTAATTTTTTCATTATACCCCTTTACATGCTTAACAATGAAATATTCATATATAGACTAGGGAGGGTATAATGAGAAAAATGAAAGAAATAATAAAAAATTCAAGATCTAAACTTTCTACTTAGACATGTCAGGACTTAAACTCTAAGGTGATATAAAATTCAAGGTCTATACTCTAATTAGCCCTATAATTTATTTAAAATTTGTTTGTTCCATAGTTTTCAAACTGAAACTCAACCTTAGACTGTTGAAAGTGCTTGAATGTAACTTTCCTCTATAGTCTCCGGAGAGTATAATGGGAAAAAGCAAACAAAAATAAATAAAAAAATTAGGGTCAAACTTTTCAATTGCATATGTAAGAACTTAAACTCTAAGCTTATATAAAATCCAACGTCTAAATGCTAATTACCCCTAAATTATAACATCAAACTGATTTCAACCTAAAGAAGTATAAATCTCTATGCTCCATATATCTCCTGTAGTATATCCTCTTTCTCTTCATCTAATAATCGGGCATCTTGTTTCTCTACTCTGACTGATGGCTATAAACATATCTAAATCTAATTCACATTTTAAAGGCAATTAGACTTTTGCAAATGTTGTGTACATGTGCAAATCTGGAGTATTGGGTCATTAATAATAATAATATACAAAGTAGATAAATTATTTATTTAACTAACTATATTAGGGAAACATGGGAAGTGCATAGCAATATATTGAACATTTACGTCGCGTGCTTGTCACACCCCAGAACCAGAATATGGGCAAGTGGGGACGGACAAGGCCAGCTACGTAATACCAAAGTACGCCAGTACTCTAAAATCACGTATAAGCTGTCAAGACATGGGGGTTACTTCTACAAGCCAACAGTCGATCCTAGGTCAAGCAATCATAGGTATCTCAATCACAGGCAATTATACAAAGTACAAGAAGTATGACCATCAGACATACAATAGTAAAGCGTCCCAAATCATATATATATGGATGATCATGAAGCTAGTAATACAAAAGAGAGAACTAGCCAGAGTAATAGTCATACATGATAAGCTCTAGCTATAGTCTAGAATACGTACATCATGTTTGGGCCCGTAGGCTAAATATCAAGAACCAAAACACGAGCTAAACACGTGCTCGGAGGCTAAATGCCACAAAAGAATAATGTACATATCAAGTGGGAAAATGAAACAAGAAATCCACTCAGGTACTCTGGTGCTCCGGATAGTCATCGTCGAGTAGATGGTACGGAAGATCCGCTGGGCTCCTCTATCAGATCTGGCCAAACAAAACCAGTGGGGTCAGACCCCCAAATAGCAAGTACCACAAAGGAAGCCAAACTATGAACTAAAACCAGCAATAGCTAACATAGCAATAGATAGAGACATAAATAAGCAAATACGGATCGAAACTCGTGCACTACCAATGCACTTATCCCGAGAATAGAAAAGACAATAAGCAAAGCAACCTGGAGCATAAAGTAAATCATATGTGACATAAAGTAAACTATGGACATGTGAATTAAACGGAAGCATGTGAACATGTAAAATCAATTGATCATGTAAGCATGTGAGCCAGCCGGGTCATGAGGGCATGTTGACCTAGCATAGGGATCACGTAAAGCTTGTGAGATAACTGAACATGTGAGCATGTGGGATAACTAGAGCATGAGAGCATGTGAGAACTATATAGAACAACAATTATAGGATGACTTAGGAACTATTTCAGAAGTCGAGTTACAACCCGTAAACCAAACAAGTGTAGGACCGTTGAGCACCTCTAGAGGGAGGGTGAATAGAGTGTGTGTGTGCAGCGGAAAATAATCACCAATTAAAATTAAACTATGGCAGAGATATAAGAGACAGTAAATAAAGATAGAGAATTCAAACTCAGTAACACAGCGATATATACTGGTATCCCTCTGAGAGGACTAATCCAGTCTCGAGTACTCTTGCTCGATGTTAATCCACTATGGCACAAGCTTTAACTGAGAGCTTGCAGGCTCTTACAACACCGTGCTTGGTGACGAGCGCACGACCAGCTCCACAACATACACCGTGCTTGGTGACGAGCGCACGACCAGCTCCACAACAGAAAAAGTTGTTGAACTTGGAACGACCTCTTTACAACTCTTGAAACACCAAAAGATTCTAAATCAACTCTGATAGTACTGGCTTTTTGGCTAAGAGATGTATAGGTATGATTTAAAAATCTTAGATCGTTTGAAAACACTTGAGTAGTAGAGAAGAGAGAATAAAGAATGAATTGATGATTTGAAATGAAAAGTTCTTCTCTATTTATAGGTGTTTTCTCGAACCGAACTCGGGCAGAGTTCGGGCAGAGTTCGGATGCAAATATCTCGCAAAAGAGACGTTGCTCGCTGATTTGGAGGCAACAGAAGTTTGAATCATTTTCGGACCGAACTCGGGCCGAACTCGGTTACGAGTTCTGTCAGGAGATATTTGAAAATCATTTGTAAAAACAGTTTTCAAAATATGTTTTTGGTTATTTGTAAAATCATTTGTAAAGGCTATTTTCAAAATATATTTTTGAACATGTTTTGTAAATGAAACACGAAAGGTAAATAGGTAGGCTTTTGGAATGTGGACAGATTTAACCTTAAGCCAGTATTACCAAAATTGATTTTACAAAATAAATTCTAGACTCAATAAAATATAAAATACAGAATAAAATGACAAATGAGTCTTCTGAAGATTTGATGATGTTGACGCTTTGTTTGATGCAGTACATCATCCGTTGAATTTGATTTCATGTATCCTGAAATGGTTAGCAGCATTTTCTATATTTTGTGTATTGACTTAAGTGTATGTTGATTATCGAAATCGGGTGTGACCATGGAATGGGCCAACAATCTCCCCCATTTTGATAATTGACAAACTTGAGTCTATACCAAAATATATTTATATGAAATAGAACAAAATACATAGTACCTGAAAAAAAATGAGATGTTTTGATTTTGGATTTGTATATGCTTTGCTTTTTGGTATTGTACTCTTTTTCTCCCCCTTTGTCAAGTAGTAAAATGTCTTGGCTCCCCCGTAATATGTGAAGCCAACAATAAACAAACACAAGACAAAGTGAAGCAAAAAGACATAATCACAGCATAAACATATGGAAACAAGTAATATAGAAAGAAACAACTCATAATAAACTGAAATAGTCATAAAAATTTCCACTAATAATCCAAAAAGTACAACTGAAAAATGTCTAACTAATCAGTTTAGACATGAAATAAAAAAACTACATCAACTGATCATCATCAAACTAATGTCCACTATCCCATAGCTGAATCCTCGTCACATCGTGGGGTCGTTCGCACCAGGAGCCTCAGGAGGAAAGTAGGCTGTAGTCGGGTCGAAAAACTGAAAGGAAGCCTCATTAGTAAATCGAGGACCCGAAAAAGCAGGGTGAGGTAAGATGGTGACTGGATGGACAGGATCATGAGCCAGGCTGTAGTGGAGGTCAGCAATGCCATTTCTCAGCACCTGGGCCTGAGAAATGCGCCGGAACTCCGAATCCAGATGACGTTGCATAGAGACAGCAACAAAGTCATCAAAGCGCTGATAGAACGTCGGATCAAATCTTAGAACAGGGGCTGAAGCAGGAGGAGCATCAGCAGGAGGGACCTCAGCATCAGCAGCTGGAGCAGGATGAGCTCCAGGAGACAGAGGTGGAGCAGGAAATCGACGGGATCTAGTCAGCTCGACAGGAGTAGAGGAGATGGCACACGTCTCAAGATCAATCTCGAAACGTCGAAAGATAGAAGCTAAATGCATTGGATAGACTAGATTCCTACCTGCATTTTTGCAGTTAAGCATCCAGGACATCATAGTTTTGGGAATGGAGAATGGGATGCCAAAGTGAATATGATATAAAGCTGATAGTTCCATAAGGGTTACTTCATCAGTAGAACCTTTCTTTGGAAGAAGTACGGAGAAAACCATACGATGAAGTTCATAGAAGGTTTGATTCAAATTCTTGGCAAAAATTCTACGGAAAACAGGATTAGGATGACAGATTAGTTCCCTGAAGGAAGCAAGAGTGACATCAGCAGGAAATTGAATATGATAGATGTCAACTAAGGCATCACCAAGATCAGGAATATGAAAAAAATTCGCTGATGTCGGTGGCGCTGAATTCCAATTCTTGCCCAGCAACGCAAGAATAGAAATTTTTGTTTGGTTTTACTTGCAGGTTGCATTAAAACATACGGACGGCGTTGTCATAAATATTGTCCTGTACCTCGAAAAAATCTCGGTACCCAAGTTGGTCAAAAGTTGGAGCGTACTCAAAGAAAATAGTAAAGTTTACGAAAGCTCCATTACAAATACGACGACCAGAAAAAGAGTCGAACCAGAGATCCGAAAAATCTTTGTCCGGGAATAAAGTAGCGTCATACTCATCGGGATCTCTAGGTCGTGCTGGACTGAATAAACTAGCAGGGGTGTATTCAGAAGAAGAGGAAGCACCTTGGGAAGAGGTTCCTCTTTGACGCTTGGGGGCCATGAGAGAATAGATAGAAAGTACCTTTTTGAAGAAAAGGATGGAGGAGCAAGATGATCGAACTTCTAGATCTCTTCGAAACCTTGCTTGGATGGAGGAGGAGAAGCTTCTAGGAGGAGAAGAGAGATTTTCACGAATTGTTGTGTGGAAAAAGTGGAAGAAGAGATGAATTATATAGGCACTAGGGCCGGCTGTTCGTTTCTGGAACCATAACAGCGCCGACCGAACTCGGTCCGAATTCGGTCTGAACTCGGTCAGAGTTCGGGCCGAGTTCGGCCACTTGCATTCCCGAGACAGTCAATGCATTCTGGTAGGTTTAAAAGTGGAATTTAATAACTTTGACTATAATATTAAATAACGAATGTTATTTTTGGGTTAACTGTAGGGGTTGTCCCAGCTAACGGAGGTTCACCGGGGAACTCTTAAATATCGCTTTGCTTCAACCGTAGTCGTGGTGACAGACATACCCTTTTTAAGTTTATGCCAAAAAAAACATTTTCGTTAAATAAATAATAAAGTATCAAGTCATAAATTTAATTTTAATTACCATATACATTATGAGTCTGAGAATTCAAGAATGCCGAGCTCACGCCTCAAAATGTTAAAACGGTCTTCAGCCAATGGTTTAGTGAATATATCTGCTAGTTGATGACCAGTGTCAATAAATTCTAGGCAGATATCCCCGTGTTGATGATCACGAAGAAAATGATGTCTAATTTCTATGTGCTTTGTGCGTGAATGACAAATAGGGTTCTTAATCAGATTTATAGCACTAGTGTTGTCACAATAAATAGGAACATTAGTGTAGTGCAGATTGTAGTCCTCTAAGGTTTGCTTCATCCACAAAATCTGAGCACAACAACGTCCTGCGGCGATATACTCCCCGTTCCCGGAATACGTATTCTAATACGTATATTGCCTGAATATATTTATTTAGTATTTATCATGTAGTATCCTGTATTTAAATTCCTATAACTTTATGTTAATTAATCATCTGCATTTTATTTTCTGCACTTTATTTTTTTCTGCAATTCTATTATCTGCTCTTTAAATTTTCATGTTAATTAATTAGCTGCTCTTTAATTTTCATGCTAATTAATTCCTGCAATTTTATTTCTGCATTTCTTCCTTTAATTTTATTACCTGCATTTAATTCCTGCTTTAGTTTTACTTTCGGGTTAGCCTTGTTGGACCCGTGCAACCCGACCCATTGGACCCATTGGACCCGGCCCAACTCCCACCTACCATCACCTTTTACTTAAAGCTACCCTCTCCCTTCTCTCTCCTCATTCACTCCTTCACCATTACTTCTTCTTCTTTCTTTCATTACTCTCTCCACCTACCAACTAGGCAAGTACGTCTTGCTCTACATATGGACCATATTTTATGGTTCAATATTCTTCCTCTCATGATTCTAAGAGAGTTTAGTGCTTAGTATTTTTGATTTCATTGGTTCATTTCTTGTAGATCTAAGTTATTGTATTTTCGGTTGTCTATGGGTTTTGATCTAGCAAACTCCTTTGTTCTCAAGATTTGATGGTTCCATGTCGTAGAGCAGTTCATCCTACCCAATTTTGACCTTTGGAAAGTTGGATTCGGACTTATTTTGACCAAGTTCTGGACTTTTGAAGCTTTGGGGTGCAACCATGGAGTTCTTGCTGTTTGGAGAAGACAGTGAGCAGTGTATGCTAGCTTTTTAGCTGCGTCACTGAGCTGTGTGCGCTTTTTAGCACAGCATGGAATCCATACGCTGCCTTTTTAGGAAGCATGTGTCTTGCATACGCTACCTTTTGGAAGCGTGTGTCGTATGGAGTTCATACGCTACCTTTTGGGAGCGTATGACTTGCATACGCTGACTTGGATGGTCAGGAGTCGTATAGAGTTCATACGCTACCTTTTGGGAGCGTATGACTTGCATACGCTGACTTGGATGGTCAGGAGTCGTATGGAGTTCATACGCTACCTTTTGGGAGCGTATGACTTGCATACGCTGACTTGGATGGTCAGGAGTCGTATGGAGTTCATACGCTACCTTTTGGGAGCGTATGACTTGCATACGCTGACTTGGATGGTAAGGAGTCGTATGGAGTTCATACGCTGCCTTTGGGAGCGTATGACTCCCATACGCTAGCTTGGCTTGAGCGTAGCTTGACCTGAGCGTACGCTGGCATGAGCGTAGGCTGACATGAGAGTAGCCTGCTTACCCTGGATCTTCTATAGCCCTGTATATTGATATCTTATTAGATGTTTAACGTCCATTTTATATCCTTACGCCTTTTTGCATAAACTTGATATAATCATGATATGCTAGTATTTCTGTTAATTATAGATTGTTACGTAGGATGTACTATGTGTCATGAATTGAGTTATAGATACCCGGATTGACTAGAATTAAACCCTGAGAGTTGTAGACTCGACCCCACTGAATGCTAGTTGACTTTCATGCCTTGTCACCATTGATAATGATTGTGATCTTGACTAAATTGATCATGCGTTCCTAATTGGAACCAAGAGACTGGCTAGTCGTCTTATTGAATGAAATGAATGAGACACGTTCATGTTATGAACTATTATACTCGACTGGCTGATCCCGAATATTGACATACATGCACATGCAGGCTTCAATCTATTTATTTATTTAGTTATTTTTTTTTCTACAAAAGAAGCATGTGTACTTTATGGTCAAGGCATGATTACCGTGGATAGATTTGATTGTTGCATTACGCTATGTAAGACCTGCAACCTAATCGCACTGGTATCGTTGTAGAGTTGTGCATATCGTACCCCGTACGAAAGTACTCATTTGAATGACCATGATCCACGGCATAAGATTTCACTCAACGTAGAGACTATTAAGTTAAATAAAATAATGATTGCATGGAGAGAATGGATTCCCGAATTCTTACATGGCAGCCCCCTTGGGACGAGTAGTACCCGACGGGCCGGCTGGTTCCCACAGATACTGTAAATCTGCCACACGGGCAGGGAACAGTATCTTCTTTTATTATTATTGTATATTGTATATTGACGGGCGTCCTGCTAGGACTCGTCTAATTCATGCATGGGCCAATTGATCGACTGGATAGACTAGCCTTGCTTGCACATAGTAAGAACTGAGGAATCCCTAATTGCATTATTCCAGGATAACTTGGGACTCATAATAGCAAGCCGTAGGAGTTGATTGGTCATTCAAGATGATTTGTTTGTGCACTGTACTCTGTTACCTAACTGGGATGATCAGAATGTCAGGACATGACGGGCCAACTTCTGTCCTTGTTTGGTTGGGAGGTTGGTTCGAAGTGTCTTGATGTGATGTGAGTTCTAGTAGCAAGCAGAGATTTATTATTATATTCTCTTACTTACTGGTTTTAGTTCTCATGTCGTGCTCCCTTGTGGTACTTGCTATTAGAGGTCTAACCTCTCTGGTTTTGCATGGCCAGATTTAGAGCCAATTCCCGAGGACTCAGCGTACTTCCACCTCCAGGATGGTCAATACTAGAGGAATGATCGCAGGAGGCCTCGAGTGGGTTCTTTAACTTCACCACTCGTTTTGTTATCTACTTTATACCTTGCCGTTTGGCACCGACATGTTAGTCGGATTGTCTTGTACTTACTTTTGTATAATTGTAATTAAGTCAGACTGCAGCTGATAACAATTGTGTACGCTTGCTATATCATCTGGCTATGTTTTGTAAAGCCAGATCTCAAGAACATTTTGACTGAGCGTTTGGGACGCCTTACTGCTTTACCTTACATGTTCTATATTTCTGTTTCTTGTTTGAATGATTGAGACAATAGATGTGAAATGACCATAGTAAGACTTTTATGTAGTATGCACCCCCTCGTCTGGTTAGACAGCATTGATCGTATTATACGGTATTTATCTACCCGTAATACGTAGCTGGCTGAGTCACTCCCCCGCTCTCCAGTATTCTGGTTCTGGGGCGTGACAAGGTTTTAGTGGTGGCCCATGCAGGTCTGATTTCAGACTTGTGGGGTGTTTTGTTTAATGGGATGTCTCAATCACACATGTTTTCCCTTGATCTCATGATTCGTCGATTCTCAACTCTAGCTTGACATTCTAGTGCCTTTGACTTCATTGATCCTTCATGTCCGGTCGTTTGATTGTTCTCTTGTCCCTTTCCTTAGGGGCACTTCGTCCGCATCGGTCAGAGCTGGACAACAACAACATGGACCGCAACATGGACAACCTGACCAGATTGGTCAGCAACAAGGGTCAGAACCACTTCATGAGGCTATTCAAGAAGAAGTGATCGTGGAAGCAGCAGCTGGATCGCAGTATCCGGATGTTCCACCACCACCAACAGTTCCACCTACCCCTACGGAGATGGACACACCAGCCCTTCTGGAGATCATGAGAGGGATGATGGCTACTCAGCAACATCAGATGTTGGCCCAGCAGCGCATGCACACTCAGCTACAATAGCAGAATGTGTTGCTCAACCAAGGATTACAGACGGCATTGGAAAGAGGGGCGAGGCCAGATTCAGGAGCGTCAGCCCGGTTTTGCAAGTATAACCTCCGCCGTTTCGAGGGCACGGAGGATGCCATCTCAGCAGATGCATGGCTTAAGGATATTGAGGCTATTCTGACAACAGCTAAGGTGCCGGCAGAAGAACGTGTGGATCTAGTGAAGTTGTTACTTCAGGATCTCGCACGTGATTGGTGGAAATCAGAGGAAGTAGGCATCAGACGTCCTGTTGCTTGGGACGATTTTACTGCAAGGTTCAAGACGAAGTACTATGGAGTTGTGGCACAGTTTGAGCTACAACAGAAGTTTATCAGCCTCAGGCAGGCTGGCAAGACGGTAGATGCTTATGCAGCGGAGTTCTGCAGATTGAGTAGGTTTGCCCCAGAGATGGTAGCAACGGAACGCCAGAGGGCGATGAGGTTCCAGCAAGGGTTTCATCTTGAGCTCTTGCAATTGATAGAGGGGCACAATTACCAGACTTTTGATGAGCATTGACGGTGACTCGAAGGCATGAGATCACCATTCAGAGGCTTGCGGCAAGGACTGGGGGTCAGAAGAGATCCCACAGTCAGATTGAAGGAGGCGGGGAAGCAGCGCCCCGAACAACATCACCATCCCCTGGCATTCGTACCCACGATATGGCGATGCGAGGGCCAGCACCACCACCCAGGCAGCAGCAACAGCAACAGAGGAAGAACCAGCAACCCCCGACGGGCTGTACTTATTGTGGAAAGATGGGGCACACTAGAGATGTGTGTCGGACATTGAATGGACTATGTCTGATATGTGGAAATCCAGACCATCGGGTTACCACATGTCCCATGAATTCGAGGTCAGGAGGACCAGGGAAGCAGTTTCCTGCTCTGCCAGCACCAGGGGCAGGGCAGTATCGAGGATCAGCATTGGCAGTGAGGCCGTTGGCGCAGCGTCCGTTAGTATCACAGGCTCAGATGTTTCGGCAGCAGGGGCCGCCGATGCAGCAACACCAGCATAGACCACCCCAGCATCATCAAGGCAGGGGCCAGCAGCAGCACCAGGCTAGGCCACAGCATAGGAACCAGCAAGGAGGTCGAGGGCAGGCATTCACACTGTCCTTGGAAGAGGTATTGGCATCGGGAGATGTTGTGGCAGGTAACATTCTCGTCGCCTCATATCCCGCAGTAGCATTGTTTGATTCGGGAGAATCCCATTCATTTATATCTGCACAATTTGCGACACGACTAGGAGTGGAGTTCGAGGCATTGCCAGGGAGGTTGAATATACTCACTGGTAATGGGCACGTGGGAGTTAGTAGAGTTAGTTTAGCATGTAGTATTGTAGTGTGCGGACATCCTTTACCCGTCCGGTTGATAGAATTTCCTGTTGGAAATTTCGACGTTATCTTAGGCATGGACTGGCTGAAAGACAGTCATGCGACAATAGATTGTCGTAGTGGAAGTGTATCTTTTGATATTCCAGGCATGGAGAGGTTCACCTTGGTCAGGTCAGAGGCAACTCAGCAAGAGCAGGGAGTAGTAACAGCAATGGAAGAAGTTCAGATTCCGAAGGTAGTTGAAGAATTTCTAGACGTGTTTTTCGAAGAACTTCCAGGTCTACCACCGGTTAGAGATATTGAGTTCAGCATAGAATTGGCACCTGGAACTAAACCAATATCAGATCGGGTTTACAGAATGGCGGATTCAGAGCAGGCCAAGGTGTATCAGCACATAGAGGAATTGAAGGAGAAAAAGTTTATCCAAGCTAGCATATCGCCATGGGCGGCACCAGTGGTACTTGTGGGGAAGAAGGATGGATCATCCAGATTGTGCATCGATTACAGGAAGCTTAACGCGGCAACAGTAAAGAACAAGTACCCATTACCCAGGATCGACGACTTATTTGATCAGTTGAGCAAGGCTAGAGTTTTCTCCAAGATAGATCTTCGTTCAGGGTATCATCAGGTGAGGGTTCGGAAGGAGGATATTCCCAAGACAGCATTCAGGTCGAAGTATGGGCATTATGAGTTCTTAGTAATGCCGTTTGGTTTGACCAATGCTCCAGCTATATTCATAGATTTGATGAACCGCATCTTTATGCCATACTTAGATCAGTTTGTCGTTGTCTTTCTTGACGACATACTCGTATATTCTGCTAGTGAAGAGGAGCATGAAGACCACCTCAGAAAAGTATTGCAGGTTTTGAGAGAGAACCAGTTGTATGCCAAGCTCAGCAAGTGTGAATTTTGGACGGATCACATTTCATTTTTGGGTCATATTGTATCAGGAGCTGGAGTAGCAGTGGATCCCAAGAAGGTAGAAGCAGTAGAGAGTTGGCCAGTACCCAAGACCGTGGCCGATGTACGGAGTTTCTTGGGATTGGCAGGATATTACAGAAGGTTTGTGTCAGACTTTGCAAGGCTTTCAGCACCCATGACCCGCTTGACCCGGAAGGATGTACCATTCATTTGGTCGACAGAATGTCAGGCATCATTCGAGACTTTGAAGCAGAAATTGATATCATCGCCCATTCTTACATTGCCAGTTGGACCCGGAGGCTTTACTGTATATTGTGATGCGTCAGGTAAAGGACTTGGATGTGTCCTTATGCAGCATGGGAAGGTGATAGCGTATGCATCTAGGCAGCTTCGGGACCACGAGAAGAATTACCCAACTCATGATTTGGAGTTAGCGACAGTAGTATTTGCTCTGAAGCTATGAGACATTACTTATATGGTGACCGAGTAGAAATGTACACAGACCACAAAAGTCTGAAGTACATCTTTACTCAGAAGGAACTGAACATGAGGCAGAGAAGATGGTTGGAGTTGATCAAGGATTATGACGTGGAGCTTCAGTATCATCCAGGTAAGGCTAATGTGGTAGCAGACGCTCTTAGCAGAAGAGGCGGCACATTTATGTTAACAATACAGAAGCATATCTTAGAAGACCTTTAGGAGATGGGTATTGAAATTATACTTCCTAGTGATGTAGGAATTCTGGCGAGTCTACAAGTTCAATCTGACTTGGTAGATAGGATCAAGGCAGCCCAGGCACAAGACCCAAGGATTCAGAAGCTTAGGGCAGAATGTGAGTCAGGACTCAGAAAGGAGATGCAAATTCATGAAGATGGTACGCTTAGGTTTGGATCACGTCTATGTGTACCTAGTGGAGATATCAGACAGGAAGTTATGACAGAAGCTCACAGTTCTCAGTATTCTATACATCCTGGAGGGACCAAGATGTACCAAGATATCAAGCAACACTTCTGGTGGAACGGGATGAAGAGGGAGATAGCTAGGTTTGTTTCCCGTTGCTTGATATGTCATCAAGTAAAGGCAGAACAGCAGAGGCCAGCTGGATTATTGCAACCGCTTCCTATTCCAGAATGGAAATGGGAGCATATCACGATGGACTTTATGACCGGTTTACCGAGATCGCCAAGTGGTAAGGATGCCATTTGGGTGATAGTAGATCGGCTTACGAAGGTGGCACATTTTTTTTCTTTCAGAGTAGGGCAATCTACAGAAAAGTTGGCAGAGTTGTATATACAACAGATAGTCAGGCAGCATGGAGTCCCTGTCAGTATTGTGTCAGATCGAGATACCCGTTTTATATCATATTTCTGGAAGAGCTTGCATCATAGTCAGGGTACCAAGTTGAGATTTAGCACGGCTTACCATCCGCAAACGGACGGGCAATCAGAAAGGACAATCCAAACTTTAGAAGATATGTTGCGAGCTTGCACTCTGGATTTTGGAGGATCTTGGAAAAGCCACCTGCACTTAGTTGAGTTCTCATACAACAACAGTTATCAAGCCAGTATCCAGATGGCGCCATTTGAAGCACTATATGGTAAGAAGTGTAGATCGCCACTAGCATGGGATGATATCGGGGAAAGGAAGATGCTAGGCCCAGAAATGATTATCCAGACGGTTGAAGTGATTAAGGGAATTAGAGAACGACTTCGTGTTGCGCAGGATCGGCATCGTCATTGGGCGGACCAGCATCGTAGGCCGTTAGAGTTCTCTGTTGGGGACCACGTATTCTTGCGGATCTCACCTACTCGTGGGGTCATTAGATTTGGCATTCGCGGGAAACTGAGTCCGCGGTACGTGGGCCCATTTGTTATCCTTGATCGGATAGGCGATGTTGCTTATTGTTTATCACTCCCACCTTCGTTACGAGAGGTGCATGACGTATTTCATGTATCTCAATTACGTAGGTATGTATCGGATCCAAGCCATGTCCTCGATCACTCTGAGCTGGTTGTTGGTACCAACCTGTCTTACAAGGAACAGCCTGTGTCCATTTTGGACCGAAGAGAGAAGATACTCAAGAACTGAACAATTAGTCTTGTCCGTGTTGCTTGGGGTCATCACTCCTTGGGAGAGTCAACGTGGGAACGTGAGGATGATATCCGATCACGGTATCCACACCTGTTTGACTCACAAGGTATATCTTTTTCTGTGTACCTTGATTGTCTTTATTCCTCATGCTTATCACCTTATGGGTAAAATTGCTTGATATCGTAGATTGATGGATTTACATATATGTTACTTGCTATGGACATCGTAAAATGATTGCTTTATTGAATTGCTTGTACTTAGATTAGTTTAGCCCCGATATTTCTATCTTGCTTGAATTTGAAATTCCGAGGACGGAATTTTTTCAAGGAGGGTAGAGATGTCACTCCCCGTTCCCGGAATGCGTATTCTAATACGTATATTGCCTGAATGTATTTATTTAGTATTTATCATGTAGTATCCTGTATTTAAATTCCTATAACTTCATGTTAATTAATCATCTGCATTTTATTTTTTGTACTTTATTTTTTTCTGCAATTCTATTATCTGCTCTTTAAATTTTTATGTTAATTAATTAGCTGCTCTTTAATTTTCATGCTAATTAATTCCTGTAATTTTATTTCTGTATTTCTTCCTGTAATTTTATTACCTGCATTTAATTCCTGCTTTAGTTTTACTTTCGGGTTAGCCTTGTTGGACCCGTGCAACCCGACCCATTGGACCCATTGGACCCGGCCCAACTCCCACCTACCACCACCTTTTACTTAAAGCTACCCTCTCCCTTCTCTCTCCTCATTCACTCCTTCACCATTACTTCTTCTTCTTTCTTTCATTACTCTCTCCACCTACCAACTAGGCAAGTACATCTTGCTCTACATGAGGACCATATTTTATGGTTCAATATTCTTCCTCTCATGATTCTAAGAGAGTTTAGTGCTTAGTATTTTTGATTTTATTTGTTCATTTCTTGTAGATCTAAGTTATTGTATTTTCGATTGTCTATGGATTTTGATCTAGCAAACTCCTTTGTTCTCAAGATTTGATGGTTCCATGTCGTAGAGCAGTTCATCCTACCCAATTTTGACCTTTGGAAAGTTGGATTCGGACTTATTTTGACCAAGTTCTGAACTTTTGAAGCTTTGGGATGCAACCATGGAGTTCTTGCTGTTTGGAGAAGATAGTGAGCAGTGTATGCTAGCTTTTTAGCTGCGTCACTGAGCTGTGCGCGCTCTTTAGCGCAGCATGGAATCCATACGCTGTCTTTTTAGGAAGCGTGTGTCTTGCATACGCTACCTTTTGGAAGCGTGTGTCGTATGGAGTTCATACGCTACCTTTTGGGAGCGTATGACTTGCATACGCTGACTTGGATGGTCAGGAGTCGTACGGAGTTCATACGCTACCTTTTGGGAGCGTATGACTTGCATACGCTGACTTGGATGGTCAGGAGTCGTATGGAGTTCATACGCTACCTTTTGGGAGCGTATGACTTGCATACGCTGACTTGGATGGTCAGGAGTCGTATGGAGTTCATACGCTACCTTTTGGGAGCGTATGACTTGCATACGCTGACTTGGATGGTAAAGAGTCGTATGGAGTTCATACGCTGCCTTTGGGAGCGTATGACTCCCATACGCTAGCTTGGCTTGAGCGTAGCTTGACCTGAGCGTACGCTGGCATGAGCGTAGGCTGACATGAGAGTAGCCTGCTTACCCTGGATCTTCTATAGCCCTGTATATTGATATCTTATTAGATGTTTAACGTCCATTTTATATCCTTACGCCTTTTTGCATAAACTTGATATAATCATGATATGCTAGTATTTCTGTTAATTATAGATTGTTACGTGGGATGTACCATGTGTCATGAATTGAGTTATAGATACCCGGATTGACTAGAATTAAACCCTGAGAGTTGTAGACTCGACCCCACTGAATGCTAGTTGACTTTCATGCCTTGTCACCATTGATAATTATTGTGATCTTGACTAAATTGATCATGCGTTCCTAATTGGAACCAAGAGACTGGCTAGTCGTCTTATTGAATGAAATGAATGAGACACGTTCATGTTATGAACTATTGTACTCGACTGGCTGATCCCGAATATTGACATACATGCACATGCAGGCTTCAATCTATTTATTTATTTAGTTATTTTTTTTCTACAAAAGAAGTATGTGTACTTTATGGTCAAGGCATGATTACCGTGGATAGATTTGATTGTTGCATTACGCTATGTAAGACCTGCAACCTAACCGTACTGGTATCGTTGTAGAGTTGTGCATATCGTACCCCGTACGAAAGTACTCATTTGAATGACCATGATCCACGGTATGGGATTTCACTCAACGTAGAGACTATTAAGTTAAATAAAATAATGATTGCATGGAGAGAATGGATTTCCGAATTCTTACATGGCAGCCCCCTTGGGACGAGTAGTACCCGACGGGCCGGCTGGTTCCCACAGATACTGTAAATCTGCCACACGGGCAGGGAACAGTATTTGCTTTTATTATTATTGTATATTGTATATTGACGGGCGTCCTGCTAGGACTCGTCTAATTCATGCATGGGCCAATTGATCGACTGGATAGACTAGCCTTGCTTGCACATAGTAAGAACTGAGGAATCCCTAATTGTATTATTCCAGGATAACTTGGGACTCATAATAGCAAGCCGTAGGAGTTGATTGGCCGTTCAAGATGATTTATTTGTGCACTGTACTCTGTTACCTAACTGGGATGATCAGAATGTCAGGACATGATGGGCCAACTTCTGTCCTTGTTTGGTTGGAAGGTTGGTTCGAAGTGTCTTGATGTGATGTGAGTTCTAGTAGCAAGCAGAGATCTATTATTATATTCTCTTACTTACTGGTTTTAGTTCTCATGTCGTGCTCCCTTGTGGTACTTGCTATTAGAGGTCTAACCTCTCTGGTTTTGCATGGCCAGATTTAGAGCCAATTCTCGAGGACTCAGCGTACTTCCACCTCCAGGATGGTCAATACTAGAGGAATGATCGCAGGAGGCCTCGAGTGGGTTCCTTAACTTCACCACTCGTTTTGTTATCTACTTTATACCTTGCCGTTTGGCACCGACATGTTAGTCGGATTGTCTTGTACTTACTTTTGCATAATTGTAATTAAGTCAGACTGCAGCTGATAACAATTGTGTACGCTTGCTATATCATCTGGCTATGTTTTGTAAAGCCAGATCTCAAGAACATTTTGACTGAGCGTTTGGGACGCCTTACTGCTTTACCTTACATGTTCTATATTTCTGTTTCTTGTTTGAATGATTGAGACAATAGATGTGAAATGACCATAGTAAGACTTTTATTTAGTATGCACCCCCTCGTCTGGTTAGACAGCATTGATCGTATTGTACGGTATTCATCTACCCGTAATACGTAGCTGGCTGAGTCACTCCCCCGCTCTCCAGTATTCTGGTTCTGGGGTGTGACACTTGGTTTCTCTCAAATTGATTAAGTTCCTCTTGCATGGCAGAAATCCAAAACTCATCAGTAAAAGCATCATCTACATTCTTAGGTTCTATTTGTAAAATAAATGCTACATTTGCTGCTAATTCAGAATCTTTAAGAGATGAACGTGTACTTACACCTTTGGATACATCACCTATAATGAGAGTTTCTGGATGATCTGGCTTGAATCTCAATGATTCAAATCTTTGGACTATATCCTTCACAAGGCTCTTCTCAGTTCTTACATCTTCGGAACTTTTATCAGCCCTTGTCTCTTGGGTCAGATCTTTCTCAGAACTCTTCTTAGTCTTTGTATGTGTATCTTCATCATCACTGTCGCTAGATCTGTGACTATTTAACTCATCAAAGGTAACATTAATAGTCTCTTCAACAATCATAGATCTTTTATTGAAAATTCTATATCCCTTACTCTTAGCAGCATATCCGAGAAATATCCCGTCATCTGCTTTGGAGTCGAACTTTCCCAAGTTATCCTTGGTGTTTAGGATAATCCAGCGACAACCAAAAACTTTGAAATAAGAAATGTTTGGAATTCTTCCAAACCAAAGCTCATATGGTATTTTCTTCGATATTGGTCGAATTAACACCTTATTTAAAACATGACAGGCTGTACTAACAGCTTCTGCCCAAAAATATTTAGGAAGATTATACTGATTCAGCATGACTCTAGCCATTTCGCTTAGAGTTCGATTCTTCCGCTCCACAACACCATTCTGTTGGGGAGTTCTAGGACAAAAAAATTCGTGGTAATATCTACTATCATCACAAAACTTTTTGAAATCAGAATTTTCGAATTCGCCACCATGATCACTTCGAATACGAGTAATCATGAAGCCTTTTTCGTTTTGTACCTTTTTGCAAAATATCTGAAATTCAAAAATTGTATCACTTTTGTTTGATAAGAAATAAACCCAAGTAAATCGAGAGAAATCATCAACAATAACAAAAGCGTAGAGCTTACCGCCAAGACTAGCGACTCTACTAGGACCAAATAAATCCATATGAATTAATTGCAAAGGTCTCGAAGTACTTACAGCGTTGATGGATTTAAAAGTAGATCTATGTGCTTTGTTCTTTTCGCAGTCAGCACATATCATATCTCTCTTAAATGGAATTTCAGGGAGTCCTCTTACCAACTTCTTTGTATTTAGACGTGAGATAGTATCCATGTTTGCATATCCTAGTCTCATGTGCCATAGCCGGCTTTCATCTTGATTGGCTACTAGGCACCTTCCTGCATTATTAGTATTCTCCAAAAAGAAAACATAAATGTTGTCTTCTCTAATCCCTTTATATACGGGATCACCAGATGACATATCATATATGATACATTTATCTTTCACAAAATTGATACCATAACCATTATCTGCCAAATGACTTATGCTCAATAGGTTATGTTTCAATTCAGTTACTAGACAAACATCCTTTATTATTGGATAAGGAGAAATACCTACAGTACCATTACCTATTATATCACCTCTCAAGTTATTTCCGAAGGAGACATATCCTTCTTTCTTCATCGATAGCGTAGCGAATAGAGATACATCACCAGTCATGTGTCGCGAACATCCGCTATCGAGGATCTATTTGCTTTTAGCATGAGAGGGTTGAGGGTCCACCTACAAGACAAGTAGATGAATCCTTTGGTATCCATTTTCTGAAGGGTCCACACAGATTAGTTTTAGGTCTCCAGACTAAAGTATGGTTGTCAACAAGCTTTCTTGCAAGACAATATTGTGATATGTGTCCGTACGTACCACAATATGTGCAAGTCAGTTTAGTGGTAGAAACTGTGGTTGCAAGCTTGTTTTGTTTGGAGAACCTATAAGTAAAAGCATGATGATGTTCGTGTTTCTTCTGTGCTTTCTTGTGTTTAGTCCTTTTAGGTGTATGCTTAGCATTAGGACTAATCTTAGGCTGTGTCACAGCTATTGCCTGTTTGCCTAACTTGATTTTTAACTTTTTAGAAATCGCAATAGACTCTTCGTATCTAGCAGTCATATCTAGGAGTCTTTGTTCAGTTACTAAGTGCATCTTCTTCTCTATGTCATAAAGCTTTTGTATTTTGACATAGTCCCTTTCTTTCTCTTCAATATTGAGGATAGCCTCATGATAGTCTACCTTGAGTTTGGCTATCTCTTTCGTGTTACCGGTAGTAGATGTCTCTTTAATATCTTCAATCAGATTGGACAATCTAGCTATCTCGGTTGTGTGTGCCTTAATCTCTTTTCGAGATTGCTTATACTTGTCGAGCACAGTTTTGTGATCTTCAAGTAGTTCGCTAAAGGCATTCTCTAATTCATCGAAAGTAAAATCATCAAACAAAGGGTTAGATGATACCTTATCAAATGCCATGAGACAAACATTTGTATTGCCGCAGGGTTTGTCTTCTTCTTCTGTATCACTGGCATCGCTTTCGTGCCAGATGCTTGTGTTGGCATACTTTCGACCAGATGTTGCTTTTCTGCTTGATCTTGATCTATCGTATGGACTGCTTTTCTTGGTGGTTGGACAGTCCTTCTTCATATGCCCTGACTTCTTGCATCCAAAGCATATAGTTTCATCTTCGTTGCTTTCTTGGACATCTTTCTTCTTTCTGCTTGTGAACTTTAGATATCTCTTGAAGTTCTTCACAAGTAGGGCTCGTTCATCACCACTTGACGATTCTTCAGCGGAATCTTTGTATGTTGATTTTCTTGCTTGAGCTTTGAAGGCAATAGATTTCTTCTTTGGTGTTGCTTCTTTAAAATCTTGCAAGTCGAGTTCATGGGTCATGAGTTTGCCCATCAGCGTTTCCAGAGTCATAGTGGTGAGATCGTTTCCTTCAATGATTGCTGTGGCTTTTGGATTCCAGTTCTTTGTTAGAGCCCGCAGCACTTTTCTGATCTTCTCGTGATTGCTGTAATCCTTGCCAAGAGATTGTAAAGGATTAGTTATATCAAGAAAACGAGTAAACATCTGTGTAATTGACTCACCGGGTTTCATATTAAAAGATTCATACTCCTGTGTCAGTCTACTAATTTTGGATTCCTTCACTTGGGAAGTCCCTTCATGGGTTACCTCAAGGAGTTTCCAAATTTCGTGAGACGTCTTACAGGTTGAAACTCTGTTGAACTCGGTTTTGTCAATTGCACAGAATAGTGCATTGATGGCTCGAGCATCAAGACTAGCCTTTGCTTTTTCAGCATCAGTGTACTTGTCATGAGGCTTTTCCATAAGAATGCCTTCAACCACTGTGGGTGCTGGCTTCCTATATCCATCAATGACTATTGACCAAAGATCAAAGTCAAGAGACTTTAGAAAGAAAGTCATTCGTGTTTTCCAATAGGTATAATTTGTTCCATCAAATAGGGGAGGTCTATTTGTGGATTGCCCTTCACCGTTGAATATAGATTTCACAGCTGCCATATATTTATACTCTCTAAGGTATGTTATATAAGAATATAACCTGCTCTGATACCAATTGTAGGACCGTTGAGCACCTCTAGAGGGGGGGTGAATAGAGTGTGTGTGTGCAACGGAAAATAATCACCAATTAAAATTAAACTATGGCAGAGAAATAAGAGACAGTAAATAAAGATAGAGAATTCAAACTTAGTAACACAGCGATATATACTGGTATCCCTCTGAGAGGACTAATCCAGTCTCGAGTACTCTTGCTCGATGTTAATCCACTATGGCACAAGCTTTAACTGAGAGCTTGCAGTCTCTTACAACACCGTGCTTGGTGACGAGCGCACGACCAGCTCCACAACACACACCGTGCTTGGTGACGAGCGCACGACCAGCTCCACAACAGAAAAAATTGTTGAACTTGGAACGACCTCTTTACAACTCTTGAAACACCAAAAGATTTTAAATCAACTCTGATAGTACTGACTTTTTGGCTAAGAGATGTATAGGTATGATTTAAAAATCTTAGATCGTTTGAAAACACTTGAGTAGTAGAGAAGAGAGAATGAAGAATGAATTGATGATTTGAAATGAAAAGTTCTTCTCTATTTATAGGTGTTTTCTCGAACCGAACTCGGGCAGAGTTCGGGCAGAGTTCGGATGCAAATATCTCGCAAAAGAGACGTTGCTCGCTGATTTGGAGGCAACAGAAGTTTGAATCATTTTTGGACCGAACTCGGTCAGAGTTCGGACCGAACTCGGTTACGAGTTCTGTCAGGAGATATTTAAAAATCATTTGTAAAAACAGTTTTCAAAATATGTTTTTGGTTATTTGTAAAATCATTTGTAAAGTCTATGTTCAAAATATGTTTTTGAACATGTTTTGTAAATGAAATACGAAAGGTAAATAGGTAGGCTTTTGGAATGTGGACAGATTTAACCTTAAGCCAGTATTACCAAAATTAATTTTACAAAATAAATCCTAGACTCAATAAAATACAGAATAAAATGAGAAATGAGTCTTCTGAAGATTTGATGATGTTGACGCTTTGTTTGATGCAGTACATCATCCGTTGAATTTGATTTCATGTATCCTGAAATGGTTAGCAGCATTTTCTATATTTTGTGTATTGACTTAAGTGTATGTTGATTATCGAAATCGGGTGTGACCATGGAATGGGCCAACAACAAGGACCGGGGTTGTAACCCTTCTCCTGAACCGAACATAGTCTCTAATCATTGTATAGCATAAGGATCATGTATGGCGTGTAAGTACTGAATAGGACGACAAATGATAAGATGACCTGGGAGCTATTTCGGTGACCAAGTTACAACCCGTAAACCAAACAAGGACCGGGGTTGTAACCCTTCTCCTGAACAGAACTTAGCCTCCGATCATTCAACGACAGAAGTAAAGCATAAATAATAATATACTGAAATAAACATACGAACACTGCCTAGACAAAACTAAACTGGACTGGACTGACTCCATCCATCATACATGGCCAAGCAATGAGTACGGCTTGCTACTTTAACTAACTAGGGTTATCACAAGCCTAGTTACTAACAAGATGCAGCGAAATATTCCTACAGTCACAAGCCCTGCAACAATCCAGGTTATCCAGACGCAAGTTACAAGGATTTATAGTGGATACATCGTCCAGGAGACAAATGTATCCCAATAGAGTTATTAGGTGACTTGGGGGTGCAACACATGATAATGTGCATATTACTTGTTTCAAGAAGTGCCCCACATGATAGTGGGCTGAAAATGTGCCCTACTCGACGGTAGGCTACAAGTCCACTCAAGGCGTCCAGATAACGGGATCGCCTGTAACTGAAAACATCTCTCTATTTGAGCTACTTGATCAATCTAGTCATTAACCTAGTCAGATTCAGTATGAATCCCTGACCGTGGTAACCAGGAATTCATGTCCTAGACATGATGCAGACGAAACATGTAGCTTGTTCACTCATACACAATACATTCAACCACGGTGTCCAAAAGAGTTGTATTAGCAAGGAAAATAGCCGTCGCAATAGTATCTTGATTATACATGTCATGTTAGGTTTACTTGTCATATAAAGAGTACTTGTCAAGAGTGTACCTCGACGGGCCACTATCATGTAAGCAAAGAAGGGACGTGTTCTAGAGTGCACCACGGTGGGTCACTATCATGTAAAGCAAAGAAAGACATGTTCAAGAGTGCACCACAACGGATCACTATCATATAAAGCAAAGAAAGACATGTTCAAGAGTGCACCACAACGGATCACTATCATATAAAGCAAAGAAAGACATATTCTGACATGTGAGAAGGGATAAGTAAAAGTAATTAATTGGCATAAAATAATAATTGAATCTGTGCTAGTGTTAGGTGTACAAAGGGTGTGCAATCATTTTCTAACTGTACAAAGTTATCTAATCATGATAAGAATTTATTACAGTCGAGGAAACTGTAGAAGCATGGAATTTCACAACCAGAAAGCCCATGCGCCAGACACTACATGCGCCAGAACTCAGACGAAGAACTTCACAGCAAAGTCAATAAGTATAGACATTTGAAGAAGGACTTTTTATTTATATATAAAAGTCTATTACATGTCTAGAAAAGGTTGTACAAAGGAGAATTTCTACAAAGGAAAGAGCCTAAGTCTACAGCCAGCGGCCACCATGCGCCTTCAGATAAGCGCAGCGGCCACCATGCGTCTCCAGATAGGCGCAGCATTACTATGCGCCACCAGTGAGGCGCAGCAGATATCATGTGCCTCCATCCAGGCGCATCCCATCATCTCTTCAGCAGCTCAGTTATGTGCATCCCTTCAGCCAAATTCTTCCAGCCAGGCTCACCTGGCCGAGCAGAGCCCAGTTATGTGCCGCTCTTCCAACCAGGCTCGCCAGACACAAAGCATTTAACCCTCTGGCTGGAACCAAGGAAGAGAAGAGCACCGCAAATGCTGTGGCCAGGGGAGGCTTCGAAAGAGCCTCCAAAGCCGAAGGAAGACCGTGATCGAAACCACGGCTAAAGGAGCAGCTTTCGACACGATCAAAGTGGGGAAACCCCACTTTGCAGGAAGAGAGAGCCTTGCACCGCCATTCCGATCTACGGATCTTCCGGAATAACGGAGACGAGGCTCGAGCATCCCTATCTTTGGATGCAACAGGCACCTTCCGTCTGCCTCAGAAGCCCTCGACTCCGTCTTTTGGATGTAACAGTCACCTTCAAGTGCATCAAAGACAACACAGCGTCTCATCTTTACCCTCGGGAGCACTTCGTCAGCAGAATGCACCCGTATGTTCAAGTTCATATTGGAAGTACGTGAGGGAATGAGAAGCAAATCTTCTCTCCATGCCACTATTTATAGGCCGGGCAGATCAAACCCACGCGCCAAGTGGATGGCCCTCCGAATTCCGTGCAATGAATTTACATTAAATGGATGAACCGGACGCCTCGAATTCAGCCAAACGGCTATTTATAGCACTCGAAGAGCGAGACAGCCGCATCATTAAAAGACATGTCCGATGCGCCAGCCAGACAGCGCATCACACGGACGCGCCCTTCGGCATCAGGCGCATCACACAGACGCGCCCTACAGTACTCGACGCATTATAGAGGGTGCGCCCCCACACATCTCCATACCGAGTGGAACGCCAACCGACGCGCCCACTCAGCTGTCCATCGAACGTCACCAACATTAAATGCTGAACTGACAGAGTTGGCAGCACGCCTCCCAAAGTCTGAACAGTTGACAGCTTTATTCAGAAAACGAAGCGTCGGCAACGTCAGCATCATCATGACTTCCGACGGCTACTGCCACGTGGCCACCCGCATGCGCCTCTACGGCCATGCGTCCACACCCGCATGCGCCTCTACGGCCATGCGTCCAAACCAGCATGCGCCTCAAAAGCCATGCGCCTCAGACCCTTCACTGATCCCTAAAGACAGAAGAAGAGTCTCCGGTTGAAGTTTTGCATGCGCCTCAAAAGCCATGCGCCCCAGACTGATCTCTGATCCCGAAAGACAGAAGGAAAGTCGCCTGTATGCGCCTCAAAAGCTATGCGCCCCAAATGGTTTGTAACTCCTAAAGGTTATGAGCCGCAGCCTCCTCCTGCGCCCAATCCAAGGCGCAGCCCACCAGATCACTCCTCTCCACCAAATCCGAGATCTTCGAACCATGAGTCGACGACACGTGTCTTTTGACTCAACTCGTCCAAGATTTCAGCAACGGAAAGATCTTCTCTTCTGCTACGTGCCGGCTCACAACAGCAGTATGAAGAGTTCTCCCCCTCGATCAGGGCGCAGCATCCATGCGCCTCCATCAGCAACCTCCACGTGGCGTCCCCACACCGGCGCATCCTACATGCGCGCATGAGCAGCCAGCCTGCAAAACTATAAATAGAAGGATCATCCCCTTCACACACACACAGAGACTCAGAACACAGAGACTCAGAACACAAGACTCACAGAGAATCCACAACAGAGAATCACCGGAGAGGCAGTTCTAGACACTCAACGTCTTCCTCCTCTCAGCAAGCTCCAGCACCCAGAACAATCAACACCTTCAGAGAACCGATAACCGCCGTCAGCCGGTCAACGGAGTCAACGCATTACCACTCGCTCCATTGGCACTAAGGACCCAGCTTAAACAAAAGTGTACTCCTAGGACTACATCTAAGTCCTATATTGTATCACTGTTCTGTTTGTATTAAGATTTCAATCAAAACAATTTTAATGGCAAACAGAAACCTCAAAAACGTCAAGTACAAAAAATATGCCAAAAGATCAAAACTATGATTGAAATTATAGCATATAAACTCTGATTAAAGTGAAACAAGAATGTTCTTGAAGGCAAGACAAAGATCTACAACTTTCATATTTTGAGTTTTTCAAGATTTTAGATACAAAATAGCTCAAAGAGACAAAAACAGTCATTTGGAGTGACCTGCGCGAGCAAAACTGCCCACGGTGCATGTTGCGCGCAAGTACAGCGCATGTTGCACGGTAGAAAAATGTGCGGGCGCGTGGCGCGCAAGTTGCAAGGTGCGCGAGGGAAAAAGTGCCCACGGCGCATGTTGCGCGCAAGTACGACGCGTGGGCGCACGGCAGAAAAATGTGCGGGCGTGCTGCGCGCAAGTTTCATGGTACGCGAGGACAAAAGTGCCCACGGTGCACGTTGCATGCAAGCACAGCGCACGGGCGCACGGTAGTGCGCCTCAATCAACAGGCGTACGAGGAGTTCATTTCTGAAGGAAGTGCGAGTCCTTCGAAGCGGCTGTCGAAGCCGAAGAAGACCCGCGCAGTCTGGGTGCGCAAAGTCGACGCCTCGGGCACCACCGTTGAAGGGGATACGCCCGTCCAGCCTTCCCTTCCTGCTGACGTCCTCAGCAGTCAAGGTGCGCCCGCTGATGCAGCGCATCTCTCGGGGAAGCGTGCGGCTGACCACGTTCCCCAGCCATCTTCCTCTCAGGCGAGGAAGATACGTCGACGGAGCAGGGGCGCAGCCAATGCCCCGCGCATTATTTCTGATGCGCCACAAAGAGCCTCTGTCTTTGACAGACTCACTCGCTGTAACGGCGAGGAGAATTTGGATGCTGAGTACTATGCGCCCCAGCGGGCTGGTACGAAGAAATCCAAGACGGCACGGGCCATGCGCCACAAACGTGCTATGCCAGCAGCCGGCCAGAGGCACGCGCTTACAATCACGCGCGCTGCCGATGGCAAGCTGTACAAGGTTGACTCAGGTGCTCCTGCACTGACAATGAGTCGACCTTCAAAGTCCTTATCTCGCTTGGGCGCATTCACTGCGTGCACAACCAAGCCGAGAGAGGCAAACTCTGTGGTCTTGAACTCCCGCGCCTCCTCTGGTTGTGCGTATGAGGTCCGTTCAAGTCACTTCAAATGCTGTGGTTCCCCCACTACTGATCGTGATGCCTGCTTGGTATTAGATCAGGGGGAGCAGCACTCACCCGACCACCCCGGCGCTTGGCCCTGCCATGCGCCTGAGAGGGGTGTGAGGGTAGCACTCTCCTCCAACGACTTGCGCAACGTGATCACTCACAAGCGTCGGTCAGGAGAGTTGACCAACAAGCACGATGCGCCTCTCACGAGGCACACTTGTGCAGTGGTCACCATCAACTGCTGTTGCAAGACGGCAGTACCGCCAAAGCAGTCGGTCTTCCAACGGCTACAATCATCGACACCCCTCCGACATCGCCTTGGGACGAAGGTGTCAGCAAAAGAGGAACTAAAGATTGCGTCATGCAACGTGATCTCCAATTCCTCATCTGTCCGGAAGACGACTGCCAATTCCTCGTCTTCATCCAAAAGCCAGCCGAGGAAAACCAAGGCAGCTGTCACGACCTCTGCAGTGTTCGAAGGCACTCGGTCGAGGAAGAAGTCCTTGGAGGAAGCTGGGGGTAGCCAGACCCTTGTCGAGCCTCCTTCCGAAGGCGAAGATGTCCAAAGCACAGCTGCGGCGGATCTTCATCAAGGCGAAGATGGCCTCCCTGAAGCCCCTCAAAAGGACGATGTCCTCCAGGACACCGCCGGGGGTAGTGCTGAAAACGAAGAGGCCCTTCAAGACAGAGCTGAGGGCAGTCAGGCCCTTGCAGATGCGCCTGTCGAAGACGAACTCCAGAATGTGGCTGGGGGTGGCCAAATACTAGGAGAAGTAACTCCCCCACATGAGAGCGAGGCTGAGAGCGAAGCCTCAACTAATCCATCCACTTCCGGCCGTGTCATGACAGTATACATGACCGGGGGTGATCTTGAGGCTGATGCGCCGCCACAGGACATTGTCCAGCGCATAGACTCGCTAGAGGGAGGACTCAAAACCCTCTCTGCCTCAATGCAAGCACTGACTCAAGCAGTGTTTGAGATGCGGTCGGCCTTGATCAGGACACCTTCAAATGGTCCCGACCCAGGAGCCAATGGAGAGTCGAGTGTGCCCCTCCAGCGGACACCCTCAGACACAGAAGCACCCCGGACATCGGAGCCCTCAAACGCTCCACTCCAGGTAGTACCTCCTTCCCCGACTCCTAGCTCCACGGAGGACGTGGTCGAAATGATCAAAGATCTGCGGGAGCGCTTCGAGTCCAAGAACAGGCAGGAGGAGCGCCAGAAGATGGGCATTCCCCAGCCTTATCCCCTTGAGTGGAACAAGGTGGTTTATCCCCCAAAGTATAAACCACAAACACTCACGCCGTATGACGGGAAGGACTCTCCACGACGGTACCTGACGTACTTCCAGTCGCAGACAGGGCATCTTCCAAAGGAGGACGCGCTCCTCACCAGCATCTTTGTTGGGGCCCTGAAAGGGGTGGCGTATGACTGGTACTGCAGCCTCCCCGATCATTCCATATCGTCCTTCGACGACCTGACACGCCTCTTCCTCGACCGCTTCTACGACGGTGGGAAGGACATGACGATGACGTCTCTCATTGAGATACGCCAGAAGGACAAGGAAACGGTTCGGGCATTCATCGAACGCTTCCGTCAGGCCTGCTTCAGGCTACCTCCAGGCATGCCAGAACATGCGCTTCTCTCCGCTTACAGTATGAACATGCTGCCTGCAGTAAAGCTCTGGCTTAACTCTACTCCCCCTCCCGACTGGAGCTCCCTAATCATTGAAGCTGAAGCTGCAGAGAAGAAGGCGGCCAATGCACGTCTTCTGGGTGTTAGCTTCCCCGCCTTTGACGATAAGGGAAAAAAGTCCGCAACCAACAACTCCGGACGAGAAACAAAGGGGAAACAGGCATTGACTGTTAATGCCTCGAAGGGCGCATCTGCGCCTACTCAAAAGCCTCCACTGGCACCGAGACCCAAGGAGGTGTATTCATTCAATGATGACGACACCCTGCAACTCTTTGAGATACTGAAGCAGGGTGACAAAATCAAGCTTCCGGACCCGAAGCGGCCCGATGAAGTCGGGAAAGTGGACAACCCGAGGTACTGTCACTACCATTGGTTTGTCGGACACCCGACTAAGAACTGCTATGTCCTCAAAAATTACATCCAGCACATGATCAATACGGATGTAATCTCCGTCGACTACGAAGAGAAGACGGTGTCAGCTAATATGGTGTCACTTCAGTTTGGCACCTTGCCGCCGACTACCACACAAGATGGCGTCGTCCCCATCCCTAAGGCGACAATGGACGTGGTGAATTTGCCACCCACCCGTGACAATGTGAGTGGACTTGTCCCACTCACCACATCTCGAGGAGAGGTCCTCTGGGTTCACCCCGACCTCGTCTTCGAGGTAACTCAACCGGAGGTACGCCCTACCTCCAAAGCAAAAGGCAGGAAGATCAAGTCTTGTCGTACGGTCTCTTCTTCAACGGAAGAGGCGCTTCCTGTGCAGACACGTGCACAACAGAACTCCCAGCCCGGTGAAGCTGCCGCCGAAGTGGTGCCTCCTGGCACCATCCCTGAGGAGGGTCCATCCAAGCCCTCAGCAGCCAATAAACAAAAGCAAGTGGAGGCCCGTTTCGACAGACCTCTGCGGAAAGAAAATGCTTCGGGGCTAGCCAAGCCCCACAATTTTGACATTCTGGCACAACTGGCCAGTACTCCTGCACGCCTGTCTTTGTTCGAGCTCCTGCGTCTCTCCAAGGACTCCCGAGAAGCTCTCTGCGAAGCTCTGAAGGATGCCGAATCCTTTCTCAGTCAGGTCAAGCAGCCTGAAGACCTCCCAACTACTTGTGCACACTGTCATTGTGCGGATGAAGTTATCCCAAACATAACTTTCACCCAACAAGACATGCTGCTCAAGCATCACCGACATAACCGACCGTTGTATTACACAGGGTACATCGGTTCGGTAAAGGTGAGCAGGATTCAGAACGATCCGGGGTCTTCCCTAAGCATCATTCCAAAGGCGCTGCTATCAAAGCTGGGGATCCCAATGTACCGGCTGGCGCCCTCCAATACGACCATCAGCGACTTCAACGCCAGCAAGAGCGAGCCACTGGGCAAGATCCGGCTGAAGTGTCACATCGGCAGCCTCAAAACTGAGGTAACTTGTTATGTGGTGGATGCCGAGGTCAACTACAACATCTTACTCGGACGACCATGGTTACATGAGTACATGGTGGTGCCCTCCACGCTCCACCAATGCATGAAATATGTATCCACCAACGGCGTCATCCGGACGGAGTTTGTAGATATCGATCCCTTCAAAGGGATTGAGGCCTACTTCACCGATTCCGACTTGTACAAGCCACTTGACGAGGAGGAAGCCAACGATGCCGATAATGAAGCAGAGACGGCAACAGAGCCGGACTTGGAGCCCGAAGTGACTCCTGACGCCCCCTTGAAAATCCGTCTGAAAGGGAGACCACCCCAGAAGGCGCCTCCAATGAGCATCAAGCTATCAGGAAAAGCGCCAGCTCGCGAAGCTCCCCTGAAGATACGCCTCAAGGGGAAGCCACCACAAACAGCGGCTCCCCTGGTGGTAAAATTACAAGGGAAGGCGCCACTCATCGAAGGCGCAACCGAGGCACCCCTCAAGGTGCGTCTTAAAGGCAAGCCGCCGCAGTCATCCAAGATGCCGGAGAGGGCTCACATAACCCTCTCAGACCCCAAAGTCAGAGCGGTGGAGGACTCTCCTGATCCGGCCCCAGTGCTTACAGACGAGGAGCTTGGCGAATATATCTCTGCTGATGTAGACGCACCCTCCTTCGACAATGTAATCCCACGGGATAAAATCTCGTACTTTATCAATAATAGAGTGTCTTTCAATTATTCTTGTCTTCCACACTGGAATGCCATGTATACATTAGACAACGCTCTACGGTTGTTGCAAACACAAGTAACGACCGTCTACCATAATCAAATAGTCCCGTCTCAAGGAGTCTTCATAGTCCCTCCACGAAGCCGAGACGAAGGCACCATCATCTCGGGCAAAATCGAGCGTCGTCGGGACCTCCCGTCAATCGAGCCCGAACCTGATACCGGCAGAGTACAAGTCTATCGGTACACAGATGCGGCTAAGCACATCATCCAAAAGATGGGCTACGACCTGAAAAGCAATAAAGGCCTAAACTACGGCAAGGGTCGGCATCTCCCTGTCCGGCTTTCGATGCCCAATGGAAAGCCACAGGATTACTATAATCGGACTCGACGGGGGTTAGGCTATGTCACGCCGCCATCAACTCCAGAGAGTTCAGACGCAGAAGACATAGAACATTACCACTCGTCAGAAGCATCGACGTGGGATTCCGATACCAGTATCGGATCAGTCTTCAGGAAAGTGCTGTCAGCTAACATGACATCGGCACAACCTCAGAAGGATGAAGGCGAGGACCAACCGCCGGAACCCTTCGAAGAAGAACCCTGGGCTCAACGTCTAGGAGAACAATGGGAGTCTCGTTTTGAGTTACGAGAACCTCCCACCGAAGACGAAGTCGAGCAGATCGACCTCGGGGATGGGTCTTCTTCTAAACCCATCTTTATCAGCAAAAGCTTGGAAGGAGAAGACCGAGAATCTTTAGTCCAACTGGCTAAGGAATATATTGACGTCTTCGCCTGGAGCTACGAAGACATGCCGGGTCTCGATCCGCAGATCGCGATGCATAGGTTGAACATCTTACCAGATGCCAAACCTATCAAACAACAACAGCGACGCTTCCGCCCGGACATCATGAACGCCATCGATCAGGAGGTAGACAAGCTCTTGACCAGTGGCTTCATCCGTGAGGAACAACACCCGGACTGGGTAGCCAACGTCGTCCCTGTCACCAAGAAGAACGGGAAGATACGAGTCTGTATCGACTTCAGGGATCTCAACTCTGCTTGCCCGAAGGATGAATTCCCGCTCCCAATCACCGATGTAATGATCGACAACACATGTGGCTTTGAACGCATGTCCTTCATGGACGGGTATTCAGGCTACAATCAAATCAAGATGTTCCCCGATGACGCAAAACACACGTCATTCAGGACTCCAAAGGGTATTTTCTGCTACACAGTAATGCCCTTCGGCTTGAAGAACGCCGGTGCAACGTACCAGCGAGCTATGAGCACCATCTTTCGTCAACATCTTTGCAAGACAGTTGAGTGCTATGTTGACGATATCGCAGTCAAGAGCCGCCTCAAAAGAGATCACCTACAGGACCTAAAGACGGTCTTCGATCTCATGCGGGCACATCAACTCAAAATGAACCCCGCTAAATCCTTCCTGGGGGTTTCTAGCGGCAAATTCTTGGGCTTTGTCATCACGGCAAAAGGCATTCATGTCGATCCCGAGAAGACTAAAGCCATCCTTAACATGGACCCTCCGAAGAACCTTCGAGAACTTCGGGGCTTACAGGGACGTTTGGCATACATCCGGAGGTTCATAGCAAACCTCTCCTGTAAATGTCAACCCTTTACTCAGCTCATGAAGAAGGGAGTCTCTTATGTCTGGACAGAGGAGTGCCAAAAGGCTTTCGACGACATCAAGGCTTACTTAACAAGCCCGCCAGTCCTAGTGGCACCTGTCGCCGGCAAACCATTCCTCCTCTACGTCCGTGCCATGGATCATTCCCTCGGCGCTTTGCTGGCTCAAAACAGCGATGCAGGCTACGAGCAAGCAATCTACTACCTCAGTCGAACACTCATCGGGGCCGAACACCGGTACAACCCCGTTGAAAAGGAGTGCTTGGCTTTGGTGTTTGCCATTCAGAAGACTCGTCATTACGTCTCGGGCCAGACAATTCACGTCATCTCCCGAGTCAATCCGCTCAGAGTTCTCATGACGAAGCCAGGGTCATTAAACTCCCGGCTGGCTACATGGGCGATCCTACTAACGCCATACAACATGGTGTTTGTCCCGCAGAAGGCGGTCAAGGGTCAGGCTCTGGCTGACTTTTTAGCTGCACACCCCATCCCAGAATCTTCAAAACTCTATAAAGACATCCCGGATGAAGTCAAAGAATCAAACGTCACTGAAGGAAGCCCCGTCTGGCGGATGTTCTTCGATGGCGCTTCAAGAACGGGCCCCAACGGCCAAATCATCGCGGGAGTGGGGGTAGTCTTGGTCTCCCCCGATCAGCTGGTCATCCAGCGCGCATACTCCCTTTCGAAGCCGTGCTCCAACAATGTTGCTGAGTACAATGCACTCGTCATGGGACTCCAGCTAGCACAACAGCTGGGGGTGGATCATCTGGAAGCCTACGGCGACTCGAAACTCGTCGTAAACCAGATTCGGGGGCAATACGAGGTTCGCCATGAAGATTTGATCCCTTACCATGAAGTTGCATTGAACATCATTTCAACCTTCACTGGGTTCTTCATCGAACATATACCCCGCCTACAAAACTTGGAGGCTGACGCTCTGGCTGGCCTTGCAGCCTCATTGGCCGCGCCCCTTGGGACTCAACATTATGTTACGGTGACTGGCCGAGACCTGATTTGTCCCAGAAACAACCTATGTTTGCAAATGGCTCACGCCATGCCGACGAACATCGATGTTAATGTCCGAGACTGGAGGTTCCCGTTCATCGACTTCGCTGTCTACGGAATCCTTCCAGAGGACCCGAAGGAAGCCGTCTCAGTCAGGAGACGCTCTCTTCGATTCTACTACGATACAGCCACTAAAACGCTGTACCGACGCTCCTTCGACGGGCTTCTCCTTCGATGCCTGTCTAACGAAGAAGCGGCCGAAGCTCTTCGAGAAGCTCATGACGGAACTTGCGGAGCTCACCAACCAGGTCCTAAGTTGCAAGATCGACTGCGACGTATGGGCTACTACTGGCCAACTATGGTTGCCGACGCAGTGGAATATGCTAAGAAGTGCCATACATGCCAACTTCATGCAGACTTCATACATACACCATCTGAACCTCTACATCCTACAGTCGCCTCCTGGCCATTCGAAGCCTGGGGCATGGACATTGTAGGGCCAATCACCCCTCCTTCATCGAGAGGACACCGCTTCATCCTGGCCATCACCGATTACTTCTCCAAATGGGCGGAAGCAGTCCCACTAGCAGAAGTAAAAAGCTCTAGGGTGGTCAGCTTTATCAAACACCATGTCATTTACCGTTTCGGGGTACCCCGGCGAATCATCCATGACAATGGTCCTCAGTTTATCAGCCACATTTTCAGCAGGTTCTGTGACAAGAATCGCATTCAAAACGTGGCCTCAACCGCCTACAATCCGGCAGCAAACGGATTGGCCGAGGCGTTCAACAAAACTATCGTCAGGCTACTCAAAAAAGTCGTGTCATCCAACAAACGCGACTGGGACGAAAAGCTTGGCGAATGCCTTTGGGCCTACCGCACAACGGTACGGACCCCAACAGGCAACACTCCATTCTCCCTGGTCTACGGGAGCGAAGCAGTACTGCCTCTCGAGATACAGATACCTTCGCTCCGCGTGGCAATCACAAACGATCTCACAGAAGAAGACAATCAACGTCGTCGTCTGCGGGAACTGGAGGCACTTGACGAAAAGCGTCTCCTAGCTCAACAACGCATCGAACTTTACCAAGCCCGTATATCACAGGCTTTCAACAAGAAGGTCAAGCAAAGAACTTTCCAAGTTGGCGACCTGGTTTTAGCAGTCAGAAGGCCAATGGTGTTAACTCACAAGACACCAGGGAAGTTCGAGCCCAAATGGGAAGGACCCTTCATCATTGAGACGGTATACTCAAACGGTGCTTACCGGCTCGCCAAACCCAATGGGGACTTGTTCATGATGCCCATCAACGGCAAGTTCCTAAAGAAGTACTATTCTTGACATCCTCCAAGACATGTATTTCCCCAAACAACCTCTTCTCACAAAATCAATCGCTTCCGGAACCCAGCTGTTCCGTGGCATCCTTCCGTAGAAAGATAACCACGTCCACATTACCTCTGAGTTGTCTCTCTACATCCTACAAAGCGGAACCTTACACTTCGTGAGCTTACGCTATCCTTCATGTTTACCACGTCCACATTACCTCTGAGTAAACATCCCGTACAAACAACTCCTATGTTGTCGTACATTGATCGCAGAACTTCTACGTCCACATTACCTCTGAGTTGTTCAGCGTATCCCCCAGGATCATTCCTACCACGTCCATAAATACCTCTGAGTAGGAAGATTCTATCATTCGAACCTAATGATTGCCATGTCCACATTACCTCTGAGTAAACATGTTGGTTCCTTTATACTTATTATCTGTACCTAAAAACCAAGGTGCGCAAAAGATAATAGGTCCACATAAATCATCAAGTTCATGAGATTAAAAAATGAACACATCACAAAGAGATAGTGTATTTCTTTATTTTTCAAAAAAAAAAAAGAGTACAGAAATACGCTATTTCCCCAGCAAGAATTGAAAAAACACATAAAAAGAAGAGAAGCTACAATCCCCGATCCTCCCCAGGGTGGGATGAGAGTTCTCTGACTCGACGTCTCAGGTCGGTAGTGCGAGTTTCCACAGTCGCCTGGACTCGCAGCTCGGCTTCTTGACGCATTAACCCGACAGCCTCAGCAGAAGTTTTACTCTCATACTTCTCATCAAGCTGTCGTCGCTGCTGAGCCAAAGCAAGGGTCCGCTGAGTAAGAATCGCTTCCTCCTGCTTGAATGCCACGTGTTCAGCCAGGATACGATCAGCTTCTAGTTGAAGTTGGGCCCGCTGGTCTTCAAGACGGCGCATCTGAGCATCAACCTCTGCGATGTTAGCGTCCACCGTAGCCCGCTTCTCCGTCGTCTTCTCCATAGATTGAGACAACTGCTCCGCTGCAGCCTCAGTCCCAGCCACTTCACGCTCCCAACTGCTCACATCGGCCCGATGGGAAGCCTCGATTTCAGCAATCAACTTCCCTATCTCTGCATCTATCAAGACAGAGAGGTCATTTCGTTGGATGCGCTGCAGTTCCGCGAGCCGCTCGTCCAGCTCAATCACCGAAACCTCCAGAATTTCGGCCATATGGTCATGGCCTTGGTGAATGCGGATCAGCTCGATACAAGGCATTGCCAAAGCTTTTGCTGTCGCAAAGCTCCCCTTGCCATCCATCACTGCAGATACTCCTTTCTCCAGTATTTTGTACACTCCCTCGACGAGGAACTTCACATACTCGTCGGCATCCGCCAGCACCTGCGGCGTCATAGCAGGAGTTGGGGGAGCTACTACAGTTTGCGGACCGGAGGAGGATCCGCCAACCTCGATCTGAGAGGTTTGAACCTTGGCTGCAATAGGCTCTTCATCAACAGGGGCCAGACTGCTAGCCCGAGGTGCCGAAGGAACAGAAGGAGCCGGCACATGCGTCGTGATAGTACCCCAAGTGGAAGGAGCAACAGAGGGTTCCACACCCTTACCCTTCTCAAGCCCGGAGACATCACCGACGTCAACGGCCACCTCTTCTACCCCCGACATTCTATCAGCATCAGCCACCTCCCCCGGCAAAACGGGGAGGTCAACATTTATCTCCTGGCCAGCCCCAGGAGACAAGACCGGCAGAAGAGTCTCATTCTTCTCAAGTCCCTCTACAGGGACAGAATCTGTCGCTACCGCCTGATCGGTAGCCATCTCTATGTCCATGGTTGAAGCCAAGGAAGGATTCGGCAATGATTCAGCCGACCTCCCTTTATCATGACAAGGAGGGGAATCAACCCTCTCCTCTATCCTCACCGCTTTTGCTGCCCCCGCAACAGACTCCTGCAGCTCCGGAGCGATGTCATCGGAAGATGATGAACTCCATTCCTCTTCATCACCTGGAAGCTGCGCACTTGCTAAACCTTCGATATGTGAAGCCTCCGCTGTGGCCTTCGTCACCTCGGAAGCTGCTGCACCCTCAGGGTCCCTCCTGACATAACCCGGGGATACTGGAACCTCCACGATGACAGTATCCTCCGGATCTTCCTCCATGAGAGACATCATTGTCGGCGGGATACGCACTCCAGGCGAGCTCGCCATCTCTTCTCACCTACTCCCACCCGACTTTGGGGTACGAGGTTTTCTTTTTAGCGGCTCCTACAAAAGAAGATCAGGCCTCGTCAGTGGCGGAACCAAAATCAGATTTAGTAGGATGTCCTTACCTCTTCGGACGTCGAATCCGATGACACCGTCGGTAACGATGCCTTCTTCTGCTTCTTCGACACAAGAGATTCAGCCCCTGTATCTGCACATCGTTTCGATCGATCGCCAGAAGGTTCTGCTTGTGATGCGGAGGGGGCACTCCGTTGACCCACCCCTGACGGACGATGCGGCCGGGCCTTCACTGGCGTATCCCCAGTCGCTGCTAACTGGGTGCCTGCGATAAGGCTGGTCTCCCTGTCATATCCGGAGGGCGGGGTAGCCATAATACAGTAAAATTTGGCGGCCGAGTAAAGAATGGGCGGCCGCGGATCGGGGACGGGCAACGTAAAACGAGCTCCGGTACATCCGGCATTATAGTAATGCCAAGCTCGTGCACCATCCAACAAACTTCCAGCATACCCCAGGGTATTACTGGGGTTATCCAACATCATCTGAGCATAACCAAATTATCGCGCAAAACGGCTCGGTAAGTATGGTTCCAGGTAGCACTGATTCCTGTTCCGGTACACCAGATGGGACGGCCGGATACTTTGCAACCAGCGGAATCCCCATTGAGGCAGAGTGGTGGTACCTTCGCCCAGGTCCCTTAAATCCTCGCTGGCCTCAAAACCCAAATAGATGGGACCAACTTTGGTGATCTCCCAACCCTGAAGACGGAATAAAACCTTTCTACAAACCGGGACACCGGTATACGACCAGCTCCTCCGATGGAAACGACGAAGGAATGCATCTCCAGCCTTATAATCTCCTTCCGAGCCTGGGCTCATCACACTGGGATGATGCAAAATCAGCCATTCCATCAAATAGTGAAACGGCAGTTCAGCGCGCGGGAAGTTATTGGCTTAACAGTCATATGCACTCCATTCGCAATAAAGAACCAGTCCTCCTTGACCTTCAGTACTGACGAATCAGTAGAAGTGAGACGGTCTCCAAACAGGAACTCAGGCTTCAGGAAGGTCACTTTATCAGATGTGGAGGGTTTAATGACTCCACGCTCCATCATCCGTTTGAGGAACCAATACTGCTGTTCACGGATTAGGGTCATTCTCTCAGAAGGCTGATCCAGCATAAGAGCATCTTGAGCAGGGTTTATCACTTCCTCGTTATGCTCTACTCCCATTTGGTTGAAGGCAGCCTCCAAGAAAACTTCACTCAAAGGCGGGATTGCCATCGACACTAGTAAAAAATCAAAAAAAAGTAAGAAGAGAACACACAAATGTGTCTAAAGGAGAAAACTGCGGCGCATCATCAGGGTTTGAACCCATGCGCGTCAGCAGTATAGCCTCGGCGTATCACCAGGGTTTAAACCCATGTGCGTCGGCGGGCAAAGACCGCGGCACATCATTAAAGACTCAAGGCCTATGTGCGTTGGCGTACGGACAATGAGACGTACCAACCACCTCCGGCCGAACTTCGACAGGCCGACGAGGAACGATAGCCGCCGCAACATCCGCGGACTCCTTCGCTTTCTCCTTCCCCTTGCCGGCAGCGCCGCGAGGAGTCTTGGGAGCCATTCTCTCGAAGAAGGAGAAGTTAGGGTTTTTTAAGAAGAAACTCTAAAGAAGCAGAGGCACAGAGAAGAAGAACCCTTTTCTCTCTCCAACTCTTACCTATTTATAGGGCTTGGTCGCACGCGTGAACAGATGACGTATGATCTCAGCCGTCGCCTCGGGTGGATAGCAGCAAATAAAACCAAAAGATCATCATTAATCTTTTCGGTTACCGAGGCACCATCATCATCAACTGAGAAGAGCATGCGCCCGAACAGGCATGCGCCCAGAAATCATGCGCCCTGACCTCCATGCTTCTTATTCAAAGTATTCCAAAACTTATTCAAAAGTTTTGAAAACTTTGAAGGGGGTCTTGTAGAAGCATGGAATTTCACAACCAGAAAGCCCATGCGCCAGACACTACATGCGCCAGAACTCAGACGAAGAACTTCACAGCAAAGTCAATAAGTATAGACATTTGAAGAAGGACTTTTTATTTATATATAAAAGTCTATTACATGTCTAGAAAAGGTTGTACAAAGGAGAATTTCTACAAAGGAAAGAGCCTAAGTCTACAGCCAGCGGCCACCATGCGCCTTCAGATAAGCGCAGCGGCCACCATGCGTCTCCAGATAGGCGCAGCATCACTATGCGCCACCAGTAAGGCGCAGCAGATATCATGCGCCTCCATCCAGGCGCATCCCATCATCTCTTCAGCAGCTCAGTTATGTGCATCCCTTCAGCCAAATTCTTCCAGCCAGGCTCACCTGGCCGAGCAGAGCCCAGTTATGTACCGCTCTTCCAACCAGGCTCGCCAGACACAAAGCATTTAACCCTCTGGCTGGAACCAAGGAAGAGAAGAGCACCGCAAATGCTGTGGCCAGGGGAGGCTTCGAAAGAGCCTCCAAAGCCGAAGGAAGACCGTGATCGAAACCACGGCTAAAGGAGCAGCTTTCGACACGATCAAAGTGGAGAAACCCCACTTTGCAGGAAGAGAGAGCCTTGCACCGCCATTCCGATCTACGGCTCTTCCGGAATAACGGAGACGAGGCTCGAGCATCCCTATCTTTGGATGCAACAGGCACCTTCTGCCTGCCTCAGAAGCCCTCGACTCCGTCTTTTGGATGGCCCTCCGAATTCCGTGCAATGAATTTACATTAAATGGATGAACCGGACGCCTCGAATTAAGCCAAACGGCTATTTATAGCACTCGAAGAGCGAGACAGCCGCATCATTAAAAGACATGTCCGATGCGCCAGCCAGACAGCGCATCACACGGACGCGCCCTTCGGCATCAGGCGCATCACACAAACGCGCCCTACAGTACTCGGCGCATTATAGAGGGTGCGCCCCCACACATCTCCATACCGAGTGGAACGCCAACCGACACGCCCACTCAGCTGTCCATCGAACGTCACCAACATTAAATGCTGAACTGACAGAGTTGGCAGCACGCCTCCCAAAGTCTGAACAGTTGACAGCTTTATTCAGAAAATGAAGCGTCGGCAACGTCAGCATCATCATGACTTCCGACGGCTACTGCCACGTAGCCACCCGCATGTGCCTCTACGGCCATGCGTCCACACCCGCATGCGCCTCTACGGCCATGCGTCCAAACCAGCATGCGCCTCAAAAGCCATGCGCCTCAGACCCTTCACTGATCCCTAAAGACAGAAGAAGAGTCTCCGGTTGAAGTTTTGCATGCGCCTCAAAAGCCATGCGTCCCAGACTGATCTCTGATCCCGAAAGACAGAAGGAAAGTCGCCTGCATGTGCCTCAAAAGCCATGCGCCCCAAATGGTTTGTAACTCCTAAAGGTTATGAGCCGCAGCCTCCTCCTGCGCCCAATCCAAGGCGCAGCCCACCAGATCACTCCTCCCCACCAAATTCGAGATCTTCGAACCATGAGTCGACGACACGTGTCTTTTGACTCAACTCGTCCAAGATTTCAGCAACGGAAAGATCTTCTCTTCTGCTACGTGCCGGCTCACAACAGCAGTATGAAGAGTTCTCCCCCTCGATCAGGGCGCAGCATCCATACGCCTCCATCAGCAACCTCCACGTGGCGTCCCCACACCGGCGCATCCTACATGCGCGCATGAGCAGCCAGCCTGTAAAACTATAAATAGAAGGATCATCCCCTTCACACACACACAGAGACTCAGAACACAGAGACTCAGAACACAAGACTCACAGAGAATCCACAACAAAGAATCACTGGAGAGGCAGTTCTAGACACTCAACGTCTTCCTCCTCTCAGCAAGCTCCAGCACCCAGAGCAATCAACACCTTCAGAGAACCGATAACCGCCGTCAGCCGGTCAACGGAGTCAACGCATTACCACTCGCTCCATTGGCACTAAGGACCCAGCTTAAACAAAAGTGTACTCCTAGGACTACATCTAAGTCCTATATTGTGTCACTGTTCTGTTTGTATTAAGATTTCAATCAAAACAATTTTAATGGCAAACAGAAACCTCAAAAACGTCAAGTACAAAAAATATGCCAAAAGATCAAAACTATGATTGAAATTATAGCATATAAACTCTGATTAAAGTGAAACAAGAATGTTCTTGAAGGCAAGACAAAGATCTACAACTTTCATATTTTGAGTTTTTTAAGATTTTAGATACAAAATAGCTCAAAGAGACAAAAACAGTCATTTGGAGTGACCTGCGCGAGCAAAACTGCCCACGGTGCATGTTGTGCGCAAGTACAGCGCATGTTGCACGGTAGAAAATGCGCGGGCGCGTGGCGCGCAAGTTGCAAGGTGCGCGAGGGAAAAAGTGCCCACGGCGTATGTTGCGCGCAAGTACGACGCGTGGGCGCACGGCAGAAAAATGTGCGGGCGCGCTGCGCGCAAGTTTCATGGTGCGCGAGGACAAAAGTGCCCACGGTGCACGTTGCACGCAAGCACAGCGCACGGGCGCACGGCGCACAAGTTGCAAGGTGCGCGAGGACAAAAGTGCCCACGGCGCACGTTGTGCGCAAGCACGACGCGCGACAGCGAAAACACTGCACGCGGCACTGTTCATCGTCCCGACAGCACCAAAAGGTGTGGGGAACCCATGAACAAGAAAATGACATAACTTTCTCAAAATAAATCGAAATCAAGTGGTTCAAAAGCCAAAATTGGATAGAATAAAATTTCCTACAACATGAAACTATTAGATTTCGAAAATATCAAACTTTAAGAGATCAAAACCAAGAAAAATAAAAAACTTACAAACTTAGATCTACAAAAATGTAACCATCAAAACCAAAAACTCCAAGTTCTAAAGAGTCTTAGAATCGTACAAGGAAGAGAATGGAACAAAAAAAAATAACTTTGTTCAAGATTTGGCAAGATGTACTTGCCTTAGGTTGGAGGAGAAAATGAAGAGGAAGACGATGAAGAGAATGAAAATAATAGATGAGAGAGAGAAGTTGGTTTTTATATAAAACCCTTCTCATCTAAAACCAACCCAAACCAAGTCATCCCAAGTTGAACCCAAACAAATTAAACCAAGTTAAAATTAAACCACAGAAAGGCTAAGAAAGACGAGTCAAAATACGGGTCACCTGACAAAGGCCAGAATTTCGTATACGTACACTGAAATTATGTATAACAGAAAACGGGAGTGACAGGCATGCCGTCGGCATACAATGGTACACTGGCGATATGCCGGTCAAGGAAAAAATCTATAAAGTTGGGAAAATTTTAAAGCGTTCCGAAAACCAATAAAATAGAAAATACAGTACAAGAGTACGTATCAGTATATAAATACCGATACAATGAGACGAGTCTCACAGTGCTAGTCCATCCAGTGATGATATTTTAATATTATAAATGGTCTTGAAAGTTTGTTTACAAATATATGCAAGTTTTCCACTACCCCTTTTCATTCCCTAGAATAAACAACAATGCTAGGTTTACTACCAAGCCACTACAATTTACTTACAACTAATGACCTGGCATTGATGTGGCAGTTTGCCAACGTGGCCTACAAACAAAAACACAACCAAAGAAAGAGATCATTCATCTCTCTCTTTTCAACCTCACCATAAGCAGGTGAAACTAGGGCACGATGGCGACCTCACTCCTCGACGACAACCTGAAATCCGATGGCGACGACGACCTGAATTCTGATGGCGAAGGAACATGTATTTCTTCTTCCTCTCCCCCCTCTACGAGTTTAATGTACTATAAATTAAAATTAGGGTTCTGGTCTTCTTCTTCTTGTTTTTTTCCTTCTTCTTCTACTCTCTCCCTTTACCAGTTCGATGTACTGTAAACTGAAAACTGAAATTAGGGTTGTGATTTTGGAGTTTTGATTCTAAAATTAGGGTTTTTATTTATAAAATTAGGACACGGTTGTTTGAAGGTTTTCTCTTCCCCTTACATACTATATAATTACCACGATATGATGAAATTAGGTTTTTTTTGCTACTATATACTTTATATTTGCAAGGATATGATGAATTTTCTTGATTACCTTGTGTAGGCATGGAAGTAGAACACTTGTCTGAAGAGTTCTTACATGAAGAATATGTATGCAAGGAAGCAAAGCACTTGTCTGAACTTTTCTTACATAAAGAATGTGTTCGCATGGAAGCAGAGCATCCCAATGAGGAAACCTTAGAAGAAGAATATGATCCAAATGTACGTGATGGAGAATTGAAAGAAATCACCGCTGTAGTCACATCTGAGGTAGGGATGAAGTTTGAAGATTTAGAAAAAAAATGTATGAGGTCTTTAGATTATATGGTTATCACAAGGGATTTTCAGTGAGGAGACGACATTCAAAAAGGGTGACGATGGAGAAGTAAGGTATGTTGCACTTGAGTGTAGCCGAGGTAACAAGTTGTGGCAAAGTAAGGGGCTGAATGTGTTAAAGCCTAGACCTCAAGGTGGAACCGGGTGCAAGGTTAGGCTTCTGGCACGTTTTTACATTGATGGCAAATGGGAGATTACAAAATTAGTTCTTGACCACAATCATGATTTGAGCCCTAACAAGACTAGGTTTTATCGGTGCAACCAAAAACTCACTCCATCAATGAAAAGAAGACTCGTGTTACATGATATAGCGGGAGTTATACCAAACAAAAGTATCAATACAATTGTTGTCAAATTCGGTGGATATGAGAATATGGGATGTATAGATAAAGATGCTAGAAATTTCATTGAAAAGAGAGGCGTCTACGATTTGGGGAAGGAGATGCTCTTGCAATTCAAAAATATTTTTTGAAGATGCACGCATCGAATATTGTCTTTGTATTTTGTACGGATTTGGATCACAAAAATCGATTAAAAAAAGTGTTTTGGGCAGATGGTAGATACAGAGAAGCATACAAAGAGTTTGGCGACGTTGTCACATTTGACTCGACATATCTAACAAACAAATATGATATGCCATTCTCACCATTTGTTGGTGTCAACCATCATGGACAGTCTATCTTGTTGGGATGTGCATTGCTATCAAACGAAAACACAAATACTTTTGTTTGGTTGTTCACTACATAGCTTGAGTGCATAAACGGAGTAGTTCCTAAAGGAATAATCACAGATCAAGACAAAGCTATGCTAAATACAATTGGGATTGTGTTTCCTAATAGCAGACACAGGTGGTGTTTGTGGCACATAATGAAGAAGGTGAGTGAAAAGCTGAAATGTTATAATGATTGCAATTCTATCTGTGTTACTTTGAAAAATGTGCTATATGATACCCAAACCACTATAGAATTTGTGAAAATTTGTGATGAGATGATTGATAAGTAAAAGTTGGATAAAAACACTTGGTTAAGTGGATTATACAAGGAGATGAGCCGGTGGATACCTTGCTTTGTAAAAACAATGTTTTGGGCTGGGATGTCAACTACTCAGAGAAGTGAGAGTATGAATTCCTTTTTTGATGGGTATGTCAATTCAAAGACAACCTTAAAACAATTTGTAGGGCAGTATGAAAATGCTCTAAGGAATAAAGCAGAAAAAGAGATATATATGCAAATTGTCAATCATTTTCACAGGTTATTCCATGTATCACTTTTTACGAAATGGAAGCACAAGTTCAACAAGCTTACACCCTTCAAAAATTCAGAGAGTTCATGGAGGAGTTGACAGGAAAGATGTACTATAAAGTAATCAATATACGAGAGGGTGCAGAGGTTGTAGAGTATGATGTCCAAACGAGAACTTCAGTTTGTGGCCTTCGAAAAATTTAGGTCTTCATTGTTTCATTTCAGCTTTAGGAATGAAATATTTTTATAGTTGTCACATGTTTGTGTTTAGAGGAATTATGTGCAGACATGCGCTTCATGTGCTTATCGAAGAATATGATGCCGATTCACTTCTGAAAAAGTACATTTTGAGGAGATGGAGGAAAGATGTGAAGAGATCTCACTCGAGGTGTAAAATTACTTATAATGGTTGGATTGCTACTGCAGAAAAAAAATGATGAGCTCCAAAATCTTTTTTCCAAGATAGCCGATTTGGGGGCAACGGATGATGAAAGATACAATCGTTACAAAGAATGGGTAGAAAATGAATTGAAGCTACAACATATTAAAAAAAATCCCATTTTGGAAGTGACAAGATTGCTAAATCAGCCCAACAATCCGACTATAATCGCATCATTGATTGTGCAGAAAATGCAAGTGAAAAAATTGGAGACCCACTACGTAAGACACCAAAAGGTCGTCCTAGAGTACATCCATATGTTAAAAATTATAGTAAATGAAAACAAGCACACCAATCTAGAGGAAAAAATCATGTAAGTTTGTTACTAGTAATGGTGATTTGCTTTTAAATTTTAGTGTTTATGACATTATGATGATATATATTTTGTAGGTAAACAACAAAGTAGATCATGCTCTTCCTCAACAAAAATCAAGAAGGGGGAGTAAAAAAAAACTCCCCAGGAGAAAATTCTGCATGTTATCTCTGGTATAATACATATATCCTCTCTTTTCTTTTACATCCCAGACTTTCAGTCAAGATTTTTTCTTGGGTTTTGCTTTATTTGATCAAATATATAGTTGGTCTCCTAGTTTGGTGTTAATTCAAGTTTTCATTTGAGACAGTTAAATTCCTTGTGGGTATTGATTTAAACGATCTTGATGCATGAGGAAGCCTAGAACGTAGCAGGAATGTAGCTTGGAATGTAGCAGGAATGTAGCTGGGATGCGTTAGTTAAATTCCTTATGCACTAATTTGCTCTCCATGGTATTCCTCATTTGAGACAGTTAAATTTTGAGACAGCTCATTTGCAGCAAGAATGTAGCTAGGATGGAAGCTTGTTTTTAATGCAACCTTCAGAATTATAACTAGAAAGCTGAAAGAAGCATTTATATAGAGATGGGATAATGAAGTTTCTATTAAAAGCAGATTCAGGGAAGGAAAACACATTTTTTTGTCAACCTAACATCACTGGGGAACATTACACAAATTAAGAGAATCAACATATAGAGATGAGACAATGTAATTTATTCGTAATTGCATGGTCAGTAATAGGTAGAAATATTTATCACTGGGGAACATTACTCAAATATTTATGAACTGGTATATATTTCTTTCAACTTTCTCCCAAGACCAGATGTCACGACCCGGTCCCAATTACTTGGAACGAATCGGATCATGCCCAGCCTGCACCGTTGATGAGACGGCGGCAGTAAGCTGTATCTTCCATATGCAGGTAATCAACAACTCAATCTAAATTTGCCACAACTTTTAATATTCGATAATTTAAAAACTTAAAACTTGTCCAATACAAAGTACAAACATAAACCACCAACTGAAATAACATTATTTTTAGACAAAACTAACAACTGGAAAATAGCATCTAAAAAGCAACGTCATCATCAAATAAGCCATCCTCAGGAAGCACAGCAGGATATAGCTCCGGGTCATAGTAGCTACTAATCAGTAGCTCTGCATCCTCAACAGGACCTAAAAATATAGTCTCCAGTCAGGAGGGAGCAAAGTACATATTCATGATATTTTAACAATTGAAATTAATAATAGAATTATGCACTTTTAAACAATTTGAAATAAATGATTTTCCAACAGTTAAAACAGTGAGATATGAATAGGTAATGAATATGACCGGATTGGGTTTGTTACAGTAATATCCTAGTAATATGGTATGGCTTATCCCCGTGTGTTTGAGGGGTAAGCTAATACAATCAGTTATGCTAATTGGATGTGGTCATATCCACTACACTACTCCCCCAATCCCCAATAGTTACAGTAGTTACAGTCAATGCTCTCAAAGAGAGTTCCGTGTTGTATCGTGGTTTAAACTTGTATTGAAACAATTATTAATTAATTGCAATCTACCATAAAAATGTACTTGCCTCAAAAATAATTTGACTGGATGGATCGATACGTCGGATTAGAAATTCAGATTCTTCCTTGAAATCCTACATTCAGAAACTTGCCTCAGAAAACTAAAATTGACAATGATGCTATACTAGTTGCAATCTCTAGTTGCGTCCTAGTCAATTTTAGTCTTGATTTAGCTAACACAAACAAAACGCTTATTTATTAATGCGTTGAAATTAAGAAATATCAATTTATATTTAATTTCGAGAAAAATTGTATTTATCGGTTTATTTGGAAAAACTTGGTATTTTATAATTATATAAATATAAAACTAAAATTTTCCTTTTTAATGAGAAATACATGAATTTCTATTTTAAATTTACAACTTAATTGCTAAGTGACAAAACATTTATTATTATAATCTTTTTAAAATATAATAAATAATTATCATTTTTTATTTCTACGATCCCACGATCAAAATCATCCAGAAAATAAAAGAAAAATAAAATAAAACCTAAGCTATTACAATCTCACAACCAGAATAGGCTTATGCCCTTACAAACCAAATACATGAATTTAAATAAGAAAAGACAGTGTTAGTCTCTAAAAATCCTATAATTAAACTTAATAATAAATTAATAATTTTAAATTGAATTTATTTTAGGAGTCTCAGATATTGGTCCATTCTTCAAAAATAGCTAATGCCTCAACGTCCGGGCGAAATCGGTTTCGTTTGCACTTAGCCAAGGCCCATTGACCAATAAGGTCGTCGCCCAATAAATCCAAATATTTTGTATTTTCCGAAAATCATTTTAAAACTATATAATTAAAGTTTATAGAAATTTCGGTAGCATTCCCTCTATTTTCGGGCTAACCCAAAAACTGGGAAAGTGCGCCATGATTTCCTGCAAATAATCCCAAACCAGGGAAACTAAATATTTTCCAACCAAAATAATATTAAACCCGAATCAGCAATAAGTTTCCGAAAATTTCGGAAACCCAAATAAAATCGGAAATTCCGATATAACATCAGAACTCTTTCCGAAGAGTTCTCAGAAACCCGAAATCAACAAACCATCCAAATATCACAGAACACTTGATCCAAAAATTTTCGAAACCACAAACGTAGCAGAAACTGAATTTTTTGAAGAAAATCTATGGACCAAAACTCATCATCGACCAAGACAGGGGACGAACTACTGTGATTAACAGAAGTTACCCAAAAATGACAGAATCTGAAGTATAGCCTCAGACTCGGAACGTGTCCAGCACTCGCGGACATCAAGAAAATCAGCGAAGCAGCAGATCTGGGTCGAGGCACGCCGGCCAAGTGGAGCCGGGGTCGCACGGGGATGTGGGAGGCCGGGAAATGGCCCGCCGGAAGATGCGCGCGCGGGACGCGGGGAGGCGCGCCGATCAGCGCTGCTAGAAGCGGCCAGAAGGTCGCTGTGGCCGGGGAAACGCGCCGGGGAGCGGGGTCCGGCGCTGGAGGAACGGGGTTCGGTCGGAACAGCCGCGAGGGGGTCGGGCCTGGAGGGCGCGCACGATCTGCGGAAGTCGCCGAGGGTTTGGTCGGAGCTCCGGCTAGGGCTCGGGTGGGAAAAAGAAGGGTTTGTGGAGGAAAAAATTGGAGTGTGGAGAGAGTTGGGTGAAGAGGAGGACTTATATAGGGAGAGGTGAGAGGAGTTACCAGGGAAAGGAAGACCAACGGCCGGAAGGGGAAGGATCGTCGGTTTTCGGTGGTTACAGGCGGTGGGGGGTCGGCCAAAACCGAGAGACTACGGTTCTCTCTCTTAAAGTAATGAAAAAGCTTTTAGCTTTTAAAAAGGTTTTATGGATAAGGCTTAAATGGGTTTGGTTTAAGTTTTTAATTAAAGAGAGATCAAAGGGTTTGGGTTAAACCAATATCTAAGTGATTTGTTTCTCCTACGGGTTGGGCTATGAAGACTTAGTCTTAAAAAAATTTTGGGCTAAACAATTGTTGTGGTTAAAAGAAATAATATGGAAAGACTTTACAAAAGAAAATTATGAATAAATTTTCTTTAGAAAAAATATAAATAAACTTTTATTTATATATTTAAATATTTTTAGTTTTCAAAATGAGTTCGGGTCTGAGCCTGACAATAAAAAATCCAAGTTTGAAAAATAATAATTTTAATCTAAGTAACATAATAAAAATTTACATGTTTTGATAAAATTTCCAGTTTTAAATAATTTTCTAAAAATGCAAATTCCTAAATTAACAATTAAGAATTAATTATATTAGCTAATTAAATTATAAAAATAATTTTCTGAAATTACGGGTTTCACAACCTTCCCTCCTTAGAAAATTTCGTCCTCGAAATTTAAAAGATAAGGTTAGGAATTACCTCAGGTCTCAAACAAATACGGGTATTGCTCCCGCATCTCATCCTCTCGCTCCCAGGTAGACTCGCCTGGGGAATCGTGCCTCCACATAACTCTGACTATGGGAGTCACTGAAGTCCTGGTCCTCTTCTCGCCTCTGTCCAAAATCGCCACTGGCTTCTCTGGTACTGTAAGACTCGGTCCAATCTCCAGCTCCGAGTGGTCCAAGATGTGACTCGGATCCGGAATGTAGCGTCTGAGCTGCGAAACGTGGAAGACGTTGTGCACGCCCTCAAGATTAGCTGGTAGAGCTAACCGATACGCCACTTCACCAATTCGGCTCAAAACTTGAAATGGTCCGATATATCTGGGACTCAGCTTCCCAGCTCTGCCAAATCGGATAGTTCCTCTGGTAGGAGAAATTTTCATAAAGACACTATCTCCTTCTTCAAACTCCAGTGGTCGACGACTGCTATCAGCCCAATGCTTCTTCCTGTCTTGGGCGATCCTGAGCTTGTCTCTAATTACCTTCACTTTCTCTGCTGCATCAGTCATCATCTCTGGCCCTAGTAGTACTCTTTCTCCTACGTCGTCCTATGCAAATGGAGTGCGGCAACGACGTCCATAAATAGCTTCAAATGGGGTCATACCAATGCTAGCTTGGTAACTGTTGTTGTAGGAGAATTCCACTAAATGCAAGTGATCCTCCCAAGATCCTTCCAATTCCAAGATGCAAGATCTCAGCATATCTTCTAGCGTCTGGATGGTCCTCTCAGATTATCCGTCAGTTTGGGGATGATACGCTGTGCTGAACTTCAGTTTTGTTCCCAAGCTGTCATGCAAACTCTTCCAAAAATGTGAGGTAAATCTAGTATCTCGGTCAGATACAATACTTACCGGTACTCCATGAATCCGGTAGATGTGCCGCATGTACAGTGCCGCCAACTTCTCGGTGGATAAACCAACCTTGAAGGGAATAAAGTGTGCCGACTTAGTCAGTCGGTCCACAATAACCCAAATGGCGTCATTCCCTCCTTGGGATCGAGGCAGTCCTGACACAAAGTCCATTGTTATATGCTCTCACTTCCACTCCGGAATGTCCAGCGGCTGTAGAAGTCCTGCGGGTCTCTGTCTGCTAGCCTTTACTTGTTGGCAAATCAAGCATCTAGCCACAAATCTGGATACATCCTTCTTCATTCCATACCACCAAACGATGGTACGCATATCCCGATACATCTTATTAGCTCCAGGATGTATGAAATACTGCGACTAGTGCGCTTCTTGCATCAACTCATTCCTCAGTTCGCCAGATGGTACACACAGCCTCGTACCATTCTTCAATGCTCCGTCACTGGCGATAGAGAAACCTTCAAGTGTTCCTGCCAGCACTTTATCTCTAAGTTTGCAAAGCGTCTCGTATTGAAATTGTGTCTCCTTGATTTTGTCCATCAAACTTGAACGCAATTGCAACTGCATCATGGTTGAGTCAGCTCCAGGTACATCAGGTTCTCGCCCCAGTTCCTTCATCTTCTTCTCAGGCAGTACAATCTTTAGACCAAGCTTCTCTATGTCCTCCAACAAGTGTCGCTCCTTGGTCAAGAATATCGCCACTAGGTATCGACTAAGTGCATCTGCAACCACATTAGCCTTACCCGGATGGTACTGCAGGTCAATGTCAAAATCTTTCATCAGTTCCAGCCACCTTCTTTGCCTCATGTTCAGCTCTTTCTGAGTGAAAACATATTTCAGACTTTTGTGGTTTGTATATATTTCCACTCTCTCTCCATAGAGATAATGCTTCCATAGCTTCAATGCAAAGATGACTGCAGCAAGCTCCAGGTCATGTGTGGGATAATTCTTCTCATGGTTCCGTAATTGCCTAGATGCGTAAACAATCACTTTTCCATTTTGTTGAAGAACGCAACCCAGTCCTTTTCCAGAGGCATCACTGTAGATTGAGAAACCACCAGTTCCTGCGGGTAGCGCAAGGATTGGTGCAGTGGTCAGCCTCTTCTTCAGCTCCTCGAATGCAGCCTGGCAATCTTTCGTCCAGATGAACTCTTCATTCTTCCGAGTAAGCTTCGTCATCGGTTCAGCAATTCTGGAAAAATCCTTCACAAACTTCCGGTAGTAGCCAGCCAAGCCCAAAAAACTTCTGATCTCAGCAACTGAGCTTGGGGTAGACCACTTCTCCACAGCAGCTATCTTCTTAGGATCCACCAAAATTCCTTCTCCTGTGACAATATAGCCAAGAAAATCCACCTTGTCTAGAAAGAATTCACATTTGGATAGCTTACCATATAACTTCTCTTTCCTCAAAGTTTCCAGAACTTTCCTGAGGTGCTCCTCATGCTCCTCTTCAGTCTTCGAATAGATCAAAATGTCATCGATGAAGACAACAACAAATTGATCTAAGTATTCATGGAAAATCTTGTTCATAAGGTTCATGAATACAGCAGGAGCATTCGTCAGTCCAAACAGCATGACCAAGAATTCAAACTGCCCATACTTGGTATTGAACGCTGTCTTGGAATGTCCTCCTTCCTGACCTTGATCTGATGGTAGCCGGATCTGAGGTCAATCTTCGAGAACACCTTGGCTCCACTGAGTTGGTCAAACAGGTCATCGATCCGGGGCAAAGGGTACTTGTTTTTGATTGTGATATTGTTCAGCACCCGGTAATCGATGTACGTCCTCACAGTTCCGTCCTTCTTGGGAACAAACAAGACAGGTGCTCCCCAGGGTGAAGCTCCGTCTCGAATAAATCCTAAAGCCTTCAGTTCATTGATCTGATCCTTCATCTCCTTGGCCTCCTTCGGGTTGACTCTGTAGCATCCTTTAGAAATAGGGGAAGAACCAGGGACTAGGTCAATGGTGAACTCTATGTCTCGGTCTGGGGGTAACCCGGGAAGACTATCAGGGAAGACATCCATAAATTCTGCTATGATAGGATGGGGAGGTCCGGATTCTTATGTGATAGAGGTGTAGGTAACACACTCCATATCCTCCGGAGTTTGAGAGATTTCAAACTCCGGCTCTCCAGGTGGGCTGAAGACTACACATCCTTTGTGACAGTCTATCAGCGCATACTGCTTACTCAACCAGTCCATCCCTAGGACTACATCATAGTTGGGTAAGGGCATCACAAGCAAAGGTGCTATGAATTGGTGACCTGATATGGTTATAGGGCAATTACAGGTCTCAGTGATGGGTAGAGGTCCTCCACCAGTCATGACTCTACAAATCTTCTTGCTAAAACCCGTATCTATGTGGTGTGCAGAGATGAATTTTGTGGATATGAAACTATGTGATGCTCCCGAATCAAATACAGCTAAGGCAGGATAGGAATGCACATAAATGAAACCTGCGATGACATCCGCTGTAGGTTCCTGCTCTGGCTCATGTTCCTCTGCTGCTAGGGCAAAAGCTCGCCCAGTCTTCTGTTGATGCTGCCCAAATTGTTGTTGCTGAGTGGGCAGAGGACCTTTCTGTTGAGTTGCTCCAATCCGATGGGCCGTCGAGGGATAGTCTTTCACTTGGTGGGTGGAAGACCCACAGACCAGGCAATGTCCTAGTCTCTTTCTGTAGATGTTTGCTTGATGCCCCAGCCTTTTACAATAGTCGCAGACAGGGATCTGCCTCTGAGGTGCCGTATCATTGTTCCTTGCCTGCTGGTTCTGCTGCTGGTGGTGGGAAGGCCGATTGTTGTTGTTGTTGGGCCTCTTCTGATTACCCTGGAAGTTGCTAGTTCCAGGATAATCCCTCTTTGAGCGAGCGGATTGGCTCTTCTCTATATCTTAGGCTCGCTCTAGAATCTTTTCATAGGTCTTAGCACCGCCTGAGATCACATGGGTGCGGATCTCCTTTCTCAGCCCATGTCTAAATCTTTCAGCACGATCATCAGGGTCAGCCACCAGGTTCTTGGCAAAATGACTGAGTTGGCCGAATTCTGCCGCATATTCACCAATAGCCATATTTTCTTGCTTCAGGTTCTGAAATTGCCTCTCCATCTCCCGCAACTCTGATTTTGGGAAGAACTTCCTCTTGAACAACCTCTTGAAGGTGTCCCAGTCAATCTGCCTATCCTGGAGTCGGGGTTCATTTCGATACCAGGTGCTTGCTACATTTTGCAGTTGGAGTCCCACTGCTTCAGCCTTGAGGTCTTCTGGAAGTCGAGCGACGCTTAGGAGACGCTCCATACTATCGAGCCATTCATCAGCATAGACGATTCCCTCGGTTCCCTTGAAGGGTCGAGGGTTCTGCTTCTTGAAACTCTCAATATCGCCCACCTTGGCAATATGATTCCCATTAATTAAATGGCCTTAATATTACATAAATTAATCCTTAAATTTATGTTTACCTTGGCAGGCCTTGGTTCCTGTTGAGCTGCTTCTCCTCTCTCCAGTGCAGCCATTGCCACGCTATGGGCATTCTCCATGCCTTCTCTCATAATTGTCGTCTGCTCGCGATGAGCTTCAGCTTGAGTTCTCTGGGCTTCTAGCACTCCTCTAAGCAGACCTATGAGGTCGGTGGGGTCCACAGGCACCGGTGGAGCAGCTGGAGTGGGCGAAACCACAGGGGGCTGCATCTCCGTCCGAGAAGATGATGGATCCGTCGTTGTATTATGGGGACGGTCGGCCAGCTGCCGAGGTGTAGGATCCGGACTTGATTGGGGAGGTGGGGTATGATAGGGTGAAGATACCCCATCGCCAGCAGGATTGGTATTGTCAGTGGCCATTCTCTGGAAGTTTTAGGATATAAACATAAGCAAGGTAGCCTATCTATAATCAAACAAAAATATTTACTTATAATATATTTCGGTCCTATGTTGTGACAAATTAATGTTCTAGTGTTCTAAATGTCTCTAGATAGGTTTTTCCTAAGTTGTTGATATAGACCTGCATGGGCCACCACTAAAAACATGTCACGACCATGTCCCAATTACTTGGAACGAATCGGATCATGCCCAGCCTGCACCGTTGATGAGACGGCGGCAGTAAGCTGTATCTTCCATATGCAGGTAATCAACAACTCAATCTAAATTTGCCACAACTTTTAATATTCGATAATTTAAAAACTTAAAACTTGTCCAATACAAAGTACAAACATAAACCACCAACTGAAATAACATTGTTTTTAGACAAAACTAACAACTGGAAAATAGCATCTAAAAAGCAACGTCATCATCAAATACGCCATCCTCAGGAAGCACAGCAGGGTATAGCTCCGGGTCATAGTAGCTACTAATCAGTAGCTCTGCATCCTCAACAGGACCTAAAAATATAGTCTCCAGTCAGGAGGGACCAAAGTACAAATTCATGATATTTTAACAATTGAAATTAATAATGGAATTATGCACTTTTAAACAATTTGAAATAAAAGATTTTCCAACAGTTAAAACAGTGAGATATGAATAGGTAATGAATATGACCGGATTGGGTTTGTTACAGTAATATCCTAGTGATATGGTATGGCTTATTCCCGTGTGTTTGAGGGGTAAGCTAATACAATCAGTTATGCTAATTGGATGTGGTCATATCCACTACACTACTCCCCCAATCCCCAATAGTTACAGTAGTTACAGTCAATGCTCTCAAAGAGAGTTCCGTGTTGTATCATGGTTTAAACTTGCATCGAAACAATTATTAATTAATTGCAATCTACCATAAAAATGTACTTGCCTCAAAAATAATTTGACTGGATGGGTCGATACGTCGGATTGGAAATTCAGATTCTTCCTTGAAATCCTACATTCGGAAACTTGTCTCAGAAAACTAAAATTGACAATGATGCTATACTAGTTGCAATCTCTAGTTGCGTCCTAGTCAATTTTAGTCTTGATTTAGCTAACACAAACAAAACGCTTATTTATTAATGCGTTGAAATTAAGAAATATCAATTTACATTTAATTTCGAGAAAAATTGTATTTATCGGTTTATTTGGAAAAACTTGGTATTTTATAATTATATAAATATAAAACTAAAATTTTCCATTTTAATGAGAAATACATGAATTTCTATTTTAAATTTACAACTTAATTGCTAAGTGACAAAACATTTATTATTATAATCTTTTTAAAATATAATAAATAATTATCATTTTTTATTTGTACGATCCCACGATCAAAATTATCCAGAAAATAAAAGAAAAATAAAATAAAACTAAGCTGTTACAATCTCACAACCAGAATAAGCTTATGCCCTTACAAACCAAATACATGAATTTAAATAAGAAAAGACAGTGTTAGTCTCTAAAAATCCTATAATTAAACTTAATAATAAATTAATAATTTTAAATAAAATTTATTTTAGGAGTCTCAGATATTGGTCCATTCTTCAAAAATAGCTAATGCCTCAACGTCCGGGCGAAACCGGTTTCGTTTGCACTTAGCCAGGGCCCATTGACCAATAAGGTCGTCGCCCAATAAATCCAAATATTTTGTATTTTCCAAAAATTATTTTAAAACTATATAATTAAATTTTATAGAAATTTTGGCAGCATTCCCTCTATTTTCGGGCTAACCCAAAAACTGGGAAAGTGCGCCATGATTTCCTGCAAATAATCCCAAACCAGGGAAACTAAATATTTTCCAACCAAAATAATATTAAACCCGAATCAGCAATACGTTTTCGAAAATTTCGGAAACCCAAATAAAATTGGAAATTCCGATATAACATCAGAACTCTTTCCGAAGAGTTCTCAGAAACCCGAAATCAACAAACCATCCAAATATCACAGAACACTTGATCCAAAAATTTCTGAAACCACAAACGTAGCAGAAACCGAATTTTTCGAAGAAAATCTATGGACCAAAACTCATCATCGACCAAGACAGGGGACGAACTACTGTGATTAACAGAAGTTACCCAAAAATGACGGAATCTGAAGTGTAGCCTCAGACTCGGAACGTGTCCAGCACTCGCGGACAACAAGAAAATCAGCGAAGCAGCAGATCTGGGTCGAGGCACGCTGGCCAAGTGGAGCCGGGGTCGCGCGGGGATATGGGAGGCCGGGAAATGGCCCGCCGGAAGATGCGCGCGCGGGACGCGGGGAGGCGCGCAGGTCAGCGCTGCTAGGAGCGGGCGGGAGGTCGCTGTGGCCGGGAAAATGTGCCGGGGAGCGGGGTCCGGCGCTGGAGGAACGGGGTTCAGTCGGAACAGCCGCGAGGGGGTCGGGCCTGGAGGGCACGTACGATCCGCGGAAGTCGTCGAGTGTTTGGTCGGAGCTCCGGCTAGGGCTCGGGTGGGAAAAAGAAGGGTTTGTGGAGGAAAAAATTGGAGTGTGGAGAGAGTTGGGTGAAGAGGGGGACTTATATAGGGAGAGGTGAGAGGAGTTACCAGGGAAAGGAAGACCAACGGCCGGAAGGGGAAGGATCGTCGGTTTTCGGTGGTTACAGGAGGTGGGGGGTCGGCCAAAACCGAGAGACTACGGTTCTCTCTCTCTAAAGTAATGAAAAAGCTTTTAGCTTTTAAAAAGGTTTTATGGATAAGGCTTAAATGGATTTGGTTTAAGTTTTTAATTAAAGAGAGATCAAAGGGTTTGGGTTAAACCAATATCTAAGAGATTTGTTTCTCCTACGGGTTGGACTATGAAGACTTAGTCTTAAAAAAATTTGGGCTAAACAATTGTTGTGGTTAAAAGAAATAATAGGGAAAGACTTTACAAAAGAAAATTATGAATAAATTTTCTTTAGAAAAATATAAATAAACTTTTATTTATATATTTAAATATTTTTAGTTTTCAAAATGAGTTCGGGTCTGAGCCTGACAATCAAAAATCCAAGTTTGAAAAATAATAATTTTAATCTAAGTAACATAATAAAAATTTACATGTTTTGTTAAAATTTCCAGTTTTAAATAATTTTCTAAAAATTCAAATTCCTAAATTAACAATTAAGAATTAATTATATTAGATAATTAAATTATAAAAATAATTTTCTGAAATTACGGGTTTCACAACAGAAGGTCAAGCAATTAAACCATTAGACAAAATAGGCAAGCATTATCCCAAGACCAGAGGGTCAAGCAATTAACAAATTAGACACAAGACATGCAAAGTTCAACAACAGTTTCGACAAATACAACAGTTCTGACACCAGACAGTCAATATTGACCTAAAATCAAATAGAAAATAGTAATTATATTAAGACAAACATATGATACAATGCCAAAACATTAGAGTTCAGAGACAATTTGAAACGAGAGGTTTTTAGTTACTACAATACAAATATTGAATCTAAAATCCTCCAAATTACTAAATCTTAAATCCCCAAATTTCTTCAAAAAAGAACCATATATTTTGACTTGACGTTGTGCTATGCGGTGTTCAATTTCAACTTCCAATAGGATCTCCTTCATGATATCATTGTCTTGTCCCGAAGAATTAGAAGCCCAATCATCTACTAGTTTCTTCTTCGTCTTTGAGGCCTTAATTTTTGCATCCAATCAATATATTCAAAACCTGCATGTTCCCTCTACACATATTAAAATAACAAATTATAATTGTAATCACAATTACACATAAATAATAATTGACTTTTTGTGAACAAAGTAAAAAAGTTTTACTTACACTAGTTGATGATGAAAGCAACAGAACTTTTGTCCTAAGATCATATGCATCTTCGATATTCTTATTTTACAAAAGCCGGCTTTGCAATGAAAAAATCGAAGTTCATTCTTCCAACACCGAAAATCACATCCATCATTATATGTAAATCAAAACAAGGTCATTCAAAAAAAAATTCAAACTTGCAAAAATCTAGAGAATGAACTAAAAAAAAAATTCATACCTCCTTTGCATATTTCAGAAATTTGCGACCATAATTCTAAGGGGTATTTGCAGTGAGTAATTTACACATAGAAATAACTTCACAATAACATGGGATCGTCGCAAGATCCCATTCTGATTCAGTTCCTTCATTTTGTGCAACTTGGAAACCTAAACTTGTTAGGACATTAGAATTTCAACATGCTAAACTAAACATTAGAATTATCTGCTAGTTTTGAAATAAATTTAAACAAAATTTGAAATACTTGTGTGGAATAGCCACATAATTTTCCAAATGAACAAACATAATTCAAATGCTAGCATGTATCTTGTTATTTAGCACCGAATTACTTCTAAAACTATCTAACATTAATTGAGTACCACATTAACAATTGCTAAATAAAATGATGCTTTGTATTCCCCTTAATTCTGGACTATTAGTCGAGGAAGAAGTGTTTATGTGAATTCAGTAACATCTCATTCAGTAAGGCATGCATCCACCACGGGACAAGACCAAACGTCGTAGTTTTTTTCAATAATCTATGTAGCTCCTTATGCTCAGAAGAAGAGGGGTTTGTAGGGGAAAAAAAGTATAAACCCTAATTTCAGAAATGAAAAGCCCTAATTTCAGAATTAAAAGTTTAAAGTCATGACCCTAATTTCAGAATCAACATAAAAACGGAACCCCTACTTTACAAATTTTAGTTTTTCCCTTGTTTAAAATTTTAGCTTCCCTTCGTTTCAGTTTTCCATCTACGATTTAGATAGAGGAAGTGAGTGAGAGTTCTAGAGAGAGAGAGAGAGAGAAGTACCCATAGTACCCATCTATGAGCCGTCAGCGTCGTTCGTTACCCATCCAAGGCGCTGTCGTCGTTGCCTTGTCGAGGGAATGGCTCGGAGGAAGAAGAGGTCTCTGAAAGAAATGATTTTCACTGTAAGAAGAGAGAGTCCGAGCTCTTTAGCCTAGTGGTATTAGAGCGGACACCAGGAGGGACCGGCAAGGTTCGAGTCCTCCAATTGTGTGTGTGAGTGGAATTTCAAAAAAAAAACTGTAAGAAGAGAGAGAAAGACAAGTGCCCATATATTAGGCCACATCATCAGCAACACATCAGCAGTTATATGTAGGTTGTAGCAATTTAGTTGTAGTCATAGCACTACTCTAGAATAAATGACCATTTGAAATATCCTCAGTGCAACATTTTTATGCTGTTTAAAAGTTCTTATTATAAAATTTTAAGATATTGGCTTAGAGTGATTCTTGGGCGTGGTTTGATCTTCATTATGAAAACCAAACATAAAGAAAAAAAAATAATATTTTTTTTTCATATGGATAAAAAATATATCTATATTATTATTATTTTTCCATTTTTTTATTCTTCTTACTAGACGGAGCCTAATAAAATGAGTTGTCGAAGAATTATTTAGAAAGTCGGTTGGGCTCACCATGAGCCTTAATTTTTCTCGGCTTTATCGCATGAGTTGAGAAAGTGATGGTTAGACATATGCTGAACTCTACCACACTCGGAAGAATATTTGACAGCTATGTTGGCAAAAACTTTCTTGTTTCGTTGGGTTAAGATATAGTTGAGGAAAAGTGTTTCATGGGTACAACAATCTTATTTACGTTTGCAGTCTCCAAGTTTTCATCTAAATATCCAAACATACACTACATAACAATTAAAATGGTGTCATTGTTCTGAAGTTACGATCAAGGGACCAACACTTGGATTGTGCGTAGGGGACACTCAACTAGTTTAGCCAAAATCATACTTTATATCCAACCCCCAATTCCTTGTTGAATAGACCAAAGACTTCTACTTCTCCATTTAATGCTTTTTGTCTTGCTTTCATGAAGAGTTTCTACTTTCTTTTAAATTTCATCAACATTAATTGAAAAATTAGTTAAGCTACATGTATCTGAACTTTATGATAGATAAAGGGTATACTTGGATTGATGATTAAGAGAGTTATATGAGAGGAAGTTAGCGAGGAGAGAAAAAAAAAAAAAATTCGTTTGGTTTGAGAATGAGAGTTTGGCAGAGGGAGTCATAAAGAATTAAGTGGAAATTTATTCTTCTTTTGTCCACACATTTTAACCCCCAAATCGAAAGGTTAAGGATGAGAAATGAGAAATTTTGTCTAAAAAGACATATATTCTTTATTTATCCTATAACATATATGGTTTATTTTTCAACATGCAGTACCGTAGCTTATAAACAGTAGAAGCTTATAATTCTTATGTTACTTAATTTTATTGTGTTTGGATTCTACTTATTTTCTTTATATGCGTATCAGATTTGTTGCTATTATTTTTTTAAAGATATTTTGACAAGTTTTAGTTAAAATTTAATCCAAATTCATGCCATATTTAATAAGAATATTTTCGTAAATAATACATTTTTATTAATCTTTCTCTCATTCAAAACCTCCAATATAATCAAGAGTTATTAAACGCATCCCACTTAACTCTCATTCCAATCCAAATAAGATTATATGTATTGACTCCCCTCCTCCTCGTTTAACTTTTTTTTACTTAATCTCACTTAATTTTGCTTATTTTCCTCCCTCGATCCAAGCAGACCCTAAAGTCTTTCAATGTGGTTTCTAGATCGTACTATAGAATACCTCAAATAGGGTCACACATCTATATTCATGGTACTCCCATTTTGGTATAAATTCATATCTTCTACAACTTCTCGTGCAATATCATGCTGCTAATGATTATTATATAAGAATTTGGTATTTATAAAAAACAGCCAGTAGCATCCGTATCCGAAAAGATTCAGTCAAGGATTATCTGACCTAGTCTTTTTTTTTGGGAACTGCTACGTTGTCCGCGGTTTGTAACCGCGAACGTGACCGTCGGCCGACGTGACGGTCGGCTATTGGTCCCCTAGTCTGGGTGGGACTCAGAGATAGGGATAGCAGGCGGACAATAGTTGACCGCCATATCGAACATCAATGAGGAGGAGGAGGAGGAGGACACCTCCCCATCAAGCCTCCATTGTTGAACTGTTTGGATGAAGCCATGTTTGTGGACACGAGATCCATTGGAAGGTGCATAGAGGAGAATTGCCAGTCAACATTGGCAACTAGAAGGACCTAGTCCATTTGTTTGAACTTGGCAACGGCAAACACAAATATTCAATCATTAGAGGAGCCACATTGCAAACCACCATTTGATGTTGAGTGCAGCCCTTTAATTTCTTCCACCCAAATTGCAAGTAACCAATAGAATATTGTCAGAGCATGTCCCCAAAAAAAAAGGGCACAAAGTTTAGCTGCAACTGTGGAATCAATGAATGGATATATGCTTTTATTCCACAAAGGAAAGAATAAGAAATAAAAAAAAAAAAAAAATCAAGCCAACTGTGCTTCCACTTGCACACAATCTCAATCCTAACCTTAAAGTACACCCCAAGTATTGTCCATCTTGGTCAAAACAATCCCAACTCAAAAAGTCCCACCAAAATTTGGTTGGAGAGGAAAAAATAAATAAATAATTGGACACACAAAATTTCGGTTAAATGTTGAAGGAAAAATATAATTGAACACACATGAAGTTAACTCTTGTCATTTCTCTATCAAGGCTCCTAGTTTAGTTAAATGTTGAAGGAAAAAGTTGGATTGAAAGGCTAGTGAATTCATCCTTCAATGGCCGGACGATTATGTTTCATCATGTATCCATGGAGAGTTCGACAAAAGCCTTGTGGAATAAACTCCATTCTATAAGAACAGAAGACGACTTGTAACAAGGTATTTTTTATTCACCAACTCGAAGTACGTGGAGGGTGTCTAGATGGCACAACATCTGAACATTAAAATGCAATTGTATAATAGAATTGAGTTTGTAATATATTTGAATTACAATTACATTACCATGTTTGATTGTAATATGTAAATATTTGGTTTACCATCTAATGTATTTGAATTTGCAATCTATTAAAAAAGTTTAAAAATAAAATATTTTTAAATTGAAGATTTTTTTTAGAATTATTCTTTTAAGAAATTTAAAAAAAATTTAGAATTTTTTTGTTAAAATATTTATTTTTTAAAAGAAATAAAATTACTATAAAATATCAAAAAAGTAATCTCTTTAAAAATAATAAAATAGTTAATGAAAAATTAAGCAAATATGAAAAATAAAAGAAATATATAAAGAAGATAAAAAGTAAAATAAATAAATAAATAAATAAATAAACAAAAATATAAAAACACAAAATGAAAATGTAAAAATAAAAATAAAAGGAAGAAGTATTTTTGTGTGTTTTAAGTTGTAGTGTAATCTCAGTTACATGAGTTTTATGATGGAATAAGTTCTAAAAGAAAGTTTATAATGTAATCAAATTTGTAATATGTTACATCTAATATTTTTTGTGCAACCAAATACTTGAATTAGATTTATAATATATACCAATTATATTCGATCTTGGCTATGTTGAACTGTGTGGATCTATCAGTCGGTTCAGACAATGGATCATTACAGTAAGGGGATATTTTTGATCCTACTATTTGATCAATCCTATCACCACGAAATGCTCAGTGGACGTTTTTTTTTTTTTTTTTTTTTTTTTTCAATTTTTGTACTTTTGTGCCAACCGATTTTTGCTATTTTGAACTGTTTGGATTTATCAGTCGGTTCAGACAACTACTCATTATAGTAAGAGGTTTAGTTAGATCCTACTGTTTGATCAATCATATTGCTTCTAAGAGCTCTGTGGATTTTTTTCTCAGCAAAATTTATCCAACGGTAAATTTTTTCCTAAATTTGCACATAACAGAAAAATGTTTGCAAAAATTACCAGAAACAGAATCCGACGCTACTGTAACTGGCGCCAAATATATAAAAAATTATTTGCACCAGTAAAACTTGCGTCAGATTTTTTTTTTTTTAAATTATAAAAAATTTCGACGCTAGTGACACTGGCGCCAAACAATTAAAAAAAATGTTCGACTCCAGTGGAACTGGCACCAAATTTAAAAAAAAAAAAAAAAATTTGCGTCAGTGAAACTGACATCCAAACTAATAAAATAAAATAAAATATACGCTTGGTGCAAGTGAAACTGGTGCCAGGTTTAAAAAAGAAAAGAAAATGGCCGCATATCTTATTAGAATGGTTGCGTATCTTATTAGGATGGTAGAATACCAACTGAAGAATGATCTCCGCTATATTATTTTTCCTAATAACATTCCAGCAAACATGTATGTGAACACAGAGCTTTACTATGCGTAAAACCAAATGTATACTCTTACAACAGCCACGTGTCTGATTTCGATTGGAGGAGGGGAAGAATTAGCGGGGTCGGATGGAGCCCAATATAAGAGGAGATGAGAGTGGAGGTGAGATCCGATGGGACCCATGCTTAAGGGGGGTGAGAAAGAGAATTTGATAGTAGACTTAGCATTTTACTATGGGAACACATCAACATTAAAGGTTGCATATCTTATTTAATAAGGATGGTCGCATATCTTTAGGTCCTTTGATACTGAAGAATGGTCGCATATCTTTATGTCCTGATGAACCACATGTTGCAACTTGTAAGTACAATTTGGTCAGATACACTGATACAGACTTTGAGAAACAAGTATCAACTAAGATTATTTTTCTTAAGTGTCACTGGCGTGAAGAATTTGAAAAAAAAAAACTAATATAAAATTTATTATTATCATATACAAAGTTTTCTGTTTATCAAATTTAAATTAAATTATTCATTCAGATTGGATTATTATTTTTAATAAATGGATAAGAAAATAAAGTTTGCTATCGTTAATAAGATAATCAGTTATCATTGAAAATAAGATAATTTTATACAATCGATAATGATAATTATTCGTATGGATAATTAAACTATTCTGAATGGATAATTAGAAATTTTATACAATAGATAATAACGTTTTTTTATGCATTACTTATTGTCCAATCTAAATGAATAATTTAATTTAAATTTGAAAAATATATAACTTTACGTATGGATAATAACAAATTTAATATTTTCTTTAAATATTTAAAAATATAGGATTTTGTGGCTAATATCATGGATTTTGTGGCTAATATCATGGATAAAGAACTAATTTTTGTCCACAATAAATTTGTTTATAACTAAATAAATTTTACATTAATTTCAAACTAAAAAAATTTTGAACAAGATTTATTCAATTAATAATAATATATTTTATATTGATTTTTCCCCCCAAAAAAAAGAAAATTAGAATTTTGAGTCTAGTTTGTAAATAAATATCTTTCATGTATAATAACAAATTTCGTATTGTTAACAAATTTTATAACTAAGTAAAATTTACATTGATTTTTAACTAAATAAATTTTGATCAAATTTGATAAAATAAATAATAAAAAAATTATATTGATTTTGTTTTTATAAAAACCAAAATTAGGATTTTGAAACTAATTTATAACTGGATATCTTTCATGGATAAAAATAATTTTTGTATTGATAATAACAAATTTTATAACTAAATAAAATTTTACATAATATTTTTTATCTAAATACATTTTGATTTTTTTTTAAATGGATAATACAAAAAAAATATTTTTTCTAAAAAAAAAACCAAAATTCTGCAGGTCCATATATTTTCTGTAGTGTTATTCCTATTCAATGAAAAAAAAAAAAAAAACAAAAACAAAAAACTGAAGTGTAGATCCTGTGGCCAATTTCTATGGTATAATGTTTGGACCGGTATTTAAAACATGGGCATTCGACATAGGAACACATTAAGCTAATAATGCTCCTGAGTAACACCTGCCACCAAACCCTTCGCTTTAAATCCCACATAAATATCTCTTTTTTTCCCTATTGCTCAGACTTTCTCGGATTCCTCAACTGCATCGAGAAGATCGGAGGAGGAGAGAGCGAATTTGGCCGAAACCCTAACCCTAATCTCTTGATTCCTCCAACTTTGAGTAAGTCGAAGAATTCCTTTTTTGTTTCTAGTGGATTCTCTGCATAAAAAACTCTCCCATCTCTAAAAAAATCGTAACTTTTTGGTGCTGGTACCTCTTAGTTGTTGATTTTAGGCACTTTTCTTGCTTTAATTCTCGGAAAGATTCAATCTTTATACTTGTTCAACCTATATTTTGATGTGGGCATTCCTTAGTTCTTGATTAGAGGCTCTGGGCATACTCTATTTCTCGGTTATTTTTTCCCCAACCTTTAGATATATTTGAACCTAATTTAGAAGGGAAAAAAAGGAGTATCTATTGATTCTTGATTTAGAGACTTTGGGCATCCTCGAATTCTTGTAAAAGTCTCATCTTGACATTTATTTCACCATTAAATCCCAAAAATATAATGTTTTCCGCCATGGAATCCCTAAGCTACCATGGCTCATGGTTCCCCACCTTCTTGGCGACCTTCTGCCTCATATACATCACGGGCTACTTCCTAGTTTTCCGCAACTGGAGCCCGAAGCACCGCCCGGAAGCCTCGAGCTGCTTCATATCCCTATCCCACGGCACCCCCGCTGCCTTCCTCGCCGCCGCTGCGATCCTGGCCCACCCCGTCCGCTGCTTCGCCGCCCCCAACTCCGAGCCCCAGAACCTCGTGCTTGACTTCAGCATTGCCTACTTCGTCGCCGACCTCCTCCACCTCGTCCTCATCGCCTGCGACCGCGACTACCTCTTCATTGCTCACCACCTCGCCACGCTCTTCGTGTTCGTCACCTGCCGCTACATGGTCCTCCACGGGGCGTTTGCGATCCTGGTCCTCCTGGTGCTCGCGGAGGCCACGAGCCTGTGCCAGAACGTGTGGACGCTGGCGGGCCTGAGGAAGGCGGAGTGGGCGTTCGCGGAGGATGTGTACAGGGTCCTGTCCCCGCCATTCTACATCTTGTACACTCTCATGAGGGGGTTTGCCGGGCCGTGGTTCTTCTACAAGATGAGCGCCTTTTACCTGAGCGGCAAGGGTGGCGATGTCATCCCCATGTGGCTCGCGGTTGCGTGGATTGTGGTGGTGGGCGGGGCCATCTCGGTGAGCATCCTGTGGATTTCGAACCTCTGGGTCAAGCTGTACGCGGAGAAGAAGGGGAAGGGCGATAAAAAGGAGAGGTAACATTGAGATTTAGGCAAAGGATAAAGATGTGGTGGTGGAGACTGCAACGAATTGCGACGGTCAAATTGTCAATACAACACTGGCTGACGGCCTTCGTCAGCAAAGCCTTGGTCTGTAAGTGAAGGTACTGAAAGGTCATCTGGCATGTACTCAATGGATATATACGTATATACGTATTTCAGATTCATTAATCCTATATAAAATTCTATATCTTTCTAGTTAATTGTTCCAGTATGTTTATGTGCATCTTTTGATAGCATTCTAGTTGTAGCCAAGTTAGCTTCATGTGTTTTCATAGTTTGATTAGTTGATGAATCTACTACGAAAAGAATAGTTCCTGGAAAAGTAAGCTAAAAATAGCTTCATAGCTCAATCTCATTATCATGTAAACGAATTCCCTATAGTAGTATGATTGCAACACATTTTCTGGACCCGACTGTAAGTTATAACAAGTTCCTGCATTCTTTTGCAGTCATCTTAATATGAAGAAGTAATTCTATAGGCAATCCTTGATATTCCATGAAGGAATGTTTCTTTTCATAAGTGTCTAGCTGCTAATTGTCGTTTACATGTCTCTCTCTCTCTCTCTATCGTGATTATCTGCCTCTTGTACTGAAGTGAGTCAGACTTGTTCTATGACTGATAGGTGGGTCAGGTTTGCACTCTAGACCTGGTCCACATACCAGGCATTGTGCTTGCGGCATGCTCAAGCAGCATTTCTATTAGTGCCATGTTTTGACCCCTTGTGTTTGAAAATGGAGTGTGGATGATAGAGGAGGAAAACGAAAGTGGCAATTGTTTTTTCTTTTCTTGTCTGAATAGTTTTCTTCTCCATTCCAGTTATTGGTCTTCTTCAAGACCTACCTGTGATTGCTTCGGACTCGGAAATCTTAATGCCTTTAGTAGAACAGAACCAACGCAGGCTCTGCTACTATGAAATATTCACTCATCTTTTAATTTTCTTGGCATATCCAAACACGTGAAAAGAAAATCCATTTCCTTTCTGCAAACCAAACGAGGCCTTAAATCATAGTCAGAATTTGATTCGTCTTTCTCGTATGTATATGGGCCAAGACGATAAATGCCACATTTTACAATTAGAAGTTATATTTGCCGCAATTTTATGATTACAATTCATGTCTCATTTTGGCATGGGAAGCAATTGGGGAAAAGGTTGAGTTACCTGGAATTCTTGCTTTTGCAAGGCACAAGAAGCAATTGGGGAAAAAGTTGACTTATAATGGAGCTCATGCTTTTGCAAGGCAGAAGCATATACTGTCTGATATTAATTTGTAGAGCTTGTTTCTCTTTATACGTCTTTTTCTTAACAATTGAGTTCACAGTTATTCTTACGACAGTCTTTGTTTCTAGTAGGTGGATTACAGTTGATAGTTGAGCCTCCTAATTGAATACATAACACGATTACTTGGCTCAGTTAGTTGGTAAAACCCTATTGGTCCATGTTCAACTATATCCAAATCAATTTAACATGTCATTTTACATTCAAAATGTCAGACTAAAATTCTTTGGTGGTTATAAAAAATCCTACTAACTAAGCTTCCAAAACTCATCTTTTCTTATTAGATTATATATAAAATAAGCAAATAATAGAACTATGTATTTGTCATTTTTAGTAGTGCAGTTTACTTTTTGAATGATCTTATCTTTTATTTTTGGCTAATTTGCAACTTGATACGCTCAACTATTACTGTTTTTTATATGGATACTCTAAATTTTTTAATGAGCAACTTGATACCATCAACTATTGGATATTTTCAATTTCATATGCTAAAATAAATTCCAAAACTATCCTTGCCCCCCTCCTCCCTCTCCTCTTTTCCTCTTTCCGGCGATAACCCTCCGGCAGTGCGGCAGCCGGGACGGCGGAATGAGGGGTATTAGGAGGAAAAAATTAGGGGTATCAAATTGTTCATTAAAAAAGTTTAGAATATCAAGTTAAAAAATAACGATAGTTGAGGATATCAAGTTACAAATTAGTTTTTAGGCTTAATTGCTACTTGATATCCTCAACTATTACCGTTTTTCAACTTGGTACCCTAAACTTTTTTTCGTAACAACTTGATACCCGGATATTATTTTGGACAAAAATGTCCATATCCCTAACCCCCCTCCCCCCTGCTAGCTTCGCGCCCCCCTCTGCTTGCTCCGGCCGCAGCTCCCCCCCCCCCACCCCCCCCTGCTCGCTTCAGGCCACCCCCTCCCCCCCCCCCCCCCCCTCCCCCCCTCTCGCTCTGGCCGTCCGCCCGCTCCCGTCTCTCCCCTAGGGCTCGGCAGCGGGAGGAGGGGGGGGCTGGGAAGGGGGGTGCGGTGCGGGAGGCGGGGCAGGGGTTGGCCGGAAGCGAGGAGGGGGGGGTGCGGTTGGCCGAAAGCGAGGAGGGGGGGGGGGGGGGGGGGGGGGGGTCCGGCCGGAGCTACCAGGGGGGGGGGGGGGGGGGTGGCTGGAGTGGGGGAGGGGGTGAAGGGATAAGGGCATTTTGGGGTTTTTTAAATGTTAGGTATTAAGTTGAAAAAAAAAATAGTTGAGGTATCAAATCTGTTACGAAAAAAAGTTTAGGGTATCAACTTGAAAAAATGTGATAGTTGAGGGTAGCAATTAAGCCTAGTTTTTATATTATTTGTAAAGGTTCAGCTATTAGGAACATGAGGTGGATAACTATGAGACAATAGTAGAAACCATCAACTTGGTCCTTGTTCCGTGAGAGAAAAGATTGTTGTCTTTGTAGCCACGGTGGAGACTTATCTAGCTTCTTGTCATCTTTCTTTTTCATAATTATATTCTTATCTACATTATTAGCTTCTTGTCATCTTTCTTTTTCATACGCACATGACATGGCCTGGGTGCTTTGGGTGATAAGAGAGAGAAGGAAAAGGAAAAAAAAAAGGTACTTCACCGTATAGCTATTTTTTTTTATATAAATAGGTTTTTTTTTAGGGGTACCACCACTTCTACTAAGGGACAGTCCAATTTTTTTTGAAAAAATTACAAGTTTGTCATAGGTTTTTGTTACTAGGGGGTAGCCCATAATTCACTATAAAAGTCAAACTTGTTTTATTTCTTCTCTCTTTCTTCCTCTATTACTTCTCTTCCTCCACTCTTTTTTTCTCCTCCTCATAGAAACCTAGAATTAACCTAACCTAGGTGAAATTGTCTCCCCCACCTAAATTTGTTAAAGATTTTTGGTAAAATATCTAGTAATAGTGTCAATCACTTCTCCCATTTATTTGTAAGTCGTCGAATTTATTTTTGTGTAATATTTTAACCTAAATTTTACATATAAAAGTTGAATTTTGTATTTAATGTAGAAAGAAATAGAAAATGGAACAATCCGGACCATCAAATGCTGGATACTCTCCTCCCACAACGTCCGAAGAATACTTTGATGCATCGGAAGCCCTCGTGGTAACTACACTTTAACTTTATTTCGGATAAAAAATCGGACTTTGACACAGAGGACTGCCACTTCTCTGGCAGTCCCTCTCATGGATTTGGACTGCCAGGGATGTGGCAGTCCTATATATGTGAGGGACTGCCACATCTCTGGCAGTCCTATATATGTAAGGGACTGCCACATCTCTGGCAGTCCTTTTTAATTTAATATGCTTACATTTTGGCTTTATGTAGTTGTTTAGTTTTGACTTTTAACTTCTATTGTAGGAGTGCCACATCTCTGCCGGCTATTTATGTGAGAGGACTGCCACATCTCTGTCGGCTATTTATTTGCCAATAGGTACATGATACCTCTCGTATTTTTCTCGATGGGTATTAGAGAAACATTCTTTCCGATGTGCGCTCCTCCGTCGGACCACGGACATTCTAACATATGTACTATAGGTCAAATCGGTGATCACTTCGTCATACTAAAGATGATCGGTCATTCTCTGATTCCTCCACCTTCAACAATTTGGTACAAAAGAGCACCGGTCGAAGCCAGAGCTTGGACCACACCTTTCGCTGATCAAATCGACCATTGTAAGAAGTTGTTGAAGTTTGAGGAGCCAAGAGACTTACCTGCTGACCACTGTGACGTCGAAATCGACTGAGTATCAATGTGTTATATGGAGGACCACTTTTGTATACATTTTGACATTTTGGTTATAGAGGACCACTTTTGTATACATTAAACTATGAAATATGAAGTCCAATATATGTTTCTTACTTTTATCCATGTGTTATATGTGTTTTATGTGCTTATATGGGTGTTATACATGTGTGTTTTGTGTGTTTGGCTGAATATTATACATGTTTTACATGTGTGCTAAAAAACATCAGATGATTGCCACACCCAGGGCAGTCCTTCACATGTGTTGGACTGTCCTGGGTTTGGCAGTCCTAGCTGAAATGTTCTGTGACATGTGAAGGACTGTCCTAGGTGTGGCAGTCCTAGATAAAATATTCTGTGACTAGATCACAGAACATTTCAGCCAGGACTGCCACACCCAGGGCAGTCCAACACATGTGAAGGACTGTCCTGGTTGTGGCAGTCCTAGATATAATGTTCCCATCAAATTTGTAGGTTATGTTTCACAATTCCAACAAAATATTATGGCCAAATGTCTAACTGACATCCTCTCTCTAAGTCTGTGATTTAGCCAAGGATTTATGGAGAAGAAATGGGTTCCGCTGTAAATCTAGGAGGTCTTGGTGGTGGTCAGGAAACCATAGCAGAAACGATCATTCAGGTTAAGGTCGATCAACCAAGGAGTAACCCTCAAAACGTCTCCTAGATTGAGAGTTTAGAAGAAGGGGCAAGATGGTAGGACCGCTCGCTGGGAATGTTATTTATCTCTGAAGCACTGATAGTAGCCTAGGGAGTTGACTTTATATCAGAAGTGCTGATATTATCATAAGGAGTTCCATCACATACACATTTCTGATATATCAATAGCTCTTTGACGAAAGAAGCACAAAGTGAAACTCCAAACGATTTCTTTCATTGCATTTATGGCCGGATATCACTGAAGTCTTGGGGAATTAGTACCCTCTGATCATGAAATGTGCACACAAAATGTACTCTGCAAGTTATAGGTGATGATGGTGTATAGCTAAACACAGCAGTAGAATTCATGCACAAGCTACTCCTTGTCATCTTCTATCACTTTTCTGTTTTCATCTAGGACTGCCACACCCAGGGCAGTCCTTCACATGTGTTGGACTGCCCTGGGTGTGGCAGTCCTAGCTGAAATGTTATGTGATCTAGATCACAGAACATTATATCTAGGACTGCCACACCCAGGACAGTCCAACACATGTGAAGGACTGTCCTGGGTGTGGCAGTCCTAGATGAATAGCCCTGTACAGAACATTTCAACACAAGTATCCAACACATATCCAACACAAGTATTTGTTTTACACAAGTATCTAACACATATCCAACACAAGTATTTGTTTTACACAAGTATCCAACACATATCCAACAGAAGTTTTCAACACAAGTATCCAACACATAACCAACACAAGTATTTCAACACAAGTACCCAACAACATGTTCGAGACCCAAAAATATCAACATCCAAAAATATCAACATCCAAAATATCCAACTTCAAACAATCAAACAACAACAAGTTTGCAAAATATTCAACATCATACAATCAGACATCAGACAATCATACTACATATCATGGCGGGCCTTCGAACGAGACTCCGCATTACGCATGAATGGGAACTCAACCTCGTCGTCGATGCGCTCAAGCTCGTTGGCGACCAAGACACTAGTGTCGACCAAGACACTAGTGTCACTTTGGCAAGCGCTCCGAAGTGTCTTGGCGCGCCGGTTCAGAAATTGTAATCGGACGCTCAAGAGGACGTTCCGCGCGTTCCTTCCGCTTTGACGCGATGTGGCGTATTCTTTTTGGTGCGTCCGGAGGACTGTTACCCCTATAGAACAATGGATTGTGCGACCGTACAGTTAATAAATAATGCAAACTAAAATAGAACTGTTACCCCCTATCCCCCACCCCCAGATCACAACTAAAACTGAGTACAGTAGGACTGCCTGGCATGTGGCAGTCCACATGTAAACAAGGACTGCCACAGTCCTGACAGTCCTCTATTGAAAGAGGAATGCCAGGACTCTGGCAGTCCTTGTTTACATGTGGACTGCCACATGCTTGGCAGTCCTACTGTACTCAGGGCCGACAGACGAACGACTCGCTAGTTTGTCGTTTTCTAGGGTTAGGGTTTGAAGAAAAATTGTGGGTTTGTCGTGTTCGAAAATGCCATTCATAAACCCTAAAGACATTCTAAACCTAAATTATCAAAAGTTTTTAGAGAATTAAAACTATTCTAGGGTTTCGAATAGAATGTAGAAAATTATAGAAGAAATTAGGGAAGAACGTACCTAGAATCCGATTTTTTCGACCTGCGTGTCATCTCGTCGAATGTAGGAGTGTTCTTGAAAAAAATTTGGTGGAGGAATTAGGATTAGAGTGGTGGAGGAGAAGAGACTAGGGTTTTGGGAGAGGGAGAGAGAGCTCTTCTTTTTTTTTTTTTTCTTTTGAAGGAGAGAGAGAGAAAATTGGGGTTTGGGAAGGAAATGAGAGTTTGGGGGGTTGGGTTGCCCCCTAGTAAAATGTGGGCTGCCCCCTTGTAAAATCTCCACTTTTTGGGCTGCCCCCTAGTAGAAGTTGTGGTGCCCCTAAAAAAAACCTATAAATATAACTGATGTAACTCCTTCATAAATGGTTTCTTCATGATGTCTATGAATTGTTGCTCCTGGAGTAACAAAATAGGACGCTGATCTTATAACTAAAGAGTCGATATCAATAATTAAAATTTGACATGATTTTTTTATGTATGATCCATCTTGAAATAAACATATTGTCACAAAGAAATTGCCAAAAGGCTCACTATTATTGTCAATTTATACGATAACCATATGAGTAGAGTGCAGATTAAGGCTTGGGGTTTGTATCGTAAATGAATTGGTAATGTAATATCGTTATAATTATATTATCATGTTTGGTAGGAACATATAATAAATCATGAGATGTGATATCAGTTCCATTCTAACGTGTGATTTATCATATAATGTAATAAAAATAATCATGCCAAGTCCTTTCAGAAATTGCTATTGTGACATATCAGTTACAATTAGGACTAGCAATGCGAAGTCAAAAGCGTAAATTGTGCAAGGAGTCACCCTTGTGTCGTTAGAATATGTCGCTATATAAGTGACGTTGTAGAGACTTCGTCTATAGTCACAATTAATCTTCAATCATGCAACCCACAACTTAAATTGTTTTGGTAAGCACCACTAACTTGTCTTGGTAAACACTACTTTCTTCGCTATACAACACAAGACAATTAATCTTCAATCATGCTCTGACACCGACATCGCTTCTTTACTTCCTCCGCTTTGACACCGACATGGTTCCTCTACCTCCTCCTCAGCCAGATGCCATCCCAATCGGGCCATCCCGACCTCCTTCACCTCCTCCCCCGTCTTTCCAGCACTATATCAAGTATATGCTCTTCCTCCATTCTCCAGTCCAACGCCATTCGAGTTTGCCGTCTAATTTTGGGCAGAAATTTAGTTTTTTTAATGCCACATTTTGTATCTATTTTGAGTCTATATCCCAATTTGAATGTCTGCGTCTATGCAACCAATATAGACAAAGAAACATGAATTTTGTGTTTGAATGTCTGCGTCTATGCAACGCCATCCGAGTTTTTTTAATGCCACATTTTGAACTAGGACTGCCCAATTTTTTGGACAGTCCTTGTTTACAAAAAGTTTTAACTAGGACTGTCCAGTACTCTGGCAGTCCATAATGTATGAAGTAGGATACTCAATTAAGTAGGATGCTCAAACGCAATATGATACTTATACGACATTAAGTATTCAAAACATATTACAACAAACTGTTGGTGTTCAACAAAAGCGACACACAAATTGTTCAAACAAATACAACAAAGTCATTTTTTTTCATGACGCATCTTAGTGCGTCGTTCGTTTTCGAGAAATGGATAGTCCGATGCGATGTTCTGCATCTGGTTAGCAACGTCCACATAGTTCTCTCATTGGTTTCACCGACTACGTGACGTTGCCACTCAGTGAAGAAGTAAGAGCCCCAACGGTAGTCCGGCGGGACATAGGTTGATGCTTTGGTCCCTTTTGAAGAAGTCCTCAAATTCAATGTGCTCGGTATAGTTTGCACGTAGCCAAACTGACGAAGCACTCTGTCTGGCATGTGAGGCTCCTCAATTTCATGACAGGATATCAGACCTTGAAATAGTGAAACTCCTTGCAACGGACAAGAACTATTTCGAAGATCCCGATATGGATGTCAAATAATCTACATCATAGTATATGTAATCAAGACTTAAGAAGTTAGTATTGTTTCACTAGAATGAAATCATAAGTAAATGATAATTCAAGTTAGCATTGTTTCACCTCATTTTCGTTCATATCTTCAAGTGCGACACGCAGGGAAGCCAAAGTATGCGGATGTCTGCTATCTATCTTAACTGGATTCCATTTACACATCCTAGGTAGCTGCTCATCGTAGTCTTTGTTAAGAGTAGCCCTCTTTAGCGTCGGAAAATGTTCGTATATCCATGCATGTACATGAAATGTAGAATAAAAACATATTAATCGACCTAATTTGATATAAACTATAAACAAAGTACGATTTAATTGACTCACATGGAGCAGAGTTTGGCAACCAGCTATAGTCTTCGATCCGACTCGAGATGCAGCTCCAAGTTCGCGGTAGAGACAAGCTAGTATATCGCTTCCAAAGGATATTTGATCCACAGTGCCTAAGTTCATAAAATTATTTACATATTTGGCGTGAATCGAGGTTCCGGACTTGTCCGGAATGCAGACGGCTCCCAAGATGAAATACATGTATGCCCGGACCGCTACATCGTCGTCGTCGTCGTCCTCATCGTCATCTTCATCGTCCTCATCGTCATCATCATCAATGCATGTATTCCTCAGAAAACTCAAAAGAACTCCGTACAACTTCTTAAATTTGGGGAGATTGACAAAATTCTCTGCCTCAATAACTACTATTTTCAAAAGTCAATTTACATCTAAGGTAATAAACATGCCAGATCCTTCCAAATTTGGTAAGATATGTGGTTAGGCAGAGACTTCAATAGTGAGCAACCGATTGGGCTCACTTCCCGATCAGCTGTAGCAGAAGCGGCCTTCTCGTGAGAAGGTCCGGAACCATCGTCCCCTCCTTTATGAACAATAGCCAAATCATCATCGAAGGAGGAAGAATCAGGGCGAGTCTTCTGTTGTTTCGATTTACTTGCAACGCGTTTGGTTCCACGTGTTGTAGTCTGAGTGGGTGCCTCCGGTTCTCTTATCGTTATTGGTTTCTCGCGAACCCGCTCAGCTTCACGTGCCTTCCGCTCCGATGCGGTAGGACGTTTTCTTTTAGGCTCGACGTCAACGTCCTTCGTCTTCGGATTCGGCTCGTGACTACGAATATTTAATATCAATCGAAAAATACTTAGCAAACAACAAACAATAAGTGCAATGCAGGACTGCCCATATTTCTGGTAGTCCTGTATACTGTTAGGACTGCCTAAAACTGTGACAATCCACTTGTACAACAAGTATACCACAGGACTGCTGCACTTTTTGGCAGTCCTAGATGTATAAAGGACTGCCACAAAGTGCGACGGTCCTAAGTTATACTTGCTGTACAAGTGGACTGCCACAGTTTCAGGCAGTCCTAACAGTACATAGTGTAGGAACCCTAGAAGGAGTTGAATAGGGTCACGCTAACTAATCAAGCACTTAGCACAAGCTAATGGGCAATTTAAAAATATAACTACAAGAGAAGAAGCAATAACAATACCGACACACGATATATCCTGGTATCCTTCCAAGAGGCACTCCAGTCCCGGAACTCTCTCCGGCTTTAATCCACTATTTGAGTAAATAGTTACACACGAGTTTGGATCCGAAGAACTCGCCAACTTCTTACACGAGAGCTTTAATCCGAAGGCCTCTCCGGCTTCAACCGAGAGTTTGGATACGAAGACTCTCCAACTTCAACCGAGAGTTTGGGTACGAAGACTCTCCAACTTCAACCTTTTACAATAGATTTTGATCTCCTTATACAATAAGATGAAGATCTTACTTTTCAACTCAATAACTCTAACACAATTTGTGGATGGCAAATGAAAGCTTTATAGAGTTGTTTGTGAATAGGCTTTGGTGGTTTAGAAATTTTTAGGCTCAAAGCATTCCTTGAATAAAGGGGTTCAAGGCTATTTATAACCAAAGCATTGAAAAGAGCCAAAGATAACTTTTCAGTCAGCGAACCGGTATACCGTCGGTATGGACCGGCATGCTGTCGGTATACCGGTCTGGAATGCAACTGCTAGAAATATAGCCGTTGGGATCATTAAACGCTCGAAATCCGACCGTTGTAATTTTAAACGTTACTGAATCGGCATACCGTCGGTATGCTGATTTTGTAGACAGAAACTTTCTGTGAACAAAATCGGTATGCCATCGGTATAGACCACTATACCGTCGGTATGCCGGTTTTCATCTGAAAATGACACTGGGCTAATTTCTACCATAGCTTTCGATGTTTTCATCCATTTTTTGTGTTTACAATTATTCCTAAGACTCATTACAGACTCCAGAAATACTGTAGCAGTTGCAGGCTTCTTCAGAGTCTTGAAATGAAGATGGCATGGCTTGGCTTCTTCCTTTGATAGGTGCTGGCCTTTTTCCTTGGCGGCAGCTGTCCAAAGATATCCAGTTTGTGAAAACTGAATACCTTTCGGGGGCTTTGCCCCCGAACCCCCGACGAGGGGCGCTGCCCCCTCGACCCCCGTCCGCTGACCGGGCAGCGGAACCCCCGAGTGCGTGGCTCCGGATATATCGTCGGATGGTTCAGAGAAATCTTGTGGGATCCGTCGTCTTTGGCCCACCATGATTTCTTCATTGCATATGTCCACATAGATCTTGCTTATTATTTTTCTACATGTACATGTTAGACGAACAAAGCAATATACATAGTAGCAAGTATGATAAGTTTAATGCACATTAGGACAATGCTGAGTTTAAGTAAGTGCTAAGTTGATAGCATAAATGTTAGTGATATCATAATGATTAAACTTAATTGAATGACCACAATCAAAAACATAGTTTTGATTTTGGCAACCCGATTAAATTTAAGATAGATAAGCTCATATCACTAATATGTAAACCAATAGGCACATATCACCAAAGATATAAGTATAAGTAGAAATGCTATAGCGATAGTATGAAGATTAGAGGTAATGAAATGCTAAACTTAACATATTAACCATATTAAAAAACATGATACAATCATTGGGCCAACAATCTTCCCCTTTTTTATTATGGTAAATCGGTTAAGTTTAGTATGGACACGATAGATGCATGTATCACTAATATACAAAAGACATAAGCAATATCACTTAAAGCATACTACTTAGATTACTTATAAATACAAACTTAAACTTACTTCTCCCCCTCTGACATGATCAAAAATAGGCTCCCCCGTACTAAGAGATAAGAGAAAATCAATCTAAGTACATAAATCAGAGCATGAGGAAGGCATGGACAATCATGATCAAGAAATACTAAATGAAGAACAATGGAAGAAGTGTGTAAAGACAAGTTTAGAAACTACATATCAAATGTAGAGTACCAAATAGAAAATAGCTTGTCAAAACACAATACAGTTGGTAGAACTAAAAGTATTTGAAAATAATCAATAGATAGTTTATCAACATGAAATCCAAGAAAGAAATTCAAAACATAATATGATATGAAATATTAATCTAGTTTTGGAAGAGAATTATGACATAAAGGATTTTAGTCAAAAGCCATGAGGATTAGATAATTGCAAAGTAATTAATATAGAATAATCTCATTATTTGCAAAATCTGTATGCTTACCCAAGTTCATGCATTTGAACTCAATTACCTTATCATGCTATATGAATACCCTTTTTGATAAACATGAAGGTAAAGGAGAAAAATACTTGAGAAGGAGAAATTCAGTCGACTTGAATGCTTTCCCTCAAAGTATTACCAATATAGATAAACAAAAATTTTAGGTAAGTCCTCAATAAGAAAAGCCAAATCAATTAAGCATATAAGGAAAGCCAAAACAATGAAAGCATAATAGTCATCAAGATAAGATATGAAAGTTAATATTAACAGGATGACTTAGTTAACCCATATAAAAGAGAGATAATATGATGAAGACAATTGCGTACACTCTCATAAGTCCTTCACAAATAAAAATATCATGACCTCAATCAATAGGATATAAAAATAGAAGAAGATATGGGTCCATGATGAACTAGGTATACGACATATTACAGGGTATAAATGAATTGAATCAATTAATTTGCTTCCCCTCAAAATATGCGTCTAGTTCCAAAAGCACTTATAGCATAAAATATATAACTAAAGGATTTAGGGGTAAATCAACTATGGATTTCTCCCCTTTGCTCAATGCATATAAGGCTACAATATCGTCAAAAGACGAATAATATCATCTTTAGTCAAGAAGAGATATCCAATTAATAGCCGCTAAAGATGAAAAAATAGAAGAATATTCCAATTAAGCACATATAATCAAAAGATGGCATACATTAATCTATATAGAAGGATCTCATATTTAAATATGATAGATCAATGTATGTTATCCTTTGAAAAAATGTCATTATGAAAAAGAATAAAGTCAATTAAGAACAATCATGATGATAGACAGAAAACAGCTCAAAAATAAAAATAAAAATAAAACTCAATTATCATGTCCATGATTATCTAATTAAGAAAGAATCAACCAATTTATTACTTTGCAAGGACTAGGTATGTTTCACCATATATGTACCCATCAACGGGTAAAATTCAAACCTTGCTAATGGTAAATAATAATCCATAAAGTTCAAATAGCAAAGGCCCATATGTGGCAATCCATGAGTAGTCAAAGTAGAGTAATAAATTAGTTTGATAATCACATAATAAGATAATATAGGACTACTAAACCATTAGGATCATTCATAAAGAAAACAATGGAATAAATATGATCCAATGAATCTCATCAAGAGAAAATCACAAATCCAAAAAAAATCTCACAAATCAATGAAAAATATGGGAAAGAGTCATTATCATTTAAATAATTGCAAATATAATCAAAAAGAGATGTACATGATAATACGATAAAATTATGACTCAAATGAGAAAAATTAAGAGATACTAATGACTTGTGTGGAAGGAAATTAAAGTAAGGAATCATAATCCTCTTTTGAAAAACAAGATCAAATCAAATATTTGTCAAACTAGTTTTAGAGAACAAGACATACGTATCTAAAATAGAATACAAATCACATCAAGACAATTCATACATCTTGTTTGGAAACTAGCATATCATATATAGATTGAAACGAAAAACAATAGCTAGAAGAGTGAATGTGAACATAGATTATATAGCTTAACAATATATCATAACTAAGCAAGCTACATAACTAATTAAGATTAATGAGGTAAGTCATAAACAAGATAAAAGTGCTCATTAAATCTTAAGTCACAAACACTAAAGATACTTGCTTAAGCATAGAGTTCATAATTAAGGGCATACATTTTGAATGATCAAAAAGATTTATAGACTCTTTGCTAAGCAATGATAAGAGCAAGAAGATAGCAAAAAAAATGAACTAGACTCTATGAAAATATGGCCAAAGAGATATCCAAAAAAAAAAAAATAATAAAACAAATCTTTTTGCCAAGTATTGAGATTAGTCTAAGATTATGAAATAATAGATCGATCTAGAGAATACAAAATATTATATCCATTGTGAAATAAATGTTTTCTCTAGAAATAGAAAATCTCAACATAAAAGCTCAAACCATATGGGCTAAAGTCATAAGAAATATGATGTATCAATTACATCTATTCTCATGTGCTACAAAAGCATCATTGGACAACAATAATTCTAAGAAAGCATAGTACCCAAGGAATGAGCAAAGAAAGATTATAACGATCAAGAAAGCTAAATGTGCTAAAGATAGTAAGAATCATATTTTACGAAAAAGCTTTCATAGTGCACTATAGAAATATATAGAAGATATCGATTTAAAAATGTGCACTAAAAACGGAGGTAAATATAAAAACACGACAAAGCACAAAATCATGTGATTCTTAAAAGAACTTCCATAAATAGTCAAGTGCAAGACATAAACAAATATTTTCTCTCACCATCCCAACTTAAAGATATAAAACAAATAAATATCAAAAGCTAGGAGTCTTTTAACAAAAGCATCAAAAATTAATTAAGAACATGTATCCATAATGCCAACCAAAAAGTCAAGAAGATATCATCAAAAGAAGACTTTAAGGAAGAAGCTAATTGATTCGAGAAGCACAAATTTGGTCAAAGAAATCAATAGCTAAGTATGAGATAAGCACAAGTTTGAAGGTAACAAGTATAATTAAATACTCTTCAAGTCAATATAAAACTTTAGCTTAACTCATATTCCCATATAAAGATATTTATACAAAAATATATATCAACATAAGAAATACATGATCTACATGTAAATAAAAATATAATGAATATAGTCATGTATCCTTAATGAATGTTTGAAAAACTATCTCAAATTCAAAACACGTATAAATAATCTTTATTAGGCAAAGACATAATTGATTCATAAGAGGTTTAATTAAAATAAAACATGAGAATCAATAATGAATATATTATGTGAGCACAAGATTAAAGTGAAAGTATAAGTATATACTTGTCAAGTTATAAGAAGCTTGTGCTAAACATATATATATTCACAAATACCGATTAAGAAAAATATGACATATTAAATACAAACCGGCAAGAAGTAACTATTTTAAAAACTTTAAAGACGGAGAGTTAAAATCATATTAACTCAATTCAAAACCAAGCTCCTATGGACTAGAGTGATATGCATTCTTTATAAATAAAGATTAAGAATAACGAACATGCATATATAAATGTGTCACACTAATAGAAAATGAGTGATAAACTATATAGTGTGAACTAATCATTTAAGCTGAGCAACTAGTCATACAAGATAAAGGAATTAAAAGAAAATTAACTAAACATGCTAGTATTAAATCTCACATTGATTTATATAGAAGACAACTAAAGGATATCAATATGAGCTAGTAGCAAGACATCAAAAAAAATATGCTAGATTCTACAAATATAAATAATTTAAAGAGAATCGTTTAGTATGTTACCAAAGTGGCTCTAGTGGCCATGCTTGTGTTGGTGCAATTGCTTGGAAGATGACATTTGAGCTTTGCAACCACCAACACGCTCCTCGGTGCTATGTTCCGATACAAGAAGATTCACCTACAATATTAGATGAAGACTTTGGCATCCAAATAAACTAGCACCTAATACTAGTGTGTGCACATGTATCAGAATGAGCATGGTTATGAACATGTGACATACTAGAATGATGAATATCTCTAGAGTGAGCATGAGAAGATTTTGTTTTAAGAATATTATGTTCTAATAGCAAATCATCATGCAAACAAGTAAGAGAATCAAATTTAACATTTAAAGCATAATTCTCTTTTTCAAATAAAGCAATTCTAGAAATAAAATCATTATTTTGTTTCTTTAAAGAATCAATAGAAGAATCGTGCAAAGAAGTTAACACAAGAGTTTGACTTTTAAGATCTTCTATAGATGAGGAAAGAGATTTAATTTTCAAGATTAAAGCCTAATTCAAACTCTTTAAAGAAACACATGATGAGTTTTGAGAATCAAGTCTAGATAATAAATCATTGTTTTTATTTCTCAAAAACTCATTTGCTTCTTCTAAATGAATAACCTTTTCAGAAAGTTCTTCATTTGTAGAATGAAGGTTGTCAAGAATCTCTAAGGATTGTTTAGCCATGGCTTTCCACTTAGATCATTTCTTGCATTTAGAAGAAACATGATTGTCTATGCTACTAGAAGTAAAACTCTCTTTATCGGAGGAGGAGTAGGAGGAATACGATGCCATAGAAAAATAACAAGGATATACTCTAAGGATGTTAAGCCTAACAACAGAGTCCTTGCTCTGATACCAATTGTAGGAACCCTAGAAGGGGGTTGAATAGGGTCACGCTAACTAATCAAGCACTTAGCACAAGCTAATGGGCAATTTAAAAATATAAGTGCAAGAGAAGAAGCAATAAAAATACCGACACACGATATATCCTGGTATCCTCCCAAGAGGCACTCCAGTCCCGGAACTCTCTCCGGCTTTAATCCACTATTTGAGTAAATAGTTACACACGAGTTTGGATCCGAAGAACTCGCCAACTTCTTACACGAGACCTTTAATCCGAAGGCCTCTCCGACTTCAACCGAGAGTTTGGATACGAAGACTCTCCAACTTCAACCGAGAGTTTGGGTACGAAGACTCTCCAACTTCAACCTTTCACAATAGGTTTTGATCTCCTTATACAATAAGATGAAGATCTTACTTTTCAACTCAATAACTCTAACCCAATTTGTCGATGGCAAATGAAAGCTTTGTAGAGTTGTTTGTGGATAGGCTTTGGTGATTTAGAAATTTTTAGGCTCAAAGCATCAACCTTGAATGAAGGGGTTCAAGGCTATCTATAACCAAAGCATTGAAAAGAGCCAAAGGCAACTTTTCAGTCAGCGAACCGGTATACCGTCGGTATGGACCAACATGCCGTCAGTATACCGGTCTGGAATGCAACGGCTAGAAATATAGCCGTTGGGATCATTAAACGCTCGAAATCCGACCGTTGGAATTTCAAACGTTACTGAATCGACATACCGTCGGTATGGACCGGCATGCCGTCGGTATGCCAATTTTGTAGACAGAAACTTTCTGTGAACAAAATCGGTATGCCGTCGATATAGACCGGAATACCGTCGGTATGCCGGTTTTCATCCGAAAATGACCCTGGCTAATTTTTACCCTAGCTTTCGATTTTTCCATCCATTTCTTGTGTTTACAATTATTCCTAAGACTCATTATAGACTCCAGAAATACTGTAGCAGGTGCAGGCTTCTTCAGAGTCTTGAAATAAAGATGGCATGGCTTGGCTTCTTCCTTTGATAGGTGCTGGCTTTTTCTCTTGGCGGCAGCTGTCCAAAGATATCCAGTTTGTGAAAACTGAATACCTTTCGGGGGCTTCGCCCCCGAACCTCCGACGAGGGACGCTGCCTCCTCGACCCCCGTCCGCTGACCGGGCAGCGGAACCGCCGATTGCGTGGCTCCGGAGATATCGTCGGATGGTTCAGAGAAATCTTGTGGGATCCGTCGTCTTTGGCCCACCATGATTTCTTCATTGCATATGTCCACATAGATCTTGCTTATTGCTTTTCTATATGTACATGTTAGACGAACAAAGCAATATACATAGTAGCAAGTATGATAAGTTTAATGCACATTAGGACAATGCTAAGTTTAAGTAAGTGCTAAGGTGATAGCATAAATGTTAGTGATATCATAATGATTAAACTTAATTGAATGACCACAATAAAAAACATAGTTTTGATTTTGGCAATCCGATTAAATTTAAGATAGATAAGCTCATATCACTAATATGTAAACTAATAGGCACATATCACCAAAGGTATAAGTATAAGTAGAAATGCTATAGCGATAGTATGAAGATTAGAGATAATGAAATGCTAAACTTAACATATTAACCATATTAAAAAACATGATACAATCATTGGGCCAACACATAGGACTGCCAGAAACTGTGGCAGTCCACTTGTACAATAAGTATATTACATGACTGCCGTACTTTGTTGCAGTCCTAGATGTATAAAGGACTGCCACAAAGTGCGACAGTCCTGTGTTATACTTGCTGTACAAGTGGACTGTCACAGTTTCAGGCAGTCCTAACAGTACATAGGACTGCCAGAAACATGGGCAGTCATAGTCGACTCGAGATTTTCTAAACTCCAAGTTCGCGGTAGAGATAAGCTAGTATATCGCTTCCAAAGCATATTTGATCAATAGTGCCTAAGTTCATAAAATTGTTTACATATTTGGCGTGAATCGAGGTTCCGGACTTGTCCGGAATGCAGACGGCTCCCAAGATAATAAAATACATGTATGCCCGGACCACTACATCGTCATCGTCCTCATCGTCATCTTCATCGTCCTCATCGTCATCATCATCATCATCATCATCATCATCAATGCGTGTATTCCTCAGAAAACTCAAAGGAACTCCGTACAACTTCTTAAACTCGGGGAGATTGACAAAATTCTCTGCCTCAATAACTACTATTTTCAAAAGTCAATTTACATCTAAGGTAATAAACTTGCCAGATCCTTCCAAATTTGGTAAGATATGTGGTTAGGCAGAGACTTCAATAGTGAGCAACCGATTGGGCTCACTTCCCGATCAGCTATAGCAGAAGCGGCCTTCTCGTGAGAAGGTCCGGAACCATCGTCCCCTCCTTTATGAACAATAGCCAAATCATCATCGGAGGAGGAAGAATCAGGGCGAGTCTTCTGTTGCTTCGATTTACTTGTAACGCGTTTGGTTCCACGTGTTGTAGTCTGAGTGGGTGTCTCCGGTTCTCTTATCGTTATTGGTTTCTCGCGAACCCGCTCAGCTTCACGTGCCTTTCGCTTCGATGTGGTAGGACGTTTTCTTTTAGGCTCGACGTCAACGTCCTTCGTCTTCGGATTCGGCTCGTGACTACGAATATTTAATACCAATCGAAGAATACTTAGCAAACAGCAAACAAGAAGTGCAATGCAGGACTGGCCATGTTTCTGGCAGTCCTGTATACTGTTAGGACTGCCTGAAACTGTGGCAGTCTACTTGTACAGCAAGTATACCACAGGACTGCTGCACTTTTTGGCAGTTCTAGATGTATAAAGGACTGTCACAAAGTGCGGCAGTCCTGAGTTATACTTGCTGTACAAGTGGACTGCCACAGTTTCATGCAGTCCTAACAGTACATAGGACTGCCAGAAACTGTGGCAGTCCACTTATACAGCAAGTATAACACAGGACTGCCGCACTTTGTGGCATTCCTAGATGTATAAAGGACTGCCACAAAGTACGGCAGTCCTGTGTTATACTTGCCGTACAAGTGGACTGTCACAGTTTCAGGCAGTCCTAACAGTACATAGGACTGCCAGAAACATGGGCAGTCATAGTCGACTCGAGATTTTCTAAAGTCTTGGAATTGGCAAGATGTACGTAACAAATTCGTGATCATCTACAACGACTGTCCGTCATCTTAACTATCATTCCATTACAATGTATACTTGGATTTTGCGAACTAAATTATTACGGTTTTGGGGAAAAATGATAACTTTAAGTATTAGGGTTCTTACGTTAATTGAGAGGAACGTTTGCGTGCCATCGTAGGGAGAGAGAGTTGGAAATGGTGGAGAAGAAGATCCAAAATAATATGTAGCTTCCGGAGTGAAAAATGGTGGAGAGGAAGAAGAAGAAGAAGAGGAGGAAAAATAGAACAACAATGCTACATGGCCCGCGGTTTTGGCCCGCCAACCAAACCGCGGGCCACGCGTCAGCCATTTACTGGCCAAATTTTTGGCCGCGGGCCCCACGTTAACAGGGGGGGCCAGTAAATGGCTGACGCGTGGCCCGCGGTTTGGTTGGCGGGCGAAAACCGCGGGCCACGTAGTGTTTTCGAAAATAGAATTTGTGAAGAGAGAGAGTGAAATTTAGAAATGAGATTGATTTTTGGGGTTTGGGAGGGTGTGGGGTTTGGACAGCCCCCTGAGTGGAATATTTGGATAGCCCAAGTAAAATCTCCTCAAACATTGGCTAGCCCTAATAAACTTCTGATGTGCCCTTATAAATAGCCAATAGAAAATGGTATATAAGGCATCATAGCTCTCATAATTTGAGGTATTTTTAAACGCGGCCCAAATACGCCCAAGGGCGTAAATATTTTTTCCCACAATTTACGCCTTCTGAAGGGCATAAATTTAACATTTATATTTTATCGATCCAATCAAGGTTAACTAAGGAAATTTTTACTGACAAATTTTTTTGAAGAGTTTTGCCTTTCAGTGGTGTGACAAAATTATATTTTTAGTGACAAACTTGACTTTTAGTGAAGAACTTTGTGACGAAATTGTGAACTTTTAGTGACTCTTTTTTTTTTTTTTTGCATTTTTAATGTTCGCAGAAACATTGTTCTAAGGAAAAAAAAAAACATTAACATGTAAAATTAAGAGAACACGAAAAATGCCCCTTGTGAACAACACCTTGTGAGAACATGAAAATTTTCCCCTTGTGAACAGCACCTCCCCAAGCAATTGTCAGCAGTGGCGGAGGCACGTAGTGTCCACTGGGGGACGGTGCCCCCACTGAAGTTTTGCTGATCAACAGATATATGCATGAGCCCTTGTACATGCATACATGCATGAGCCCATATACATGTAAACAATGTAGCAATACAGCACACATATCATGGAAATAAGGACAGAAAGAAAAGGGCTAATTAACAGTGCTAGCAAGTATGTGGGACCCAGCCCTTCTTCTACACACAAACGCAAGCAGCACTAGGGTGAGCGTCGGTATAATCGATCGGTATTTGGTTGAATTTTTTGGTATTTTTTAAAATCGATATTTGAAAAATCAATACCAATATCGTACCGTCTAGAATCGATTTTTTGGGTTTCGGTTAAATCGGTATTCGGTCGATTTTTGTTCGGTATCGGTATTTTACCATTTAACATTTGATCAATCAACACACTAGCTCTTAACCTAGAAAAATATTTTTTTACTTTTTTTTGGAAGCATTAAATTTCAAAACCAAGCCTCTTCCAAGCAAGCAATTAATCAAATTTATTAGAATAATATGTAATAAGTCGCAAACACCTAAAAAAGAGCTTAAAAGATCAAACACGATCACTAAGTTTAATTCTTAGTATAAGTTTATACTAAATTCATTTCAAAATTATATAAAAACAAAAAAAATATAAGCTCAAAAGACCAAAACTCAATTCTTAGCATTCTTAACATAACTTCAAGTCCATCAAAATCCATTCTAAGTTCTAACAAACTAATTTTCAACTAAAACAAAGATAAAAATGAAAAAAAGTAATATAAAATTAATCACGAACAACATTCTAAGGATATATATATATATATATATATATATATATATATATATATATATATATATATATATATATAAAATCGGTTCGGTATTTTCGGTATGGTATTACATTCAAACCATTACCACTACCATTATACCATATTTTAATCGGTTCGGTAATTCGGTATCGGTACATAATTTCGGTTCAATTTTTCGGAATATTTTTAATCGGTATTCGGTCGATTTTTCGGTAGCGGTCGGTATTTGCTCACCCCTAAGCAGCACAACAGAAGAGAAGGCAGAAGCCAAACAAAAAAAATAGAAGTCAGAAACTTTCTTTCTTGCTTTCTTGCTGCTTGTCTGTCCCCTTTCTTTATTTTTCCCTCTTGCCAATGTTCCCACCAAAAAGAAAAATAGTCCTTTGTTTAGAGTGGTATATATGTTCAATTTTCAATTATGTACTTTGTTCTTATATGTTTAATTTTTAAAGCATTGCCTCCGATATTGTGCCCCCAGTAGAATCTTATTCTGGATTCGCCACTGATTGCCAGCAATTGTCGAGTAACTAAGTAACATCTTGTTTACTTAAACCACAGAAGAAAAATGAAATTCGAAATAATTCTTAGAAGACAGTCCTAGGCAGCATTTACATATATTTCTTTCAAGATTAGTTACTTTCCTAAGCATATTTTGATTTAGAAATGCAGAAGCTGAGTATTAAGATTTTTTTTTTAAAATATATTCTTTTTATGTCACACTTTTGCTCTTAATATAATTTGACTTTTGCAAATAAGTTAAAGCAGAAATACTTATTTGGGAGGAACCCTAGAGTGCTTCCATGCTAACCAAGTTTCTCAAGCAAGGATGACAAAAATTTACACAAGGAATCAAAAACTAACGCACCATCTTATGAATTATACTATCCAAACTTAAAACTGGCATCTTCACTTTTTTTTTTTTCTTGAGCTCAAGAGAAGAATTCATAGTTCTTCGCGCTGACGATGATTGTCCGAAGTCCTCCAATGGGCGATAAGAGCATCAGGAGTACCCCAAGAATTATGCAGACCTATTCAACATCAAAACACAGTAATAATATCAGATATATATATTTTTCTTTCACTTCCTTAGTTTCTTGTTGCAAAATGAAGCCACACTAACCCAGTTAATGAACCAAGAAAGGCTGAATTTCTTCGGCTTGACTATGGCCAACCATATTATGCAAGGTAGCTGCAGATGGAATTTTGATTGTTAGAAAAATCAATATATTTTTCTTTTGTTAGAAAAATCAATATGATTAGCTGGAACTATGCATAATAAACTTATACTTCCAATCACCTCTAGCCTCGGATCCAGAAATTGAAGTTGGAGTGGACTACAATGGATTATGGTGGGCTACGGGTGGGCTAACCCCATATAAAAAAAAAATCAAAAATAAAAAAAATATATAAGAAAAAAGAAGGAATTTTTTTGGGAGCTAGATCCGTCCCTGTTGTAGGAGGCATTTGTCCCATCTATCCGGATTCGAACCGGGTGGAGCGTATTATTTCTTTCATTTAAAAAAATGGTGGGAGTTGAGGCAGTGGGCCCAAAAGACATGCAACACATCATGCAAAAAGTCATGAGGTGTTAAGCCGGACATTGTAAAGAAATAAATAATAAACTTATACTCACGTAGTATGTTGTTGGGGCAAACGCAAATCCTCCGAAGAATCCAAGAAGCCCGCCAAAGAAAGGTACGCATATGGCGACGACCATCGTAAATGCTACAAAAGAATGATTCACATACATATATTAGAAAAGTAAAAAATAAATTCATAAGATGCTTCATAGGGAATGGGGAAAAAAATGTGTAGAAGCTCTTACCAACATATAGTGTCCTCGCAACCAAGCGAAGAACTAAACCCGGTGCAAAATGAAGCGTCTTGACAAGTACTGTCTCCATCATATCAAACACTGGCATGGCGAAAATCTACATATATATATATATAGACATGTAAATCAAGTGTTAGTTACTTGGAAAAGTTTCTAGTGTCATGTAATGGTTGATGATAACCTGATAGCTTCCGATGACATGGATGACGACCATCATGTTGGCGGCAGCGATGAGCCACGGGGGCCTATTCAGGCTGATGAGGACGTTGTCTTCAACCGAGTTTCCGAAAGCCCAGTAACCAATCAAAGCAACAGGGAAGTAGCATATGGCGACGATGATGTATGCGACGATGACTCCCTTCCACATGGGCTTCTTGGAAGGCTTTTCCGGGGTGGAAGGGATGGTGGCTTGGATCTCCAGGACCACATTGTGCCCTGCATACGCGAAAGCGACGTCTCCCAGCCCGTTGAGGAAGCCGAACACGGTCCCTGCGGTGGTTGTAGTTTTGAAACCATAGTCGACATCTGCCTGCTGCCCCTTGTGAACAGCTCCTCCCCAAGCAATTGTCGAGTAACTGATCACAGTTGAGAAGGAAATTGGAGTTCATAAAATTGGAGTTCATATTATGAATATGATTAGAAGACGGTCTTAGGCATGCATTTGCATATGTTTCTGCCAAGGTTAATATTTTCCTAAGCATGTTGGATTTAAAACTCTACAAGTTTCAATATTAAGACTTCATATGCTACATTTTTCTATTAATTCGGTTTCGGGAGCTTTCGTTCAAATATCTATCTTAATACACACATGCTTTGCTTGATTTTAGATTCTTCAAAAGTTCCAAAACAAGTTTTTCTAGGTAAGACTTGTGTAATTAATTTGTTAGATTCTTCAAGTTCCAAAACAAGTTTTTCTAGGTAAGATTTGTGTAATTAAATTTGGCTCTCGAGAACTATGTATCCTCCCAAACCTATGAATATATCAATCATTTGAACCTTATGTTTGTAATTGGAAAATTTGAACCTTATGTTTGTAATATTTGGAAAGAAAGAAATACAAGAATTCCTAAGGTATATATAATCTTATGATCAGTATGTGTTCAGTAGCTAGCACACTCTTGGCATATGTTTTCTTTCATATTTTTGCAGTATAGATTGATGAAATAACTTCATTAAGCAATGTAGCATTGTATATAGAAAATTTTGTGGAGCCAGAAGAAGAGAAACTATAGTTACTCTTCTTCTAGTCCACATTAACTCTTTCCTTTTTTGTACAAGATTATGTCTTTGATTACCTTTTAACTTTAGCAAGGCAATGATCTGATATCTTACTTATGTACCTCTTTTGTAAAAAAAAAAAAATTGTACTAATGTTAATATATCAGAAGGAAATTATTCAGCTCTTTACTGCACAAAAAATAGTAATCTTGCCATCTTAATGCAATTGAGGAAAGACTATAAACCATAATAGTTGAAAAACTGAGAGAGAGAGGTTTGAGTACCTGAGGGACATGACCGCAGCAGCCAAGGAGACACCAGAGATGGAGTTGAAATTTGGAAGCTGTGCCAGGACGAACTGGCACGACGCGAAGATCATGATGAAGTAGGAGAGCTTGATGGATTTGCAGTTAGGACAGACCAAGTCGTGGAACTTCTTGAGCGACTTTCCGCCCGTGACCATGTAGACAATGTCCACTCCTACTTCGACGATCAGCTGCTGGGGCACGACGATCCAGAGGCCGAGCTTCTCTCCAAAGGCATGCTGCCCGAGCTCGTGGTAGCGGTCAAAGCGCTTCCCGGGCACCATCTCGTGCATTTCGACCATTTGCCAGAGGGTGTACAGGGTGATGATCCATGAGAGAACGAGCACAGTGATACCAGGACCCCTGAAACAAGAATAACAAGTATACATAAATGTGGGTAACCATTAAAAAATGTTAGTTACAGTGAAACCAATATTATTCCTCAATATAATGTCACTTACTATGTATTTTGTGAAATTTAAACAAAAAGTGTGAAATAGATATTTTACTCATTCTTTTGGAAATATAAAACGTGCCTTGGTGTTATGCCTTGAGTGATTATGGTAAAAGATAAACGATCTCAGAAATCCTTAAATCGATCAACAATCAATTTAATTCTATTTTAGGTAGAAGCCCTATCAAAGATACACCGGAAAAAAAGAAGTCTTCTTGAACTGATAAATGCACATAAAAGTGAAATTATAATTATATCTACAATTATGCTTTGAGAGACTTAAAGATGTATTCATTTCTGAAATAAAACTTAGGGTCTGCTTGGCAATTGTAGGGGTAGAGATTGTGAGGTGTTTTTAGAGTACCGATTATGAACGGTTATGAGGGGTCCGATTTTGAATGATTTTTAAGTAGCGGCTTTTAAACTAGTCCAATCCATGCTTGGTAATTCACTAACGGGCGGTTCTGAATTTTTTTTTTACACGAATAAATTAAATAAGGAAGAGTATCAGTAGTTATAATTATATATATTTTTGGAAGAGTATCAGTAGTTATAATTATATATATTTTTGTGAGGATATAAATGGAATAAAAAAAATAGAGCCGCTCAAAACCCGGTGTTTATAAAGCCACCCAAAAATACATTACACCAGTTTTGGGGGGTTTTTGAGCCGACCAAAACCAGTGCCTAAAAAAAATTAACAAGCATAAATTTTCATAAACGATCGGTTCAAAAACACCCCAAAACCGGTGAAAACACCGTTACCAAGCAAACCCTTAAGAAACAATTAGAGACAAATTTATTTAAAAGTCTCATGGTCTTTGTATGAAGTAAAAAAATATGTACTTTCGCAAAATCCTACTCCATGAAACTAAATATCTTGACCTTCTACGGATTTAAAGATAACACATGCCACTAACAATGATACCTTTCATGATACCCTTCGTATTTTCATGTTTACTAATGATATCCTAATAACACATTAATTTCTTATTTCTTAAAAAAGAAGGAAGTATTTTATTGTGTTTATGTTTCCATGCTACATATTCATGATTTTAAACAGAAAATCTTAATCATATGAATTAAAATTTGGGTCTTCTTCGTAACTCTTCTTAAATACGAACTAAGAGAGATCTATCAATACAACAACATGGGCGTAACTTAGTTTTAATTTATGATCTACAAATCCAAAATAAAACTAAAAATATGTAGAGATTTTTTTTACAAGATCCTATGTTTCTCTTTTCATCTACAAATCAAAATATAGTGTCATCCTTCCAAAAGATAACAGAAGGATAGAATCAGGTAAATACCATCCTAGATGAGCCATGGCATAAGGCAGGCTGAGCACGCCCGCGCCGACCATGGCGGTGACGTTGTGGAACGCCGAGTACCACCACTTTGCGCTCCTCGAAGAAGTTATCGGCAGCCAGTCGTCGATAGCCTTCTGCTTCTGGGTCTGATCCGCAGGCGCCATATCGATGGATCCTTAACCGAACTCGTAATAAATCAACAGAAAAAATAAGAACCAGAGCAGTCTACTCTTCTCTGGAGTCTCAATCTTCACAAGAGTACGAGTACGTACTTTTCCTCTGTGTTGGCACGAAATTTGTTAAAGAGCAACAATTTCTTGAATGAAAGGAGAGTTGGGAACAAGTAGGAGCAATAAATAGGTGCAGATATTAGTAACTTAATCTAATTATATCCTTTTATCTGTAATTTTTTTTAATTATATCCTTTTATCTGTAACTGCAAAAAGGATTTGGATTTAGCATACTTAATCCACGCCATGCAGTTTCACCGCCTACATTTCCGAGATATAGTTGCAAGCAGTTTTTTTTTTTCTTCTCTTTCCTATTTGTTATTTTTACTCGATGACAGGTGGGCCACTACAATAGATAAGATTAGATTAGATTATTTTTTAACGAAATATATCCACGTCATGCAATAGAGCGTGCAAGAGTTCCGTACGTAACAACGGATATCTCAACAAAAAAAACTTCCAATTTGTAGATTAGATCAAATTATATATATTATACCAGGATGAAATTCTAAATTTGGTTGGACTAAATCAAAACTTAAGTAACGAACTAGATTATATTTTAAACAGTGGATTAGTTTATACTATATTATGTCAATTTTAGATTATGGATTAGAGAGCTTCTAATGTAGAAGATAGAAACTCTCTATCTCTTATAGTAATTAATATTGTGCACTTTCTATGTAGAAACTCTATCAACTAGCATAGAAATTTTCTTAAAGTACGTACTATGTCAAGTACATAAAAACTCAATTTTAGAAATTCCCATTAAAGATGGCCTAAGAACTTGCAACATGTATGTAAGTGTACTTATTTTTCTCTTTAGCTCCTTGAAAAAAAAAAAATCAATAAATAAGATGCATGTAATCCAACGGCTGTTCATGTTCATGTTTAAATAATTAAGAACTCATGAGTTCCTCTAGGATTATATATATATATATATATATATATATATATATATATATATATATATATATATATATATATATATATATATATATGGGAGCGGATCAAAAGTCCCCCTTAGAAAACCCCCTAAAAACCCCCTCACTCTAATCCGTAATTTAATGTTAATATTAATGTTAATGTTAATATTAATGTTAATATTAATATTTATTTTTATTTTTATATTAATGTTAATGTTAATGTTAATGTTAATATTAATGTTAATATTAATTTTAATGTTAAGTTTAATGTTAATTTTAGTATTTAATGTTAATATTAACATTAATATTAACATTAACATTAATATTAACATTAAATTACGGATTAGAGTGAGGGGTTTTTAGGAGATTTTCTAAGGGGGGCTTTTGATCCGCTTCCTATATATATATATATATATATATATATATATATATATATATATATATATATATATATATAGTGCCAAGGACCTCTAGCTCAAGTGGTTAGAGTGAGGCATATCCCTCCTGGAGGTTGCAGGTTCGAGCACTTATCAGTCGCTCGACTCGAGAACACTCAAAGCAGTGCAAAAACCAGTGCTGGTCAGATCCCGTGTCCAATATGACACAAGAGTGTCTCAAACTCGGGGAGGGGTCTAATAGTGATGGCCCCAACCCCTGTGCCAGGTGGCACGTGTCTACGTGTCCAATACAAAGAGAAAACAGGGTCAGGTAGCAGGGGACAGTGCACGGGCCTCGTGCTGAGTCCCCGTGTCTGATTTGGACACAAAGATCGTGTCAAAATGTGCTCAGAGCTCAGGAAATCTAAATCACACATAATAGGCTATAGAAATATGAAATTAGTTTTAGAAAATATAATTAAACAGTTCTCTTAGGCATTTCATAAAACACTTTGAACAATACTTCGACACGCCTCCGATACCCCTCCGATATGCGTATCAAAAAGACACCAATTCCTACCAAACTTGGTCTACAGGTCCTTGGTGCCTAGATGCATGCATCTAAGAAGAGAAAACAGAAATCTAATTGAGTTTTAGGGCTATTACCTATTGAGAGTTAGATCTCAATGAAAAGCCTTAGGAAAGAGGTCCTTCTTCCAACTTGCAATAGTCCAAAGCCTCTAAATCCTTGCTAGCTAGCTTCTATATATAGACCTCCTCTACATTAGGGAAGTGTGATGTAAAAGACTAGGCTCAATTTGGAGTTGATTTGGAGAAATGGGTGATTTTTTGGGAAGAACACTATTAGGGTTTAAGGAGGCTATGTAAAAGAGGCAAGGGGGTGCAAAGAGATGTTATATAGGGGAAGGAACCCTTTGATGGCAGCCAAAGGTTGTCTCTACGGTTAGGGTTTAGTTCTAGGTGATTTAGAGGCCTCTACATGCATAATTCAAGACCTTCTTGGTAAAGGCCCATGCTAAATATCTAACTTTAACAAATATCCTAATCCTAACTTAATATCTAGATATTACTAACCTTGTCATGATGGAAGCTTCTAATCTAATATCTAGGCTCATGACTAATATCTAGGTTTAGGGCAATTCTAGGTTAAGGCTTAACAAAATGATTAGCACAAAATTAATCAATCAAAATTCATTTTCACTAAAAAGTCAAAAATGACCAAAATACCCTTAGCCTAAAAGGTGACAATAGTCAATCTAATCACCTGGTTAGGTCCCCATGGTCATGGTTAGTCTCTAGGTCAAGTAGTCTCTAGGCTACACTAGCAAAACACCAAAATCATAATTCACTAATTTAAATAGTATTAAATTAATTTAAAAATCACCAAAAATTACTAACATGATTTAAATCCTATTATTGGCCAGTTTTACAAAAGTTTACAATTACCCTCATTTTAGAAAAGTGGTGGTTACACCATCTCGGAGAAGAACACTGTCGACAAGGGGTTCGAACATAAGCTGTTGTGTCCATAGCTCTCCCGGCGCATCTCAGTCTTTTGAAAGAGTTCGTCGTCAAAATCAAAGCTTCTTTGAACGAGGAGATCCACAATCTGCAATGCAACATCTTGCAAAGGAGGAGGATCGGTCGAGTTCATCTCAAATGAGAAGTTTGGATGAAAAGAATGAGCAAACTCTCTACACTGTTACTTATAGGCCATGGAAATCAAACCATGCGCCAAGTGGCAACTTCTCCAAAGTCAGTGTAATGAACTTGCATTAATGACAATAAATCTGCAATCTCAAACTCAGCTAAGTCAAAGAGTCATCAATGCCTCAAAGACTCAACAAAGCTGACCGAAGCAGATGCGCCACGCGGCTTATGCGCTCGTCAGCTCCATGTGCTGCATATCTGATGCACCCACTTAATTAAAGCTCTCCACCCATCAAAACATTTAATGCTAAAGTGATCGAAGTGACAGCAGCACGTGCCTCAAAGTCTGAGTAGTCAGCTTTTGCAGAAAGATGAAGAGACGCAATCATCACTCTTTTGTCAGTTACGGCTGTGCTCTGCCACATGGCCAACTGATCACTTGCATGCGCCCCCGCAGCCATGTGCTCAAACTCTGTATGCGCCTCAAAAGTCATACACCCAGACTTGCTCTTATCAGAAGCCAAGTCTCCTTATACGACAGATCCTAGGCACATCCACTCAAATCAACCTGTAAAGATCTTTGAGTAATGGGCACGCGCCACGTGTCTTTGACTCAGTTCTGCCTACGAATGGGTGCCAACTACCCAAGATTTCAGCAACAACTAAATCTCATCAGCTGCCACGTCAGCTCCTCCGAAGCCCAACAGTGCAGTCCAAACAGATTCAGTTCTAGCTCCCCGGCGCATTGTCCATGCGCCCAACAAAGTCAGACACGTGGCGTCCCTATGTGCAAAACCACCATGCGCGCATCGCATATCCGTGCAGAAGCAGATCATTCTGCTGCCTATAAATAGAAGGACCATTCCTTCATTTCAACCTCTTCAGCTCTACAATTTTTCAACCTCTTCAGTATCCAGAGCACTTGCAAGAGTTTCAATCCTCTTCAAGTCCCTGCCTATTCCAGAGCAACTCAGACCTTCAGAGAGTCCGAGGTTGTCGTCAGATTGTCAACGGAGTCAAAGAATCATCACTCACTCCATCGCCACGGTTCCCAAATAAAAACAAAAGTGTACTCATAGGATCCCACCAACGAGATCCTATATTGTACTCTGTTCTGTTTGTGATTATATGTAAAGTTCATCCCGAACACTTGTAATGGCAAACAATGATTATGAATAGTTCAAATAAGAAATAATTTAAATAATTAATTATAGATGTGATTCCAATAGTATTAGAATTTCTAGTGGATAAATATACCCCTTAATTTAAATCAAATAAATTTAAAAACTAGATAATTAAATCTTAATCCAATAATAGATCACCATAACAATTGAAAATAATATTTCATATCATCAAAATAATTTAAAGCATATTCAATATTTATCAAAGTAATTTGAAGTATATTTGTATAAGACCAAATCTTATGCAAAAATAGTTTGGCATATCTTTTTATCGTTTAAATATATTTAATTCAATTTTAAAACCTATCTTTTTAAAATAATAAGATATTATCTTTATAATTTCAAATAATAAATTTTTTTAAGAAGAATTATTTTTATTAAATCTAATTATTATTTTCAAACCATTAAATTTTAACTAGTTTTGAAATGTAGAAATAACATAATATTCTTTACAAAGTTTCAAAGAGAATTTATTTTCTAAGTAAAAAAAAATAATGAAAAATATTATTTTGAAAGTTCGAAAAAACATGGGGATACAAAATTCTATAGGTAGATTATATATATATATATATATATATATATATATATATATATATATATATATATATATATATATATATATATATATATATATATATATATATATATATAAAATTTGAAATAATAAATTTTTTTAAGAAGAATTATTTTTATTAAATCTAATTATTATTTTCAAACCATTAAATTTTAACTAGTTTTGAAATGTAGAAATAACATAATATTCTTTACAAAGTTTCAAAGAGAATTTATTTTCTAAGTAAAAAAAAAAATTTAATGAAAAATATTATTTTGAAAGTTCGAAAAAACATGGGGATACAAAATTCTATAGGTAGATTATATATATATATATATATATATATATATATATATATATATATATATATATATATATATATATATATATTCGAATAAAATTTCATAAAGTAATCCATATACTTATTCTGTATATATATTTAGTATATACCAAAGTTATTCTAGTTAAATCAATTAAAAGAATATTGCAAAAATTTAGGAGGTTTACACTCATCATTATCCTTATTTTTCTCAGTAGTGCTCTCCGCATGACTCCAGTATTTGGTAATAGGCTATCCACCAACCCTTGAAGGGAGCTCCTCTCCCGATCCTCCAGATACATGTTTTGTTCCATGGCCAGAAGTGGTCTCTCCCAACTTCCCTATCGGAGACATGACCTTCTTGTTAGAAATCGATTGAACTTCACTGACCAGTTCTGAGAAGTCGAATGTGTTGTCGAGGCTTGAATCGTGCATTTAGTAGCACTTTCCTTAAAGTGTTTCGGGCATTCCGGTAACGTCTTGGAGTCAGCACGCCAGAACACCCAGGATAAGACAGCCTTTCTGCCGGAGGTTCACTAGACGCTGTGAGACACCGGCGTAGGGAAGAACACCTTTCTGGAAACTTTGGAAGAGAAAAGAAAGAGGAATGAATGCTCAAATTCTGTGTCTTTTGGACTCAAAAGTCTGTAGTATTTATAGATGAATTAGTGTTGTTTCGTGAAGTCGCGACCCTTCCGAAACAACATTCATTCACCTGTTCACAGATTCATTCACCCTTTCGTTTATGTGGGCTGCTGCAAAAATAGGAATTCTCGGGACGAGAATCGCTGTGAGGAGCCCGAGGGCCGAGCCTACGCCGCTCGCCCGATGCCACGTTGCCTAAGTGCACAAGTGCGTCTACAATGCGCCACTATCGCCTCTACGCCCGAGCCCGTGCCCGATCCCGATCCCGAGCCCGAGCTCGAGCCGGAGCCGGAGCTGGAGCCGGTGTTGCCGGTGGCAACACTGGCTACATTTTCATGAAGAGGTTAAAATAACAATTGTCACCCACTAACAACCCTTTAGTTGTTTCACACTCCTCATAAGTGCACATTCCTATTTAAGCACTCTCAAAGCCTTTCTCTTTTTCCGATGTGGGACTAAAGTTCCTTTTCTTCTTTTTCATCTTTTAGGAACAACTAAAGGAATTAATTAATTCCAACAATCCCCCACTTGTTTCATAAATGATGGAAAGGAATTTCCAGAATACATCACTTAAAGAATGTTAATACAATTAGGTATCTTTCGATTTGAACCTAACCATAGTAGATACAACACAAGATTTTATCGAAATCTCTGGTAGCTGGGCTTTGAACCAGTTATTCCTTGTGATAAAATCGGTGTTACTTTACACACATTCTTTTGTAGTTCTTCGCCTACATCTCTTGCTTAGCACTATTAAAGGCCATGTGCTGATCCTATCTCGTGAATTTTTATAAGATAAACTCCAGATCTTACTGAGACGGCACCATCTCTAAATTCACATAGGTGAAGTTCTTTCAGTATCTCTGTTGCTTTATAGATACATATCAACATTACTGAACTTCATTAAGAGTTTTATAAACTCAACCCTCAAATTGCAACAGTCGACATTATCATGTCGTATACATCCAAATCAACAGTTTGTTGTTACCCATTGAATCTAAGGTTAAGGTTTTCTTAACATTAGATTGGGTTGCCACTATTGTTGGAACTCTTACTCAAGGAGTTTCAATCTCATACCTCTCGAGGTAGACTTTACCAAATCCCTAGCTAGTGGTTTAGTAAAGGGATCAGCTAAGTTATAGCTGGTACGCACATACGTAAGAGAGATGATTCCATATTTGATCAATTTTCTTACGTAATTATGTCTTAGACTTATATGTCTAGACTTCCCATTATACACTTCGTTGTAGGCTCTTGCTAGAGTAGCTTGACTATCGCATTGTATTGACACTTTTGATACATTGGCCTTAGCCAGCGGAACTTCTAATAGAAGATCCCTCAACCATTCAGCTTCTTGTCATGCAGAAGCTAGAGCCACAAACTCTGACTCCATGGTCGAATGGGTAATGCACGTTTGTTTCTTGCTCTTCCAAGAAACTTCCCCTCCGGCAAGCATAAATACTCATCCTGTCGTAGATTTGTTATCCCCGACAATTGATATCCAACTAGCGTCGGTATATCCTTCTAATACGGCAGGAAATCTACCATATTGTAATCCAAGATTCTTGGTTTTCAAAAGATAACCAAAAATTCTTCCGATAGCCCTCCAATGCTCATTATTAGGGTTGCTAGTAAATCTACTCATTTTACTAACTGCAAATGCTATATCAGGTCTTGTGCATTGCATTAAATACATAAGACATCCAATAGCACTTGCATATTCTAATTGAGCGATGGCTCTTCCAGAATTCTTTTCTAGTTTAACACTTGGATCAAATGGGGTGTTCACTTCTTTGAACTTTAGGTGTTTGAACTTGTCTAGCACTTTCTCAACATAGTGCGACTGCGTAAGTTCAAAACTTCCACTGTTTTGTATTACCTTGATCCCCAAAATAGTGTCAACTATTCCAAGATCTTTCATCTTGAATGTGGAAGTTAGAAACCTCTTCGTTTCTGTAATTCCACTCATCTCGTTGCTAATGATCAACATATCATCAACGTAGAGACAAAGAAATATCACAATATTTCCATATACTTTAGTGTATAAACACTTATCACAAACATTGTGAACAAAGCCATTAGAAATTATGGCTGAGTCAAACTTCTGATGCCACTGCTTTGGTGCTTGTTTTAATCCGTACAAGGATTTAACAAGTTTGCATACCTTTTGTTCATTTCCCGGGAGCACGAACCCTTTCGGTTGCTCCATGTAAATCTCCTCATCGAGATCTCCATTTAAGAATGCCGTTTTGACATCCATCTGATGAACATTAAGATGATGCAATGAAGCTAACGCAAACAATATTCTAATTGTAGTCGTTCTTGCTACTGGTGCATATGTGTCAAAATAATCAATTCCTTCTTTTTGTCGAAATCCTTTGGCTACTAATCTAGCCTTGTAGGTGTTTAAAGTACCATCACTATGATACTTTCTCCTGAACACCCACTTACATTCAATAGGTCTTGACCCTTTGGGCAGATCGACAATTTTTCAAGTGTGGTTAGACATTATCGAATCCATTTCATCTTGGATAGCATCTTTCCAAAAAGATGAGTCCCGCGAAGCTATTGCTTCCTTAAAGGTTTTAGGATCATCTTCCACCTGAAGAATGATAGGAATCTTTCGAATAAATTTCTCTGTATTTCCTTCCACTAGGTAAAAGGAAATAAGTTGAGAATCTATTTCGTCAGGTCCTAGATCCTTAGCCTTTCGAACTCTCTTGCTGATCCGAAGCTCGGGTTGTTTTTCAACTAACCGTGAAGAGCTATCCTCACGAGACTCTTCATTAGCAGGAATTTCTGGATCCTTATTCTTAGTAATAAGGTTCTCAAAAAATTCCACATCTCTGGATTCGACAATAATGTTAGACTCTAAGTTTAAAAGTCTATATGCCTTACTATTGGCAGCATAACCTACAAAAGCACTTTTGATTCCACGAGGACCTAATTTGGTCCTTTTAGGATCCATATGTTTGTAATAAGCTATGCACCCCCACACTCTAAAATAACTGATATTAGGCTTACGGCCTTTCAATATCTCATATGGTGAAATACCAGTTTTCTTCAAAGGAATTCGGTTCATTATATGACATGCAGTAAGTAAAGCTTCTCCCCACAAATTAAATGATAATTCAGAATGCATTAGCATTGCATTTATCATTTCTTGATACGTTCTATTTTTTCTTTCTGCTAGTCCGTTTTGGTGAGGTGTCTGTGGTGCAGAACATTCATGAATAATACCATTTTCTTCACAGAAGGTATTAAATTCAAAAGAAAAATATTCACCACCTCTATCACTTCTAAGTATTTTAATCTTTTTACCAAGTTGATTTTCAACCTCTGATTTATATATTTTAAAAGCATTAAAGGCTTCATCTTTATGCTTTAATAAATATACATATGTAAATCTAGAGCAATCATCTATAAAGGTAATAAAGTATTTATTACCTCCTCGAGATAATGTGCCATTAAATTCACATAAATCAGAGTGAACTAAATCTAGTAGATTGGTATTACGCTCTACACTGTGAAAAGGTTTCTTAATCATTTTGGATTTTGCACAAATTTCACACTTATCTAAATTTTCAGAATTGCATGAAATTAATCCATATTTAATTAACCTTTTCATAGTGCTAATACCTATATGCGCTAATCTACTATGCCATAAAGTAGAAGACTCAATCATGTAAGCAGAAGTAGAAATTTTATTGATATTATTTTCAATGATACAAAGCTTTATCATACCCTCATCGGTATACCCCTTTCCAACAAACACACCATTACGGGTCAAAATTAATTTGCCCGACTCAAAGACAGATTTTATTCCTGGTTTACCCAACAAGACTCCACTGACGAGGTTCCTACTCATATCCGGGACGTGAAGCACGTTAGTCAGAGTTACTTTCCTCTCGGAAGTGAATTGGATTTCCACATCACCTGTTCCCACGACCGTTGAATGTCCTTCATTTCCCATCTGAACTTCTTGTCCATCATTGACTTCAGAGTAGGTTTTGAAAGCTGCTTTGTCGTATGAAACATGAACGGTAGCACAAGTATCGTACCACCATCCTGGAGCCTTCCCTTTGACCGTCATGAGTTTGCTCACCGTAGCAATTATGTCATCTGTCTCAGTGAGATTTACCTCGCTGTTTTGGGTCTTTTGAACCCGACAGTCTCTGGCATAATGTCCTGCTTTGCCATATACAAAACAGCCGGTCTTGGGTCCTTTAGCGGTGCTGGAATTCTTGAACTTTTGTTGGTCCTTCTTAGGACCGAGAAAGTTCTTCTTTCCTGCAGGTCTCTTGCCTTTCGCGCTCACCGCGTTGGCTTTAGAAACTCCGTTGTTCTCGGATTTCTGTCTTTTCTTCGATTCCTCTTCGATTCGAAGGTGTTTTTGAATCTGTTCTAGTAAGAAATCCTCAGAGCTGTGAAGTAGTTTCTTCCGATAACTATTCCAAGATGCTGGTAATTTAGTAATTATAGCACCAACTTGGAATGGTTCCGGAAGTTCTATCTTCACTGCCCTGAGTTTGTTGACTAGAACTTGTAGTTCATGTACTTGGGCCAGTATAGGCTTTGTATCAACCATTTTATAATCAAAATACTTTGATATAAGAAATTTCTTTGTACCTTCTTCTTTTGCTCTGAATTTGAATTCTAGAGCCTTCCAGATGTCAATTGCCGAAGGATTTTCTGTGTAGAGATCGTACAGTCTGTCCGACAAGGTGTTCATAATGTGACCACGGCACAGCAGTTCGTCCTCTTTACGCTTTTTGCGTTCTGCCTTGATCGCATCAGAATCTGCTGCAGTTGGTTCTGGAATGGGTGGCAGATCTGGATCGAGGACGTAGTAGATCTTCAGTACTGTCAGGAGGAAGATCATCTTGTCTTGCTAGCGTGTGAAGTTTGTCCCGTCGAAGCGATCTAGTTTCACTAGATCCTGATTCATGACCTTGATGCTCGAAATCGCAGCCTCGGACGCCATTATTTGCAACACTTTAAGATTGTTAGAAATCGATTGAACTTCACTGACCAGTTCTGAGAAGTCGAATGTGTTGTCGAGGCTTGAATCGTGCATTTAGTAGCACTTTCCTTAAAGTGTTTCGGGCACTCCGGTAACGTCTTGGAGTCAGCACGCCAGAACACCCAGGATAAGACAGCCTTTCTGCCGGAGGTTCACTAGACGCTGTGAGACACCGGCGTAGGGAAGAACACCTTTCTGGAAACTTTGGAAGAGAAAAGAAAGAGGAATGAATGCTCAAATTCTGTGTCTTTTGGACTCAAAAGTCTGTAGTATTTATAGATGAATTAGTGTTGTTTCGTGAAGTCGCGACCCTTCCGAAACAACATTCATTCACCCTTTCGTTTATGTGGGCTGCTGCAAAAATAGGAATTCTCGGGGCGAGAATCGCCGCGAGGAGCCCGAGGCCACGTTGCCACAAGTGCGTCTACAATGCGCCACTATCGCCACTATCGCCACTACCCCGATCCCGATCCCGGCTACATTTTCATGAAGAGGTTAAAACAACAATTGTCACCCACTAACAACCCTTTGGTTGTTTCACACTCCTCATAAGTGCACATTCATATTTAAGCACTCTCAAAGCCTTTCTCTTTTTCCGATGTGGGACTAAAGTCCCTTTTTCTTCTTTTTCATCTTTTAGGAACAACTAAAGGAATTAATTAATTCCAATACTTCTCACCCCCTCCTAGAAGAAGGGGCTCTGCTAGAGCATCCAAAATTGGAGCATTAACCACCGTGTCCTTGCTTGGATAGGCAAGTGAACCAACTGAATCTCCCGGGTAAACCAGCTATGAGATCAACTCGCTCGTGGTTAGAACACATGGTGAACCAGCTATGAGATCAACTCGCTCGTGGTTAGCACACCCAACAAGTAAATTGGGTTGGGTGGATATCCCGGGTAGCGAGTCCTTAGGAAAGTGAACCGATTGAATCTCCTCCATAATCGCAACTGAAACCACCCCCGAGGAAGGACGGTATGAACCTCCGTAGATTCTCTCATAACCTCCATAACTTTTCATGAAGCACATCCCCTGAAGGATCAGGACAAGCCACCTCCTTGTGACCAAGGCAACGACATAAGACACATTGGCGGGACTCATAGGAGATAGGTTGTTCATACTTACTGCATGAAGGTCTTTGCCAGCAGTAATCTCCACAAAGACTAGCAAACACTAGTCTCCTCCGACGAGTCGTTGTCAGATCCATATATGCAATGGGGTACCTACGATACTAGTAAAACATAATACTAACAACTAATGATTACACACTTTCAACCATAATAAATGTTCACCATCTCAAAAACAAATTTATTTCAAAATATTTTATACTATTTCAAAATAGGTCGTGCAAGTATACATAAAAAGTGAGACAAAATATACAAACAAAAGACACGTACAACTCACGTGCAATATTATTATTATTATTATTATTATTATTATTATTATTGATAGGTTTAAAAGTGAAGGAAAAAGAGACGACATAATAACTTCTCTACCAGGAACCACCTCTAATTACTAATTAATTGCCAGAAACTAATAAAAAAGAGTCTCTACATACTACATAGAGACTCAGAGGATTAATTATTTTTGTTGGAGGATAAATAAAACAAATAAACTTTCCTGCATTTAATAGACTGTGCCACTAGCCATAATAATGGAAAGAACTACAACCAATGTTACAACCCCCTTACAACTTTGCCACGTGTCGGACTTCGATTGGAGGAGGGGGAGAAGTGGTAGGACCGGGTGGAGCCCATGTAGTAGGGGGGGTGAGAGTGGTGATGGGACCCGGTGGGACCCATATGTTAGGGGTGGGAGAGAGTGGTTGTAAGAAGGTTGTAAAATTTTGGTAGTGAACTTAGCATTTTTCTTTGTTTGATAAGAGCATCTCCAACCCTATTGTCTTGTTAAGTATTGTGAGTCTTAGGTGGCTTGTAATGCCTATAGTTTGTATTACGTATCTTGGTATACGTGTACGTATTTTTGACTCGTATTTGCGTATTTTCCTGTATGGTTATTTGCATATTTTTCCTGTATGGTTATTTTGGCATGTCATTGGTTACGGTTTAGCTTGGTTCGGCTTAGCTTGGTTTGGTTTGCTTTTGGGTTCATCATGAACCGAAAGAAAACCCCCACCTACCACTACCACCCTCATTTATATTTCCACCTAACTCTCTCTCTCTTCATTTATTCTTCTTCACTTCTTCTTCTCCACCATTTACTCTTCCACCTACCAGGAAAGAGAGCTAGGCAAGTGTAAACTTGCTTCATGTTGGATCTCAAGTTTTATTGTTCCATTCTCTTCCTTACTTGATTTTAAGACTCTTTAGAACTTGGCCTTTTCATTTTGATGGATAATTTCTTGTAGATCTAAGTTTATAATTTTTCGGTTTTCTTGGTTTTGATCTCTAAAACTTGGTTATTTTTGAAAACTAATGGTTCTATGTTGTAGAGAATTCAATTTCATGCAGTTTTGGCTTTTGTTTCGCTTGATTTCGACTTCGGATGAGGAAGTTATGGCCAAAACAATTTTGGTCAAACTTCTATGTTCATCTGCAGCATGAGACATATGTCGCAGTTGGCCGCATAGCATGTCGCTGTCGAGCCGCATGAGACATATGTCGCAGTAGGCCGCATATGATGCCGCAGTTGAGCCGCATGAGCCGCATGTCGCAGTTGGCCGCATAGCATGTCGCTGTCGAGCCGCATGAGACATATGTCGCAGTAGGCCGCATATGATGCCGCAGTTGAGCCGCATGAGCCGCATGTCGCAGTAGGCCGCATAGCATATCGCAGTTGAGCCGCATGAGCCGCATGTCGCAGTAGGCCGCATATGATGCCGCAGTTGAGCCGCATGAGCCGCATGTCGCAGTTGGCCGCATAGCATGTCGCAGTTGAGCCGCATGAGCCGCATATCGCAGTTGGCCGCATAGCATGTCGCTGTTGAACCGCATGAGCCGCATGTCGCAGTTGGCCGCATAGCATGTCGCAGTTGAGCCGCATAGGCCGCATGTCGCAGTTGGTCGCATATGGTGTCGCAAAATAGGCCGCATAATGCATATTTCGACTATTTCTAACTGTTATATGTCCTAATTGACCAAATTGTGGCTCGAATTTCTCCCAACTCCCAACGTGGAAGTTGTAGATCTTTTTCTTGGCATCAAGAATATGTCACTAGTTATTTTATGCAAGTTTCTCTCATTCATAATATTGTAAGGATAGAACACGATAGTGGCCCGCCGTGGCGCACTCTTGACAAGTAAACTGACATGATATATCTCGGCATGCTGTTACGACAGCTAGCCTGACATGACAAGTATGAAAGACTTGGACACCGTGGGCGATTGTGTTTGTATAAATAAACTAGTACTATCTTGCATCATGTCTAGGATGGGGACCCCTGAGTACCACGGTCAGGGATACCTACTGAAATTGACTAAGGCTAATTAACTAGAATGATTCAGTAGTCATGAAGAGATTTCCAGCTACAGGCAATCCCGTTATCTGGGCGCATTCAGTGGACTTGTAGCCTACCGACGAGTATGGCACATTTCCAGCACACAGTCAAGTGTTGCATTCTTCCTAAACGGACATTCGACCTGGATAACCGGATGGTCTGCAGGGCTTGTGGCTGTTGGGATAATCTCATTGCATCTTGCTAGTAACTAGGCATGTGATAACCCTAGTTAGTTAAAAGTATCAAGCCGTACTCTTGATTGGCCGTGATTGATTGGATGTAGTTTCTTCCAGCTTAGTCTTATCCTGATCCTGTGCAAGATTGTGACATGACATGATTATTGATGCTTGCCTTAACAATAACGATCGGGGGTCCAGTTCTGTTCAGGCGAAGGGTTACAACCCCGGTCCTTGTTTGGTTTAAGGGTTGTAACCTGGCTCCCGGAGCAGTTCTGTGTCCTCTCTTCGTTTATTGTCTTATTGCAATCCCATGCCATGTTCGTCATGTTTTACCTTACCTTAATACCATGATTATTTATACTGGCCTTAACAATAACGATCGGGGGTCCAGTTCTGTTCAGGCGAAGGGTTACAACCCCGGTCCTTGTTTGGTTTAAGGGTTGTAACCTGGCTTCCGGAGCAGTTCTGTGTCCTCTCTTCGTTTATTGTCTTCACTGTACCAATAGTATTTGAGACGGGTTTCTATTCAGGTGAAGGGCTGCAACCCCGGTCCTTGTTTGGTTTAAGGGTTGTGACCTGGCTACTTGAATGGTTTCCTCGTACTCAATTTATTATTGTTATTCCTATTATTATCAATTTCTCTTATCAGTTATCTTTAATATTCTATTGTGATATGCTGGTTTTAGTTCCTAAGTGAAGCCTCCTTTGTGGCACTTGCTCTTTCTGGGGTCTGACCCAGCTGGTTTTGTGTGGCCAGATATCGGAGCAGCAACAGAGGATCCACCTGTCTTCCAGCCCGATGGTGACTACCAGGCGTAACCAGGGCAACGAGTGGGTTTCTTTTGTCCTCCCACTCTATTTGTAAAATTATTCTTTTGAGGCGTTTAGCCGGCGAGCACGTGTTAGCTCGTATTGTACCTTTATTTACTGTCTGCCTACGGGCTGTAACATGATTGACAAATCCTAGGGTTGATCATGTATGACTGAAACTCTTGCTAGTCCTGACATTTTGTACGACTAGCTTCATGATCATCCAATATGTAATGTATGGGACGCCTTACTATTGTATATTGATGCTCTAATATCTTGTGACTGTTACTACTTGCTTGTGATTGAGACAATAGGCTTGTTCTTGACCATAGGAGACTGATGGATTATAGTTAAACCCTCATATATCTAGACAGCCGTGACCGTATAGTGACGTGGATTCCATTTCATTATACGTAGCTGGCTATGTCTGCCCCCGCTCTCCAGTATTCTGGTTCTGGGGCGTGACATGGTTTTAGTGGTGGCCCATGCAGGTCTTGTAATTCAAGATATGTGAGGGTTTACCGAATAGATGTCTCAATCAGTATTCGCCCTTGATCTCTGCTCGTATCTTCAAATTCCTGAGAATCTTGACCTGATCACATGCTTGTATCGTTGATCTGTCATAGTCCTTCCTTATTGTTCCCTATGTCGTCTTCTTCAGCGGCATTGTTCCTGGACCTGCCGATCAGCAAGACGGTGCACCTCCCGCGGACCAGCAACAACCTGGAGATCAAGCCCAACATTCAGGAGTAGCCTCCAGAGTCATGCCTACCGAAGGAGAACCCCCAATTCAGCCCGTCCAGCCTGCAGAGCCTGATGATGGCACTTTGGTGGGTCTCATCAGGTCCCTATTAGCTTCCCAGGATCGTCGCGGAGATGCCTTGCACCAGGCGGTGGCAGATGCTTTGACCAGAGGAGGTCATCAGGGTAATAGCGCGGCCAACAGCTTCAAGCGCTTGAACCCTCCCTTCTTCGATGGCAGTGAAGATGTGATCGTTGCAGATGCATGGCTTCAGGACACAGAGGTAATTTTAGAAGCAGCCAGGACTCCAGAGAACGAGAAGGTGGCCGTGGTGCGCCTGCAGCTATTGGATCTTGCTCGCAGCTGGTGGGCAGCGCAGGCCGATGGATTAGTGGCCCCTATTTCATGGGCAGTATTCAGGGAGAGATTCCAGACCAAGTATTTTGATGCTGTAGCTCGGTATGATCTACAGACGAGGTTCACCAATCTGAAGCAGATGGGCAGGACGGTCGATGGATATGCGGCCGAGTTCTCCAGGCTTAGTCGGTTTGCTCCCACCTTGGTGGCGACCGAGTTCGATAGAGCCCAGCGGTTCCAGCAGGGGCTCCACCTAGAGATTTTATTGGCGGTGGAGCAGTTTGAGCATCAGACTTTTGATGCAGTATTGAGAGCAGCCCGGAGGCATGAATATACCTCCCAGAGGATCGTGGATAGGACCGGAGGTCGGAAGCAATCTCACGGGCAGATGAATCAGTCTTCAGCACCAGCCCCGGCAGCCAGGGCTTTGACCATTGGAGCTCCGAGGCGGGCGGCCTCAGTGACGTCGGTTCAGCATTCCACCCCGACGCACCCTCAGCAGCAGAAGCAGAAGCAGTCTTCCGCAGTGGGATGTTCACACTGAGGGAAGCCAGGACATGTGGTGTCAGAGTGTCGTAGAGCACAGGATTTGTGCTTGGTTTGTGGTGCCCCGGACCACAGGGTTGGGAACTGCCCGAACAGGGGGAGTTCATCGGCCTTCTCTAGTCCTTCAGTTAGAGGACCAGCACCAATCCAGCAGCAGCAGCTGCAGTACCCGTTTCCGAGGCCATTGCCGACGCAGGCCCAGGCATTCCAGCAGCAGAGGCCGCAGCAGTATGCCCAAGCCCAAGCCCTAATCCAGAGTAGGCAGAAGAATTTTCAGCAGAGGGGACCCGCACCTAGAGGACATGGTCAAGTGCTGGCTTTGACCATGGGAGAAGAAGGAATAGCACCAGGTGAGGTGGTGGCAGGTACTATTCTCGTCAACACCTTTCCAGCTTCAGTATTATTTGATTCTGGTGCCTCGTATTTATTTATGTCTGCACGATTTGCAACACGGGTAGGACTGGAGCCCGAGTCATTATCAGTAAGGCTCAATATACTTACTGATAATGGACTTGTGGGAGTAGATAGAGTATTTTCCTCGTGTCGGATAGTAGTTAGCGGTAGAGAATTCTCCGCTAGATTGATAGAGTTTCCGATGGCCGATTATGATGTGGTCTTAGGGATGGATTGGTTGAGGGACCAGTATGCTAGGATAGACTGCCATATTGGCAGGGTTATTTTTAGCATTCCAGGCGAGCCGGAGTTTTCCTTCTCCCGAGGCAAAGTTGAACCTTCTCCTCCAGTGTTGCGGATGGCAGTGGCAGTAGTACAGTTACCTCGGATAGTTGAAGAGTTTCCAGATATTTTCCCAGAAGAGCTTCCAGGGATGCCGCCAGAGCGAGAGATCGAGTTTACCATCGACTTGATTCCCAGGACAGCCCCAGTGTCAGAGAGAGTCTACAGGATGGCGCCGTCAGAGTTAGAGATATTGTACAAGATGATTGAAGAACTCAGAACCAAGGAATTCATTCGTGCTAGTGGATCACCTTGGGGAGCCCCGATGTTTCTTGTGAAAAAGAAGGATGGTACATCCAGATTGTGTGTTGATTATCGTACCTTGAACTCAGTGACAATCAAGAACAGATATCCTCTCCCGAGGATAGATGACTTGTTTGATCAACTCAAAGGGGCGTCAGTATTTTCGAAGATTGACTTGCGGTCAGGATACCATCAGATCAGAGTCAGAGAGTAGGACATCCCGAAGACAGCTTTCAGATCTAGGTATGGGCATTGGGAGTTCCTTGTGATGCCATTTGGAGCAACCAATGCGCCGGCTGTATTCATGGACCTCATGAATCGCATCTTCATGCCTTATTTGGATCAGTTCGTGATTGTGTTCCTAGACGACATTCTGGTCTACAGCAAGAGTGAAGCGGAGCATGAGCAGCATCTCCGAGTTGTCCTCCAGATTCTCAGAGAGCACCAGTTATATGCCAAGTTTAGTAAATGCGAGTTCTGGCTCGATCGTATTTCGTACTTGGGTCATATCATCACCCGAGGAGGAGTTGAAGTGGATCCCCAGAAGATCGTGGCCATTGAATCGTGGCCAGTACCGAGCACAGTGGCAGAAATTCGCAGTTTTCTTGGCTTGGCCGGCTACTACCGGCGATTTGTTTCAGACTTTGCTCGAATTTCCGCGCCATTGACCCAATTGACCCGCAAGGATGTGCAGTTTGCTTGGACAGCAGAGTGCCAGGATTCTTTTGAGAGGTTGAAGCGAGGCTTGATGACGGCTCCTATTCTCACGCTTCCAGATGGAACCAGAGGATTCTCAGTGTATTGTGATGCTTCGGGCAGAGGTTTAGGATGTGTTCTGATGCAGCATGGGAAGGTAATAGCTTATGCGTCACGACAACTTCGTGACCATGAGAGAAATTACCCAACCCATGACTTGGAGCTGGCAGCAGTAGTGTTTGCACTTAAGTTGTGGGGGCACTACTTGTACGGAGATAGGGTGGAGATCTTCACCGACCACAAGAGTCTGAAGTATGTGTTCACCCAGAAGGATCTCAACATGCGTCAGAGGAGATGGCTAGAGCTGCTTGTGGATTATGATGTCAACCTGCAGTATCACCCAGGAAAGGCCAACGTTGTTGCAGATGCATTGAGCAGGAGGGCAGGAGTTTATTTCCTGACAGCGCAACCAGAGCTGTTAGCCGATCTTCAGAAGATAGGAATAGAAGTTGTCCTCCCTTCCAGTGTGGCATTGATGGCCAGCATGCAAGTTCAGTCCACTATAGTCGAGAGGATCCGGATGGCGCAGTCAGCAGATTCCAAGCTTCAGCGACTCAGAGCAGAGTGTGAGGCAGGACGAAGACCAGAGTTATGCATTCATGAAGACAGTACACTTCGACATGGTAAGCGTCTTTGTGTACCCAGTGGAGATATCAGACAGGAGATCATGGCAGAGGCCCACAGTTCGCAGTATTCCATTCATCCCGGTGGCACGAAGATGTATCGTGATATTCGTCAGCACTTTCGGTGGAATGGCATGAAGAGGGAGATAGCCAGGTTTGTCTCTCGTTGTTTAGTCTGCCAACAAGTTAAGGCTGAACATCAGAGACCAGCTGGACTACTTCAACCATTCCAATTCCAGAGTGGAAATGGGAGCATATAACCATGGACTTTGTGACTGGATTGCCTAGAATCCCGGCTGGCAGAGATGCTATTTAGATTATTATAGACAGACTCACGAAGGTGGCTCACTTTCTCCCGTTCAGAGTTGGTCAGTCGACGGCTCAGCTAGCGGAGATGTATCTCCGACAGATTGTCAGATTGCACGGTGTACCAGTCAGTATCACTTCGAACAGAGATTCCAGGTTTACGTCGCACTTTTGGCGTAGCCTGCAAGAGAGTTTGGGGACTCGCCTCCAGTTCAGCTCAGCGTATCACCCACAGACAGATGGCCAGTCAGAACGTACGATCCAGACTCTTGAAGATATGTTACGGTCATGTACACTCGACTTCGGTGGTTCGTGGGAAGATCACCTGCACCTGGTAGAGTTCTCGTACAACAACAGTTTCCAGGCCAGTATCCAGATGGCACCGTTCGAGGCACTGTATGGTAAGAAGTGCCGACCCCCGCTAGCCTGGAATGATGTTGGAGAGAGGCAGATGCTTGGTCCGAAAATGATTGCTCAGACCGTTGAGGTGGTCAGGAGAGTCAGAGATCATCTTCGAGTTGCCCAAGATCGCCAGCGTCATTGGGCCGATTCTCATCGGCGCCCTCTTGAGTTTTCTGTCGGCGACCATGTATTCCTGAGGATTTCGCCTAACCGCGGCGTCATTCGTTTCGACGTACGAGGAAAGCTTAGTCCTAGGTATATAGGGCCGTTCGATATTCTGGAGCGAGTAGGTGATGTGTCCTATCATCTCGCTCTTCCGCTGTCGCTACGTGAGGTGCATGACGTATTCCATGTATCCCAACTGCGACGGTATATTCCGGACCCGAGCCACATCCTGGATCATTCGGAATTGGTTGTTGGTACCAACCTTTCGTATGAGGAGAGGCCCGTGTCTATATTGGACCGAAGAGAGAAGACACTCAAGAACAAGACTATCAAGTTAGTCCGAGTTGCTTGGGGTCATCACTCTTTGGGTGAGTCGACGTGGGAGCGTGAGGATGATATCCGATCGCGATATCCCGACCTGTTTGACTCGTAAGGTATAATGTCTTCCTTATGCCTTATGCTTTCAATTCCTTGCTTAAATAAATGACTGCATGATAGACTGCTTGTTATAGCTTACGATTAGTATAGCTTGTCCTTGCAATTCTAGCCTCTTGATTAAATTTCGAGGACGGAATTCTTTTAAAGTGGGTAGAGTTGTAATGCCTATAGTTTGTATTACGTATCTTGGTATACGTGTACGTATTCTTGACTCGTATTTGCGTATTTTCCTGTGTGGTTATTTGCATATTTTTCCTGCATGGTTATTTTGGCATGTCATTGGTTATGGTTTAGCTTGGTTCGGCTTAGCTTGGTTTGGTTTGCTTTTGGGTTCATCATGAACCGAAAGAAAACCCCCACCTACCACCACCACCCTCATTTATATTTCCACCTAACTCTCTCTCTCTTCATTTATTCTTCTTCACTTCTTTTTCTCCACCATTTACTCTTCCACCTACCAGAAAAGAGAGCTAGGCAAGTGTAAACTTGCTTCATGTTGGATCTCAAGTTTTATTGTTCCATTCTCTTCCTTACTTGATTTTAAGACTCTTTAGAACTTGGCCTTTTTCATTTTGATGGATAATTTCTTGTAGATCTAAGTTTATAATTTTTCGGTTTTCTTGGTTTTGATCTCTAAAACTTGGTTATTTTCGAAAACTAATGGTTCTATGTTGTAGAGAATTCAATTACATGCAGTTTTGGCTTTTGTTTCGCTTGATTTCGACTTCGGATGAAGAAGTTATGGCCAAAACAATTTTGGTCAAACTTCTATGTTCATCTGCAGCATGAGACATATGTCGCAGTTGGCCGCATAGCATGTCGCTGTCGAGCCGCATGAGACATATGTCGCAGTAGGCCGCATATGATGCCGCAGTTGAGCCGCATGTCGCAGTTGGCCGCATAGCATGTCGCTGTCGAGCCGCATGAGACATATGTCGCAGTAGGCCGTATATGATGCCGCAGTTGAGCCGCATGAGCCGCATGTCGCAGTAGGCCGCATAGCATGTCGCAGTTGAGCCGCATGAGCCGCATGTCGCAGTAGGCCGCATATGATGCCGCAGTTGAGCCGCATGTCTCAGTTGGCCGCATAGCATGTCGCAGTTGAGCCGCATGAGCCGCATGTCGCAGTTGGCCGCATAGCATGTCGCAGTTGAGCCGCATGAGCCGCATGTCGCAGTTGGCCGCATAGCATGTCGCAGTTGAGCCGCATGTCGCAGTTGGCCGCATAGCATGTCGCTGTTGAACCGCATGAGCCGCATGTCGCAGTTGGCCGCATAGCATGTCGCAGTTGAGCCGCATAGGCCGCATGTCGCAGTTGGCCGCATATGGTGTCGCAGAATAGGCCGCATAATGCATATTTCGACTATTTCTAACTGTTATATGTCCTAATTGACCAAATTGTGGCTCGAATTTCTCCCAACTCCCAACGTGGAAGTTGTAGATCTTTTTCTTGGCATCAAGAATATGTCACTAGTTATTTTATGCAAGTTTCTCTCATTCATAATATTGTAAGGATAGAACACGATAGTGGCCCGCCGTGGCGCACTCTTGACAAGTAAACTGACATGATATATCTCGGCATGCTGTTACGACAGCTAGCCTGACATGACAAGTATGAAAGACTTGGACACCGTGGGCGATTGTGTTTGTATAAATAAACTAGTACTGTCTTGCATCATGTCTAGGATGGGGACCCCTGAGTACCACGGTCAGGGGTACCTACTGAAATTGACTAAGGCTAATTAACTAGAATGATTCAGTAGTCATGAAAAGATTTTCAGCTACAGACAATCCCGTTATCTGGGCGCATTCAGTGGACTTGTAGCCTACCGACGAGTAGGGCATATTTCCAGCACACAGTCAAGTGTTGCATTCTTCCTAAACGGACATTCGACCTGGATAACCGGATGGTCTGCAGGGCTTGTGGCTGTTGGGATAATCTCATTGCATCTTGCTAGTAACTAGGCATGTGATAACCCTAGTTAGTTAAAAGTATCAAGCCGTACTCTTGATTGGCCGTGATTGATTGGATGTAGTTTATTCCAGCTTAGTCTTATCCTGATCCTGTGCAAGATTGTGACATGACATGATTATTGATGCTTGTCTTAACAATAACGATCGGGGGTCCAGTTCTGTTCAGGCGAAGGGTTACAACCCCGGTCCTTGTTTGGTTTAAGGGTTGTAACTGGCTCCCGGAGCAGTTCTGTGTCCTCTCTTCGTTTATTGTCTTATTGCAATCCCATGCCATGTTCGTCATGTTTTACCTTACCTTAATACCATGATTATTTATACTGGCCTTAACAATAACGATCGGGGGTCCAGTTCTGTTCAGGCGAAGGGTTACAACCCCGGTCCTTGTTTGGTTTAAGGGTTGTAACCTGGCTCCCGGAGCAGTTCTGTGTCCTCTCTTCGTTTATTGTCTTCACTGTACCAATAGTATTTGAGACGGGTTTCTATTCAGGTGAAGGACTGCAACCCCGGTCCTTGTTTGGTTTAAGGGTTGTGACCTGGCTACTTGAATGGTTTCCTCGTACTCAATTTATTATTGTTATTCCTATTATTATCAATTTCTCTTATCAGTTATCTTTAATATTCTATTGTGATATGCTGGTTTTAGTTCCTAAGTGAAGCCTTCTTTGTGGCACTTGCTCTTTCTGGGGTCTGACCCAGCTGGTTTTGTGTGGCCAGATATCGGAGCAGCAACAGAGGATCCACCTGTCTTCCAGCCCGATGGTGACCACCAGGCGTAACCAGGGCAACGAGTGGGTTTCTTTTGTCCTCCCACTCTATTTGTAAAATTATTCTTTTGAGGCGTTTAGCCGGCGAGCACGTGTTAGCTCGTATTGTACCTTTATTTACTGTCTGCCTACGGGCTGTAACATGATTGACAAATCCTAGGGTTGATCATGTATGACTGAAACTCTTGCTAGTCCTGACATTTTGTACGACTAGCTTCATGATCATCCAATATGTAATGTATGGGACGCCTTACTATTGTATATTGATGCTCTAATATCTTGTGACTGTTACTACTTGCTTGTGATTGAGACAATAGGCTTGTTCTTGACCATAGGAGACTGATGGATTGTAGTTAAACCCTCATATATCTAGACAGCCATGACCGTATAGTGACGTAGATTCCATTTCATTATACGTAGCTGGCTATGTCTGCCCCCCCTCTCCAGTATTCTGGTTCTGGGGCGTGACATGGCTCCTATGTGGCATGAGCCACAAGACAATGTCTTGTTTATGTGGCAAAATTATATCTCAAAAGACAATGAGATAGAAAAACTCTCTCCAATGCAAAAGTATTGAGAAGACAATAAAAAGTATTGTTTCCAACTTCCAAGACAACTTTTAAGACAACTACTCATCTTCTTTCTTTTTTCTAATATTTTTTATTCATAATTGATGACATGGAAGAGAAGACATTGTCAAGTGTATTGTCTAGAACAAGACAATCGACTTCACAATGTCTTCTTTAATTTTTGTCACATAAGCTTCACAAATATTGACTTGACAATTGCATTGGAGAAGAACTTTTGAATAAAATTTTGTCATTACTATGTGGCAACAACTTTTTTTCAAAGTCACAATAGGGTTGGAGATGCTCTAAGTGAATCACCAACAGCAAGTGCAATATGTCAGAGATTCAGAATCCCTAAAATTTGGTATGTGAATCACCAAAGTCACAAAGCATCACAACAGACTGTGACACTCTCCTGATTTATGTACGGGTAATATTTTATATTATTCAATACAGCCGGTATTAGTTTTTGTTGCCTTATAGAATTTGTTTAAAATGGTTGCCAAACCTGTATCACAAAATTTTAGTTGTGCATGTAGTCTAGTCCCACTTTAAGTCATACTAGACAAGTTCAACATCAGGCCTGATGGATCTAACTCAATTTAGGTGTCATTGCTCTCTCCGGTTTCCCAACATATAGATGAACAACTGCCATCAATACTGAGCATTCTGCTTTGGATTTAATCTAGACCTGTAAGCTGAAGAGAATTGTTGTAGCTGTAATCATGAAAATTGAAGAATATAGTTGAGCGAAATGCTTGTGACAGCATAATATAGGTGTTCATCTTCAAGATTCAACATATATTATGCATTGTGAACTTTTTTTCTCGTTAACTGCACAGGGGCCAGTTAGAACTTGGAAGTATATATGCCAATATTGTTATAGCCAGGGCACAATTTTTCGATGGAAAACTGAAATATCGTAACAATTGTACAAACAATCGTTATTACGTATCACTTCACAAAAGGTACGTAAGAGAAATTTCAACTCGTGCTACACTTCACAGAAGGTGCACAGAACGTAACACTTCACAGAAGGTACGTAAAAGAAATTCCACTAGTGCTACACTTCACAGAAGGTGCACAGAACGTAACACTTCACAGAAGGTACGTAAAAGAAATTCAATTAGTGCTACACTTCACAGAAGGTGCACTAATAGAATTTTGATAATATCAACGCAAACACTTCACCGAAGGTGCGCTAATAGAATCCTGATAAAACCAACAAAGAAAGTGACAGGCGAAAGGTGGAAAAACTCCTGCTGGGGTGAATGATCACCGTTGCTCAAAGCTTTATTCGCCCCACACGAATAGCTTCCAGGAACCAGCAAGTTCGTCGGAGAACTTGGAACACTTTGCTCTTCTGACTCCTCGGATGAACTCGAACTCCTGTGCAAAACGCAACGCTGGTACAATACCTCTCTTCTCTCTCACAGCCTCTAAGCACTTGTAAACTTTCTGTCTACTACTTGTGTATTAGTTCTAACCTGTGAGAGAGAAGGAGGAGGCCTTATATAAGCCCCAGCAACAACTGTCCGATTAGCACAATGTCAGGGACGTGGTAGTAACTACCTCGAACATGGAGCAACCGCTCAGAACATGTAAAGACACGTTCTGCTGCAAGTTGTGCCACTCACGTAACCAGCATAATTTGCACTTTACGCACACAACCCCTTTACGCACCCTACGCACTCTACGCACACTGCGTACGCTGCGCATACTGCGCACTCTACGCACGCTGCGCACACTGCGCGCACTGGGCTGCGTAACTGGGCTAGCGTAACTGGGCCCGCTTAACGGGCCGCGCAACGTGGTCGCGCAAGTGGCTCGCGCAATGAGCGCAACTTAAGCGCACTATGCGCCTAGCGACGATGCTGACGTGCTAAGTGCAAAGTGCGCCAACAAAATGCCACATTACGCCTCATGAGCCCTTGAGCCCGAGTCCGAGCCCGAGTCCGAGTCCGAGTCGCTAAGCCCCTACGGGACTTAGCTCCTATGGAAATAAATTTTCCAAGAGCAAAAAGCATGAATGCTTTAATTGTTGATTTTAGCCTTTTTTCCATTAGAAAAATAACCCCACATGGCAAACCCATGTGCACCTTCACACCACATGTGCATCTCCAATAATAGCAAAGCTAATATATAGAGATACAAACTCTTTGTTTTTTCCGATGTGAGACTAAAGCTTTTTATAGGAAAAACCAAAACTCCAACAATCCCCCACATATCTCTATATATATATGGGTATAAGTGTTCCCCACAGTAACTGTCCATCATGTATTAGGAGAGATGTCGCTGACGACTTGAATCTTCCCGCATGGGTCAAAATCAGACTATAATACAAGAATGGACTAAGCCTTGAATTCTGCATCATAGCTGAAATTCTTTCCACTCACATAATGTAGTTACATGTGCTTCTGGCTACACATTAAAGGCCCTGTGCCAGCCTGGTTCAGTGTATAATTTTGGGCGTCTACAAGTTTACCCTCAAGAGACGGCCTGATATCTTTGTCCATACACTATAGGTGAGTTCATTGTAAAGAGACATGGCATGAAGCGCTTTGCGCTTCCCTTGCGGTGCTACGCCGCTATGACATGACTTAAAGCCGAGGCCTTACTCCTTACCGGGAACCTCATCGTAGTGTCATACTACTGTAGCATGAGGCAACTGCCTCTTTGTAGTGCCATACTACCCAGCATGAAGCCTTAGGCTCCCTTGCGATGTTACGCCGCAACGACATGGCTTACAAGGTCGAGGCTTTATCCCTAACCGGGTACCTCATCGTGGTATCGTGCCACTGTAACATGAGGAACTCCTCCTCTTTGTAGTGCTGACTACACCCCTCTTTATTTTTAACATACAGCATTAGGCTAACTGCCTATTTGTGGTGCTACGCCGCTGTGACTTGGCCTGCTAAGCCGAGGCTTTATCCTATTCCTGGGCAGCACCCCATATATAGGAACCTCATTGTGGAGTCACTCCACTGTAGCATGGAGTTTCACTCCTTGTAGTGCTGCTCTATCGTGCTTCCTGTAAAGCACACCAGACATTCACTCTGCCTGAGAACTCATTAAGGCAATTAAGCCAACCTTCCTACAGGAACCATTTTCAGCAGAAAACAACAGTAGACAACAGTGGTTGTAGGTCCGTAACCTCTCCATGCCCAATAGAACATGTTATACCCACCGTTCTTGATATTCTTCCAGTTAATGGTCATCCCTTGAACCAAAAGCTAGATGCCTAGTAGATAAATCTTTGAACTAATAGCATAAAACTTTATGGTAGGAATACAATAACTAATATCAGAATTTCTTCAAGCCCATTTTACATGCTGAGTCATCGACCAGCTGGCGCTTGAGGCCCTTGGTGAACGGATCCGCCAGATTTTCCTGACTCCGAACATAAATCACTGCAATTACATCTCTCTTAATAAGATCGTGTACTGCATTGTGCTTTAACCGCACAGTCCTCTTCTTTCCGTTGAAGAGGTCATTTGATGCCACCGTCGCAGTCGCCTGGTTGTCGCAGTATATCGGTATTGTCGGTATTTGTGCCCCAACCACTGGAAGATCATACGTGAGCTTCCGAAGCCATTCTGCTTCCTCGGCTGCGGTGTCAAGTGCAAAGAACTCAGATTCCATGGATGACCGCGAGAGCATTGTCTGCTTCTTCGATTTTCATGATATAGCAGCTCCACCCATTGTGAAAATATATCCACCTGTGGACCTCTCGCTCTCCAAATCTGAGCACCAGCTGGTATCACTGAAGCCTTCCACTACCTGCGGATCTCCGTTGTAGTATAGTGCATATGTCTGAGTCTTCTTGAGATATCTCATTACCCGTTTCACAGCCTTCCAGTGTTCAACACCAGGGTTGCTCGTGAAACGACTCAGCATTGCCACGACGAATGCTATGTCAGGCCTTGTAGCATTAGTAGCATACAACAAACTCCCGATTACGCTTGCATACTCCATCTGCCTGACGCTTTCCCCTGAATTAGGCTTCAGCTTCAAATCACACCTGTACGGCGTATCGATCCCTGGAAGATCCCGATACCCATAACGAGTGATCATATTCACAATATAATGAGACTGTGACAGCGCTAGTCCAGTGTCTGTCCGGATGATCTTGATCCCTAAGATCACGTCAGCTTCCTCCAAGTCCTTCATACTGAACTTGCTCGAGATGAACCTCTTTGTCTCCGTGACACATCTTGTATTCGTACCTAGGATAAGCATGTCGTCCACATACAGACAAACGATCACACCTCTTCCATCAGCGAACTTCGTGTAAACACACTTGTCCGTCTCGCTGACCATGTAGCCATTTGACTTTATAACCTTGTCAAATTTCTCATGCCACATCTTGGGAGCATGTTTAAGACCGTACAAAAATTTTACCAACTTGCAGACTTTGTCTTCAAGACCCTTGATGACAAATCCCTCTGGTTGTTGCATATAAATCTCTTCGGTCAGCTCGCCATTTAGGAAAGCCGTTTTCAAATCCATCTGATGTATCACCATCTTATGTATTGCTGCAAGAGCAATCAACATCCTGATGGTGGTCATCCGGGCAACTGGAGCATACGTGTCAAAATAGTCAATCCCCTGCTTCTGAGAAAACCCCTTGGCTACCAACCTAGCCTTGAACTTGTCAATAGTTCCGTCTGCTTTCATCTTCTTCTTGAAGATCCATTTGCATCCGATGGGTTTTGTTCCTTCAGGAAGATCAACCAACACCCAAGTGTTATTTGAGGTGATGGAATCAATTTCATTGTCAATCGCCTCCTTCCAGAAAACTGCATCTCTGGTCTTCTTCGCCTCATCATATGTAAGCGGATCTGCTTCCACATGATAGGTGACAAAGTCACTTCCGAAGTCCTTCGGCCTCCTCACACGCTTAGCTGACGGCTCAGCTTGTTCTGGTTCAATCGTTGTTTCAACAACATCTTCTTGGACCACATCTTCATTGAAGACTTCAGTTTGCTGCGCACCCTCATTGTTCTCCGGTACATCCGCAAAAACAATATTCTTGTGCCTTGCAAATTTGTCTTCAAAATATTCTGCGTCGCGAGATTCAATGATATGATTTGACTCAATATCAAAACATCTCCGAGCATCACTCTTCTCGGCATTCCCCAAGAAGATCGTCTTAGTAGTCCTTGTCCCAAGCTTCTGAATCTTCAGATCTGGAAGCTTAACATATGCCAGACACCCCCACACTCGAATGCCATTCAAGTTAGGTCTGACCTTGAACCAAAGTTCATGAGGAGTAACGTCGGAAGTTGCATGAGGCACTCTATTTAGAATAAAAGTAGCCGTCAATGCAGCTTCACCCCAGTAGCACTTAGGAAGGCCAGCTGTCACGCCCCAGAACCAGAATACTGGAGAGCGGGGGCAGACATAGCCAGCTACGTATAACGGAATGGAATCCACACCGCCATACGGTCACGGCTGTCTAGATATGTGAGGGTTTATCTACAAGCCATCAGTCTCTTAAGCTCATATATTATCCTATTGTCTCAATCTCAACCAACTAATAAGAATCACAAGATATCAGATCACCAAATATACAATTGTAAGGCGTCCCAAACATTACATATCCAGATGATCATGAAGCTAGTCGTTACAAAATGTGAGGACTAGCAAGAGTTCAGTCATACATGATCAACCCCCGGGGCTTGTCAATCATGTTACAGCCCGTAGGCAGACAATAAGTAAGTACAATCGAGCTAACACTTGCTCGTCGGCTAAACGCCTCAAAAGAATAATTTACAATATCACAGTGGGAGAACAAAAGAAACCCACTCGATGTCCTGGTTACGCCTGGTGACCACCATCGGGCTGGAAAGCAGGTAGATCCTTTGGTGTTGCTCCGGTATCTGGCCATACAAAACCAGCTGGATCAGACCCCAGAAAGAGCAAGTGCCACAAAGGAGGCTTCACTTAGGAACTAAAACCAGCAAATCATTAGCATTCAACATGTAAGAAAACAACAATAAGTAACACAGATTGAGATTTGTGCACTACCAATGCACTTGTCCCGATCAGAGAAAATAATTAAGTGAAACATCATTGACATAAAAGAACTGGAGAATCATGCTAAAATAAAGTATAGCTGGACAATATATGAAGAGAAAACGAAGGTACTATTCCGGAAGCCAGGTTACAATCCTTAAACCAAACAAGGACCGAGATTGTAACCCTTCGCCTGAACAGAACTTAGTCTCTGATCATTTATTGCTAAAGGTGACAATCATTAAGGTGAAAATGAGAGAGTACAATGATAAAAGTGACAGTAAAGAGTATAATACGCTAGACTGACAATAGAGTACAATCGTTATAGTGACAATCTGGAGTGACAATCATTCAATCATTCTGGTACAATCTTGCAATCAATCACTTCTAGACAATACTATACTGGACTAGACTCCATCCAAGCAATCACGGCCAATCATTGCCTACGGCTTTCTACATTAACTAACTAGGGTTATCACAATCCTAGTTACTAGCAAGGTGCAATGAGATGCTCCAAGTAGTCACAGGCCCTGCAGCTATCCAGGTTATCCAGGCGAACATGATAGTGACAATTTAGAGAGTTCAATACATTAGAGTGACAATAGAGTTCAATCATTTAAGTGACAATAGAGGGTGCCCCACATAACAGTGGGCTGGAAATGTGCCCTACTCGTCGGCAGGCTACAAGTCCAAACATTTGCGGCCGGGATAACGGGATCGCCTGTAACTGGGGAACATCTCTTCATGTCTAGTGAATTATTCTAGTCATTAACCTTAGTCCATTTCAGTAGGTACTCCTGACCGTGGTACTCAGGAGTCCCCTCCTAGACATGATGCAAGACAGGACTGGATTATTTGTACAAGCACAATCGTCCACGGTGTCTGGATTAATTATACAGGTCATGTCATGTCAGGTAGCCGTCGCAACAGCTATTCGAGATAATCATGTCAGGTTTATCATATAAGTGTACTAGTCAGGAGTGCGCCACGACGGGCCACTATCAGGTCATGCCAGGTTTACTTGTCAAGAGTGCACCACTACGGGTCACTATCGTGTCATGCTCAGGTATCAATTCCAAACATATCAAGTAAATTCGTGATTATCAAGTTCAGGACAAAAGGCGTAAGGATATAAAATGGACATTAAATATCTAATAAAATATCAATATACAGGACTATAGAAGAGCCATGCGGCTAAGAAGGAGTTCAGGTCCATGCGGCTGGGAAGTATAGTATCATGCGGCTGGGTATAGAAGGAGGCGCATGCGGCTTATAGAAGCCCATGCGGCTGGGTCAACATGGCTGCTTATGCGGCAGGGAGGGAAGGGTGCATATGCGGCTGATAAGGGACTCAACCTCATGCGGCCAAGAGAAGGACAAGACACATGCGGCTCAATTAGGTGAGCACATGCGGCCCGGGTCACTGGAACCCATGCGGCCAAGACAAGAGGGGCGCATGCGGCTCAGGGGGACGAGGGCGCATGCAGTTCAGTAGAAGCCCATGCGGCTCAGGAAATAAAGGAAGCATATGCGGCTGGGATTAATCAGGGTCATGCGGCCCGGATTAAGAAGTCCATACGGCTGGGTCTGGGGGTTCTCATGCGGCTCGAAGATCAGGGCCTATGCGGTCCGCAAGTGCTAGAGTTCACGCGGCTCAAGGAGATGGGCACATATACGGCCGATGGGGAATGAGCCCATGCGGCTCAGGAAGTGAGATCCAGCCTATGCGGCTGAGAGTCTCATGCGGCCGAATCACTTGCCGTATGAATTGTCATGCGGTCAAGTCAAGTCTAAGCACAGTTCACCTTCTCTAAATTTCTGAGAGAAAGAACACCATGAGAGCCAAGTTCTCAAGCTCCACAACTCCATCATCCGGAGCCCAAATCCGAACTTCCATAGGTCAAAATGGGGTAGAACGAAATTCTCTACAACATGGAACCATCAAAATACAGAAATAACAAGATTAAGTAGATCAAAACCCAAGAAATCCGAAAATAAAGTAAATATAGATCTACAAGAATCTAGCCATGGAAAGTGAAAATGCCAAGTTCTAAAGTTAGTCAAAATGCTGTAAGGAAGAGAATGAAGCAATAAAATTGGAGTTCCTCTATGAAGCAAGTTGCACTTGCCTAGACCTCTCTCTTCTCTCTCTGGTAGGTAAGAAGTAAATGAGGAAGAAGAAGATGAGTAATGAAGAGAGAGAAAGAAGAAATGGCAATAAATATCAAAGGTGGTGGTAGGTAGGGGGTTCATCCATGGTTCATGATGAACCAAAAGCAATCCCAAACCGAACCAAGCCAACCCAAACCGAGAATAAACCAAGCCCAGGGAGGAAATTAAGCAGGAAATCATGCAATACAAGAATAAATACGTACACGTATTCCAGAAATACGTAATACGAACTACAGGCATTACACCAGCAGTCAACAACATTGAGTTAATCATTTCTGTTAACGTTCTGTTCTTCCTCTCTGCTACTCCGTTTGATTGAGGAGAGTACGGAGCCGTAGTCTCATTAACAATTCCATGTTCTTTGCAGAACGACGCGAATTCATGAGACCTGTACTCCCCACCTCGATCACTTCTTATTCTTTTGAGTTGTTGTCCAGTCTGCCGCTCAGCTTCGGCTCTGAACTCCTTGAACTTCTCAAATGCTTCGTCTTTAGCCTTCAGCAAGTAGACGAACGCATACTTTGAGAAATCATCGATGAAGGTTATGAAATACTCCATCCCGGCCTTTGTAGAGAACTGTTTGAAGTCACAGATATCTGAGTGTACTAACTCCAGAAGATCTGTACTTCGATTAACCCGAGAAAAGGGTTTCCTTGTGATCTTAGTTTGAGCACAAACTTCACATTTCTCTACCTTACCCCCACATTTGGAGATAAGACCTAGACTAGACATTCTGTTTATTCGTTTACAATGAACATGTCCTAACCTATTATGCCACAACTCAAGAGTATAAGCAGAAGGAGTGACTTCATTAATTACATTAATTACATTGGATTGATTTACAAGCTGAATCTTGAACATTCCTTCGGTATAATAAGCTTTTCCGAAATATGTTCCCTTGATAGACATCACCATCTGGCCAGCATTGATGTCCATACTGAGACCTGCGTTGCAGAGTAGGCCTCCTGAGATCAAGTTCTTGGCGATAGCAGGTACGTACTTCACGTCTTGAAGCGTCAGAGACTTCCCCGAAGTCAGCTTCAATACCACCATCCCAATCCCGAGCACTTTAGCTTGTGCCTGGTTCGCCATCATAACCACTTCAGAAGTAGGTGTGTAGGTGGTGAACCACTCCTTACTGGAGCAGACATGGCAGGAGGCTCCAGTGTCTACCCACCAGTCAGAGTCAGTCCTTACCGCATCAACCTGCGCAATCATAGCAACAATGTCACTGATCATAGATACCTTACTAGGCTCTCCTTCCTCTGATTGCTTGGTCTTTGCTTTGCACTCATTCTTAAAGTGGCCTTTCTTGCCACACTTGAAGCAAGGCATTTGAGACTTTGGCTTCTTTTTCTTGATAGATGTTCCCTTGACTTTCAGATTGTCAGGGTCCTTCTTCTTGCTGTGGAAAGCCGCCTGCTTTCCCCTTGGTTCCTTGGTTTGAACCAGATTGGCGTTAGCCAATTGCTTGGACAATGTGTCCACCTTTAGTTGAGCCCGCATCTGGTCCTCAACATAGATTTCCTGCAAGAGATCGTCAAGGCTGATCTCAAGCTTCTTCCTATGCATGTTTGCATAGAACTTGCTCCACCCAGCGGGGAGCTTTGAGACAATCCCTCCAACAACAAACTTGTCGGGGAGGGACATCGCCTCGTCTTCCAGCTTCTGTCGCAGTTTCAGGAACTCCTTCACCTACGGCAGCATAGACTTTTCGTCCTCAAAAAACCACTTGTGATATTTCTCAACCACAAATATTTTACTGCGGTTCTTGTCTTCTTCGTAGAGTTTTTCTAGAGACTCACATATGTCTCTAGCGATATTCTTCTTAGAATAGGATTCTGCAAGGGAATCTTCCATAGCATTCAGGATAAGCAGCCTGCAAATACTATTTTTCCTTCTCCATTTTGCTTGCAGTTTAGTAGCCGCGGTGATTGCGACAGCAGATCCAACATCTGGAATAGTAGATTCTTCCTCCAGAAGCACGTGATCTACGTCTTTGAGTTGAAGGGTGAGATATACTTTCCTCTTCCAGACTTGGTAATGTTCTCCATCAAACTTTTCTAACTTGTAAAAGTCAGAATTGAAGAGTGAAACATTAACGTTTTCCATCGTAGCAATAAAGCTTTGAGATTGTTATAGCCGGGGCACAATTTTTCGATGGAAAACTGAAATATCGTAACAATTGTACAAACAATCGTTATTACGTATCACTTCACAAAAGGTACGTAAGAGAAATTTCAACTCGTGCTACACTTCACAGAAGGTGCACAGAACGTAACACTTCACAGAAGGTACGTAAAAGAAATTCCACTAGTACTACACTTCACAGAAGGTGCACAGAACGTAACACTTCACAGAAGGTACGTAAGAGAAATTCAATTAGTGCTACACTTCACAGAAGGTGCGCTAATAGAATTTTGATAATATCAACGCAAACACTTCACCGAAGGTGCGCTAATAGAATCCTGATAAAACCAACAAAGAAAGTAACAAGCGAAAGGTGGAAAAACTCCTGCTGGGGTGAATGATCACCGTTGCTCAAAACTTTATTCGCCACACACGAATAGCTTCCAGGAACCAGCAAGTTCGTCGGAGAACTTGGAACACTTTGCTCTTCTGACTCCTCGGATGAACTCGAACTCCTGTGCAAAACGCAACGCTGGTACAATACCTCTCTTCTCTCTCACAGTCTCTAAGCTTGTAAACTTTCTGTCTACTACTTGTGTATTAGTTCTAACCTGTGAGAGAGAAGGAGGAGGCCTTATATAAGCCCCAGCAACAACTGTCCGGTTAGCACAATGTCAGGGACGTGGTAGTAACCACCCCGAACATGGAGCAACCGCTCAGAACATGTAAAGACACGTTCTGCTGCAAGTTGTGCCACTCACGTAACCAACGTAATTTGCACTTTACGCACACAGCCCCTTTACGCACCCTACGCACTCTACGCACACTGCGTACGCCTCATGAGCCCTTGAGCCCGAGCCCGAGCACGAGCCCGAGTCGCTAAGGGGCTTAGCTCCTATGGAAATAAATTTCCCAAGAGCAAAAAGCATGAATGCTTTAATTGTTGATTTTAGCCTTTTTCCCATTAGAAAAATAACCCCACATGGCAAACCCATGTGCACCTCCACACCACATGTGCATCTCCAATAATAGCAAAGCTAATATATAGAGATACAAACTCTTTGTTTTTTTCGATGTGGGACTAAAGCTTTCTATAGGAAAAAACCAAAACTCCAACAAATATATGCCTTTAGGCCCTAAACTGTAGCCACTTTCCTCCTCTCTCCCTGCATTCTCGACGATCACATCTTTGCTTCCACTACCTGTCATTGATAATGTGTCAAATGTGAAGAAAGCTCTCTTAGTGTGAAATGTACACAACTATTTACAAATGTAAAGACGAACACAAATCTAGTGAATCGAAAACGAAATAGAAAATATTTTTTATTCAACTTATCATGATGAAATGAAAAAATACATGGACTTATAAAGTACTCTATCATGCCCCTGAACTTTGTAACTCATGTTTCTACATAACTCATGTATTTTGAGAGTGTAATTCATAACCATTGAATACCTATGATTCATGCATGAACGCTACTTACTACCTAACTTTACTCATCACATACAAATTTAATTTTAACACCGACGAGTTATACACATATCAACATGAACTTTCACATAAACCTTCACATCTTCGGTTATCGAATAAAAACTTTCAGCCAATAGAACAAGTAGGGGACATTATTATACCATCGTAACGTTATTCCCGTACCCTTTCCCACTAGTTAGATACTTGGACATTGTTTTCATACAAGTTAGATACCCTTTCCTACAAGCAAAAAAAGCATAACATAAATTCTTGTGAATCGCGACGAAAACCTTCTAATAACATGCTCACCAACCTTCTATCAAGCCACTGAAAGGGCCGATCTCTTGAAGATCCTGCTCGAGTACTTCCCACCAACAGAATTTTCGACTGCGAGCCCTTGTGCCCCGAAACAGAAGTATTGGTTCATCAGTCTAGTGTTTGCTGATCCTGACTTCTTGGACAACTTTTCTGCCACCTCGCCTCCATCAACAGATGAATACGAGCACGAGGCGCCACCAATGTCTTCCTCGGGGCAAATGCCTTTCAGTTTCTCCATGGGCGGCGTCGACATCCCAGACATGGGCAGGGAATCGGGTGGCGACCATGCAGGAGGAGCCAGGTGAGGCATGTCCTGCATCACCCCGTGCATCAGCCCAGCCGCAAACTTCTTCTTTGTGGTTGGGCTAGGCACGGAACTCCTAACTGCAAGTGTTCGTTTATTGTTCACGAGTGCTGTCGACTTGGAGAAGCGTTGCCTCAATGGAGTCGGGGTGTCTTCACGCTCGCTCCATTTCTTGACCGAGTCCATGGATTCATCCTCCTCCAACTTCTTTGGAGTCGTCTCTGCCTCCTTTTCCTTCCGACCAGACCAGCCAAGTAGAATCTTGAGCCTTCTTGCTGCACGGTTAACTGAATTGTTCTTTTTCTTCTCTGAACTGATCTCTCCGTATTGAGCAATCTCACTCTTGGTAGAGCTGCATGAGCTGTGTCTCGCACTGGCCTCCGCTGTTTCGACCCCCGTGTACAAGAAAATTTCAGAATCTGAAATCTTAAATGAAGTCCCTGGGCTGCTCCCGATGCCTTGCAACTTCAGTTGATTAGCAATGGCCAGTTTCATGGTACGGTCTCTAAAATTGGCTATCCCTCCCGCTGACACCAACTGCTTGATGAGTATTTCTGATGAAGCTGATCGCGGGCGTTGGCTGAGTAGGTCCAGGGGTGTCATTCCCTCGTTGTCTCGGATGTTGAGGTTGATCGATTTGACGGTCATGAGGAGCTCGACCAGGTCAGAGTGCATGTTGCCTATCACAGCCACATGGAGCACAGTCCTCCCATCATTATTCCTTGTATTGATGAGCTCCTGGATGTTTATGGAGGTGCCGCTGACCAGCTGCTTCATAAGGTCCATTTGGCGGTCAAGCCTCCGGAAGCCAGGGGTTCTGAAGCCGGCCACAGCCATGTGGAAAAAAGTGTCTCCTGCATTGTTTCTTTCAGCGGACAACGAAGGAGATGCAGTGATTAGGGCCTCAACAACCGGAAGGTGGCCTCGATACGCAGCAATGTGAAGGGCAGTGTTCCCTTGATTGTCTTTGGAGCCGATTATGTCGTAGGATGCAACTAGATTGTTCACTACCTGCATGATTGGAGAATATGGATCAAAAGGACATATTAATATTTAATACTGATATAAAGAAACTTTAATTACCACAATTGAAATGGTCTATATTGTGCACTTCTTTACCACCCAAATTGTTATTAAATTCAGTGCACATCTACTAAATATCTAAACTTTATTAAAGCCCCTATTACTTAGAGCTATGTAGGGGTACTAATACAAAAAAGCCAAAAGGATTACCTTCATGTTAGAAACCTATACAAAAGGTTTATGTACCAATGCAAAGGAGCAACATAATGAGATCAAGAAACATTGCTCTACTTGTTAAAATTTCAAATATGTACTGTTCTTAGCTAAGAAGGTTTCATACAGTAATTTTAATATACATGCGTATGCTGTTGGGAAAGAAGCGCGGAAACCTTTCCCCAAACCGGAGAGTACCTGCGAGAGGACCGAGCAATACAAACGCACGAACCCAAAAACAACCACACAAAACAATCCACGCAGACACAGAGAATTTTTGACGTGGAAAACCCTTGCGGGAAAAACCACGGGACGATCGGAGTCCAACCCTGAGAAGCCTCCACTAATGGAATAGAAGAATTACACCCTCTACAAACTCCTCCCGATCCAAATCGGATCCCCACAACACTCAGAAGTAAGAACAATGATTACAAGGCTACGAAGAGCGAGAACGACGAGTAGAGATTACCCGAAACACGATCTCCTTCGAAAACGACCTTCAATCCTCCGTCTTCTCTCCCGAAGTTGTAATGGCACTCTTGCCCCCTTCCTCTCTCCTTCTTGTGTTACAATGCGTAATGTTGCGTTATGAATTAGGGTTGAGAAAACTCAACTTAACTCCCCAATCCCGCAACCAACCTGGACCGTTGGATTAGATCCAGTGGTGAAAAGTCACCAAAAATCCGCTTCAGCCCCCGACGACACAGAGTTCGGCCAGAACTCTGTGTCGGGCAACCAGCACTGGCCGACCACATTCTGGAATGAGGAGGCAGAGTTCGGCCAGAACTCTGCCTGGGGCAGAGTTCGGCCCGAACTCGGCCCCCCTGCTTCCAGCAGCTCCCTGTAGCTCCATCAGCAGCCCCGCTTCCTCCCCGAGCTTCTTCGACACACGAACGGCGCTCGTCGCACTCCGGGGTCTTCTCCACATAGGTTGGGAACCCCACCCACTCCAACAAATCTCCCCCTTCACAACTATGGGGAGGATGTCGTCATCCCGACGATCTGCCTGCAGTACTCAAACTTCTCCCTTGGTAGAATCTTCGTGAACATATCAGCTCCGTTGTCATCTGTATGAACCTTCTCAAGCTCCGCGTCCTTCTTCTCAACCACATCCCGTATCCAGTGATACCGAGTCTCGATGTGTTTGGACCGGCTATGAAACGTCTGATTCTTCACAAGGTGGATAGCACTCTGACTGTCGCAAAGCAAAGTATACTGCTCTTGCTTCAGTCCCATTTCCTGCAACAGCTTCTTCATCCACAACAGCTCCTTGCAAGCCTCCGTTGCCGCAATGTACTCTGCCTCTGTCGTCGACAAGGCAACACACTTCTGCAACCGCGACTGCCACGACACCGCTCCTCCCGCAAACATCATCACGTAGCCCGAAGTCGATCGCCTCGTGTCTACATCTCCAGCCATATCAGCGTCGGTATACCCAACCAGCTTCGGCTCGTCACCACCAAAGGAAAGTCTCCAACCAACAGTGCCCTGAAGATATCGTAGAATCCACTTGACCGCACTCCAATGTATCCTTCCAGGATTTGAAAGATACCTGCTAACCGTACCAACTGCATGAGCAATATCTGGCCTCGTACACACCATGGCATACATAAGGCTCCCCACAGCTGAGGCATATGGAACCCGCTCCATATCTTTCTTTTCGTCCTCGGTAGATGGACACTGCTCCTCAGTGAGCTTAAAGTGAGCCGCAAGAGGGGAACTTACTTTCTTCGACCCGTCCATCCCGAAACGCTGAAGTACCCGGTAAATGTACTTCTTTTGGGACAAGTGTAGCAGCTTGGACTCTCTCTCGGCTGATCTCCATCCCAAGAATAGTCTTCGCTGCGCCCAAATCCTTCATAGAGAAGGCCGCGCCCAGTTGGCGCTTAAGCTCCGCTATCCTAGTGGCATTCCGACCCACTAATAGCATGTCATCTACATAGAGCAACAAAATGATGAAATCATCCTCGGCAAAATACCTCACAAATACACAGTGGTCCGACGTCGTCCGTGCATAACCATGCTCCCCCATAAACGACTCGAACTTCCTGTACCACTGCCTCGGAGCCTGCTTCAGACCATACAAGCTCTTCCTCAACCGGCAGACCAAATGTGACTTGCCCTTCTCACAGAATCCCTCTGGCTGCTCCATGTACAACTCCTCCTCAAGATCACCGTGGAGGAATGCCGTCTTCACGTCCATCTGCTCGACCTCCAAGTCGAGACTGGCTGCTAATGCTAGCACCACCCGAATAGACGAATGCTTGACGACAGGCGAAAAGATCTCATCATAATCCACGCCTTTCCGCTGACCGTAGCCTTTGACTACCAGCCTCGCTTTGTATCGAGGGCGAGTAGCATCATCCGTCTGCTTCACTCTGAACACACATCGATTCTTCAAAGCCTTCTTGCCCTTTGGCAACCGCACCAGATCATAAGTGGAATTGGTGTGCAAGGAACTCATCTCCTCCTGCATAGCCTCCATCCACTCCTGCCTGTGTTCGTCTTCCATAGCCTCTGCAAAACTTTTGGGCTCTCCCCCGTCAGTCAATAGCACATACTCATCTGGTGAGTATCTCGTAGATGGTCGACGATCCCTGTCACTCCTCCTCAAAGGAACCACTGGTGCTGGCTGTATACCGACAGCCTCCTCCCCTTCAGGAACTACCTCTCCGGCATGCTCATCCTCCTGAGGGACACCCTGACCACCATCAGCAGGCTGATGATCAAGGTTGGGAGCAACTCCATGTACCGGCTCCCCCATAACTGGATCCTCTGCGATGTCCTCTGGAAAGTGCTCGAAGCGAAATGACTCTAACTCAGGCAATTCCTCAGCCTCAGAAGGCGTCTCGGAATCCTGAGTGTTGGTCATGGTCTGATCCTCGACGAACACCACGTCCCTGCTTCTGTAGAGCTTTCCTTCCACTGGATCGTAGAGTCTATAGCCAAACTCATCCCGACCGTAGCCGACAAAGACGCATCGCCTCGTCTTCGGCTCAAGTTTGGTCCTCTCGTCCTTCGGTACATGCACGAAGGCTTTACAACCAAACGCCCGCAGGTGATTGTATGACGGCTCTTTGTCGTACCATACTTTGTCAGGCACATCACCCTGCAAAGGAGCACTAGGAGACAAATTAATAACATAAGCAGCTGTGAGAAGAGCCTCATCCCAATAACTGCCCGACAAGTTTGCTTCTGACAGCAAATACCGCACCCTCTCCATCAGTGTCCTGTTCATGCGCTCCGCTACACCATTGAGCTGAGGTGTCTTTGGCGGAGTCTTCTGGTGTCGTATCCCTTGCTCTCTGCAATACGCATCAAAGGGACCGATGTATTCGCCGCCATTGTCGGACCGAACACACAACTTCTTGCCCGTCTCCCTTTCAACAGAGGCCTGAAACTCCTTGAAAGTAGGCAGCACCTGATCCTTGGTCTTTAAGGCATAGACCCAAACCTTCCTGGAACAATCATCAATAAAAGTTACAAAGTAAGAAGCACCACCAAGAGATTTTACCTTCATAGGACCGCAGACATCCGAGTGAATCAACTCGAGCAACGCCGGCTTCCTCGAACTTGGGTGACTTTGGAAAGACACCCTATTTTGCTTCCCAGCTAAACAGTGCGTGCACTTCTCCAACTTTGTAGACTTGAGCCCCGGAATCACTTTTCTGTTCACCAAGTAGCTCATCCCCTTCTCGCTGATATGGCCGAGCCGCCTGTGCCACAACTCGGTAGACGCATCACTGACTGCGTTCACCTCCTATGCCCCCTCTGCGCTCCCCTCCATATAGTAGAGACCGGACTTCTTGCTTCCTCTGGCAATCACCATCGAACTCCTAGAAAGCTTCCACTGACTATTCCCGAAGAGACTGAAGAATCCCTCGTCATCCAACCTTCCAACCGACACCAGGTTGAAACGAATATCAGGGACATGACGAACATCTTTGAGAACAAGAACCGCACCCGTCTTCGTTCTCAAATGCACATCTCCAACGGCAACCGCTTTCGACACATCTCCGTTGCCCATCTTCAACACTCCACAGTCGCCTGTAGTGTAAGTGGCAAATAGTGCCATGTTGTGAGATACATGTGCTGAAGCCCCTGAGTCCACCAGCCAAGAATTGTCATCGCAGGCGAGATTAGTAATGACCTCATCACCTACGACGATCACATCGCCTCCATGCACCGAGGCCGCCGCTGTAGTGTTCTCTTCTTGCTTCCCCTTGTCGCCCTTCTTCTCTCTCTTCCAAGCGAAACAATTCCGCTTGATATGGCCCTTCTTACCACAATGGTAACACTCTGAGTCCTCGTAACGACCTTTGGACTTCCCCCTGCTCTTGTCTCTGCCACCACCTGGACTCCTGCTTTTGCCCCTTCCGCGGCTCTCTGAAACAAGTGCCTCTGAGTGGTAGGATGTGGATGAAGTGCCCTGAGAACGTCTCCGCATCTCTTCATTCAACACCCCGCTCTTGGCAAACTCCAGACTGACCACGCCCTCTGGAGCAGAAGCGATCATAGATACTCGTACGGTCTCCCACGAGTCTGGCAATGTACACAGCAGCCATAGTCCCTGAACTTCGTCGTCGAACTTGACTCCCATAGAAGATAGCTGGTCAACAACGCCCTGGAACTCACTCAAGTGATCCGAAATAGACGCCCCATCCTTGTATCGCAGACCCATCATCGTTCGGATCAGGAACAATTTGTTTACCCCGGTCTTCTTCGCATACAAGGATTCCAGCTTATCCCACAACGTCTTCGCGTGCTCAATATTGGCAACGTGGTTGTACACGTTCTCATCAACAAACTGCCGTATGTACCCACACACCTGTATATGCTCGAATGTCCAGTCCTCCTCGGAATTATCACTAGGCCTCTCGGATGCAAACACGGGTAGATGCAGCTTCTTGACAAATAGCAAATCTTTCATCTTGTTCCGCCAATAGTGATAGTTTGTGCCGTTCAGATTCACCATGCGCACCGGCTTCGCGTCCATCTCTCCTCTCTAGTTTCTCTGTCAACTACTGACACTCCTTCTGAATTCCAGAACCTGGCTCTGATACCACTCTGTTGGGAAAGAAGCGCGAAAACCTTTTCCCAAACCGGAGAGTACCTGCGAGAGGACCGAGCAATACAAACGCACGAACCCAAAAACAACCACACAAAACAATCCACGCAGACACAGAGAATTTTTGACGTGGAAAACCCTTGCGGAAAAAACCACGGGACGATCGGAGTCCAACCCTAAGAAGCCTCCACTAATGGAATAGAAGAATTACACCCTCTACAAACTCCTCCCGATCCAAATCGGATCCCCACAACACTCAGAAGTAAGAACAATGATTACAAGGCTACGAAGAGCGAGAACGATGAATAGAGATTACCCGAAACACGATCTCCTTCGAAAACGACCTTCAATCCTCCGTCTTCTCTCCCGAAGTTGTAATGGCACTCTTGCCTCCTTCCTCTCTCCTTCTTGTGTTACAATGCGTAATGTTGCGTTATGAATTAGGGTTGAGAAAACTCAACTTAACTCCCCAATCCCGCAACCAACCTGAACCGTTGGATTAGATCCAGTGGTGAAAAGTCACCAAAAATCCGCTTCAGCCCCCGACGACACAGAGTTCGGCCAGAACTCTGTATCGGGCAACCAGTACTGGCCGACCACATTCTGGAATGGGGAGGCAGAGTTCGGCCAGAACTCTGCCTGGGGCAGAGTTCGGCCCGAACTCGGCCCCCCGCTTCCAGCAGCTCCCTGTAGCTCCATCAGCAGCCCCGCTTCCTCCCCGAGCTTCTTCGACACACGAACGGCGCTCGTCGCACTCCGGGGTCTTCTCCACATAGGTTGGGAACCCCACCCACTCCAACATATGCATCCACTTTTTCCTTTAATTCCTGGATTTAGGCAAAGCTCTATTTTATCCCTTTTCCGTAATGTATACAACCACTTCTCTTCTCCCTTTATTCTTGGATGGCTCGTTTTCAGTAAACATACATTTTGAAGAATGAAATCATGACGTCTCTTATGTAAATACGAATCTGCATAGTGGCAAAGGTAGTGGAAACCCCCTTTTCATATGTTATCAGACATGGTATCAAGTACTTCAGGTCAAATGACAATATCACTCTTTTATGTTCTTAGATATATACTCTCATGCAAATATTTGAGGAAAATCATTAAGAAAATGAGTAGAGGGTGCAAGCTACAAGCTAAATCTGGATATGGATAGGCAAAATTTGTGCCATCTCAAAATCTACAAACTCAAACTAAGAACTTGCAATATGGATGTGACACGTGGATTTCACTAACATTAAAAGTGTACTTATTTCTCTTTAGCCCCTTGAAAAAAATCAAGGGATAATATGCATGTAATCCAACGGCTTTTCATGGCCGAGTTTTAGAAATTAAGAACTCATGAGTTCCTCTAGGATTTTTGTATATAGTACACAGTAACTTCTTTAGGCTATTAATATTTACATTTCATTTTCAGCTTATATGGATTAGTTGTCACTTGTCATCCTTCTCAGTATAGGTTATCACAATGTATATTGTCATTAACAATTTGAGAATGTGATTACATTTTGTTCTTTGCTTAATTGTTCGGTCCGACTAACCAGTCACAAATGACCTGTCAACCGGTCGGGAGTTCAAAATCGGATGTCAGTTGGTTGACTTGGTCTCCAAGTTACACATGCTTTAAGAGGGACCAAGGGTTCCTTGGGAGTTGCATCCTCATGTTCATAGAGGGTTGGTTGGCTTGGGCTCCAAGTTACACATGTTGCATGAGGGACCTAGGGTTCCTTGGGAGATGCATCCTTTTGCTCATAGAGGGTTGGTTGGCTTGGGCTCCAAGTTACACATGCTACATAAGGGACCAGGGTTCCTTAGAAGATGCATCCTCATGCTCATAGAGGTGCTGGAAAATCACCAAGAAAGAAAGAGGCAAGAGAGAGGTTGAATAAGAGGGGATTAAGTTTCCCGGGTGTGCTTATGAGTAATCTTTGGGGCTTTCGTGGGTTCTCTGGTGTGTTCTCTCTTATATTGGGGGTTGTGAAGTTGTAACAATCTTGTAAGAACAATGTAATCGTTGATTCAGATTCAAGGTTAGGTTAGAATTTGAACGAAGAACACATTTAGGGTTGGGATTTAATGTGGCTTAAGCTAGACAAGGTTTGGCCGTTTGGGGCTATTATCAAGAGGTCTAGTAGGTTTTTGTATGGTTTGATGGTTGTTTACTGTGCTAGAAAAGGAAAATATTGGATTGGATTTTCTAGGTATGATAGAAGTGATTTCATGTGGTTTAGGGTGTCTCATATAAGGGATTTTGAAGCTTGGAAGGCTTGAGATTATAAGGCAAGGGAAAAGTTTAAGGTGCCAAATGTAAAGAACAGAGTCGTGAGCAGGTAGACAGTGCTGGAGTTGCAAGGAGAACTGCTAATTGGGTTTTAAACGATGGAATAATATGTTTTCAAGGTAAAGAAACACGATGACGAGGAAAAAGGGGGAGAAAAAGGGATCACACCTTTTCTCTACTAAGCTTCACACCTAAGAACTAGGGTTTCACATCCAACTATGTGTCGTGTTACATAACTCATCTCAATTTTGAGAAAGTGCAATTTTCATTCATATCCATCATCATGAGAACAGTGCTGATGCCTTCATAGGAGCTCTCATCCAACAAGTCCAGTTCAAATAAAGCTACTTCTGCAGGGAGGATTTCCAATACGAAACAAATTCTATAGAAAATAATACTCCAACTAAACCAACATGTCTCAATTTGGATGATTCAACTAACCTTATACTTGCCATGTGGTTCGATTATTAAAAAAACTATTCACAAAGAGTTACTTTTGGTCCCCGTGTAGAAGGTAGGAATCTACTTGACATTCGATTATAAAACTTTGAGAATGCTTTTAGTATTTCTGCATAGATGACCCCCTTTATGATGTAATAATGTGAAGGTTCTTGCTACATATCTGAACCCATTTATGATGGAGATTTGGACGATGATGATGGTGATGAATCATTAACACTAAGCCTGGCCAGGTTCATGCTAGTGTTAAGAAACAATGGAATTCCATGCTAAATATGCAATTCTGTTAAAGTTGAAAAACAGGATAATTCGGTTGATGAGTAGTTCCAAACTTTAAGAATTTTTTATTAATAACTAAAAAGATTTCACTATGGTACCTGGACTGAACCTAAAAGAGTACTAAGTATTAGATTAGTACCTCTAATTTGTGATATACTAACGTGCAATTTATCAGGGGCATATTCCTAACGATATAGGATATACCTGATATAAGGGCATTCATAATCTTACTATCTTAAAACAAATTCCTGGCTTCCCATGCAATGAATAATGCATGGTGCACCATGTTCTCACTTCTCACACCTTAAAGAGAAAAGTTCCAATTATATTACATATTCTACCACTATCAATATTGAACGAGAAAGAAACCCTTTCAAATAATAACCTTTCAGATATCTTTTAGCATAACAGAGTAAAATTAACATTAGGAAAGTAAATGAATTTTAAATATGTAACACTTGATAACTTTTTGTTATTAAATCCGAACCATTCTTATGACAGCCTAACTGCACATCTTTTATCTGTTCGTGTACAATTTTGGGCATTTCGGGCCCTCTCACACTTACGGCTGTGTTCTTAAGATTGTACTTTAGAATAATTACTCAAGTACCACTAACGTGGACTGCAATCATCATTTAAGTAGTCTCCAACAACCGTATGTTACACTATCCTATCAAAATAGAAATTAAATATAAAGCTTAATGGGTGTCAAACTTCAAATAGCTTGAACTATAAATCGTACAGGACACATAAAAGAAGTAAAATGAAGAACATAAGATATACATGGTAGGTAAATGGTAAACTAGAAAATGGTTCTATTTGGAACAAGTCATATCCATGACATGTCAGAGATTAGATGGCCCACAAGAGCTAAATGGATCATAAGGATTCATGAAGCCAACTAACAAAAAAAAAAAATTGAGATTACAAAAGGTTTGTTGTTGTTTCTCTGTATTCATTGAAATAAAATTTGAGAACAAGTTCTTGGACAAAATTCAGGAAGAAGTGTATTCGTCGCACACCCAAGATTCAATTCCCCCCTTAAAGCCAATACCTTACTTCAATGTGTATAGTTTATATAAGGAAACCCTAACATTCGTTATTTCATATCCGAAGAGCTCTCCTTCGCACCGGACACACACTATCCACCATATACCAATAATATATACACTCTAACTTTTATATGAATTTCTTCCAATTCATATGGTAACGGTATCAATTTCTTCTAGTTGTTGCGGTGGTTATTGATTATTTGCAATCTTATGGTCACACGCCAAAGAACCATGTCATGAAAGCATAGATTAAAGGATTCCTTGTCTTCCACACAAATACAGGGAATAACAGAACAATAAAACTGTTTAACAGAAGTGACATGATTCATAAGATATGACGATGTCAATTGCATTTCATCCACGCAATTTTATCCAACCTATGTATTCTACATTTGACTATCAAGTATTGACTCACAGAGAAACAATCATTACAACTACCTCATCTTCGAACGATATAAATCTAAGAATCAATGAAACTTCCAATTGATCATGTGTCCGTGCGCCTCATCGTGTAGGACGCGTACCTGACACACCATGTACCCGTCGTCATGCCCGAATCATGTCGGTTGAATTTCCATCCGTAAAGCATATATATGTAAACATATATACATGTGGATAACAGAACAATTGAGAAGTTGAAATAAGGGCAAATTGTGTTAACTATCCCCATGTTTTACATTTATTACAGAAACCACCCCTACTTTTGAAACTAATGACACGGATCACCCGTATAGTTTATATTTTCTATAGAAATTTATAACACTGACCACCCCCCTACAGTGTAATTATTTTCGGAACAGGGGTAGGCTATGCAGTACTCATGAAACATAGGGCTCACTGTATTTATTTCTCAAAATAATTAACAATTTAAGCAAGTAGAAATCTACTAAAATAGAGATGAACTCGAGAGCTAAGAACATGAATCAACTCACCTCCACCTGCCCTCTTCCAGAGGCAGCATGCAAGATTGTAGACCCCTTGACATCCCTGTAGACCAACACATCCGCCGCGCCGCCTTGGCCGACGAGAAGCTCTGTCAGCATCTCCAAGTCCCCTCCTCTAGCGGCGGCATGAACCGCTCTATTGACCATCTCCGCCCTGAAAATATCAGCACTCCTCTCCGCCTCCTCCCCCTCCCCCTCCCCCCTACGGCTCCGCGCCACCGCGTGATCGAACAAAAGCCTAAACACCTCCGAGCTCCTCCCCCGCGCCGCGGCGTAGAAGATGTCGGTGACCCCGTACTCCCCCTCCCCGAACACGAGCAGCGGGTCCCTCTCCAGCAGCTCCCTCACGAACCCGGCGTCCCCCGCGGAGGCCGCGGTGTAGAGGAGCCACCCGCCGTACCCGGCGCGCAGGAGGGCGTTGCCGCCGCCGCTCCTCCTCCCCCCGCGGCGGGCCCCGGCGGCCTCGCACTCGAGGAGGAGACTGCGGGCGACGGAGGAGCGGCAGCGGGCCGCGTCCGCGAAGCGGAGGTCGTCGTCCCAGACGGTCTCGAGGCGGCGGAGGCGGCGGAGGGAGGTGAGCTTGATGAGGAGGTTGGCGTCGAGGTGGAGGAGCTCGCGGACGAGGTCGTAGTGGCCGTTGGCCGCCGCCCAGTCGATCGGGGAGGCGTACCACCACTGCTCCCCCGTGCTCTCCCACCGCAGCGGGAAGTAGCAGGACTGCTTCTCCATCAAAGTTCTAGAAGCCAAGAAGTAGAATATAATAATATAATAATTGCTTCATATTAGAGTTGTGTGTGCAAGTGACAAGCTTAATTTTTCATCATCATCATCTTCATCTTCATCTCTCTCTATATATAGATAGATAGTGGAAGGAATGAATAAGTGGTGATTTAAAGAAGCATGTGAGAATTAATGAAGTTGGAAGAGTACCAAAACTGACCAGTGGAAAAAAAAGGGAAAAAAGAAAAGGGAATTGTTTGGAGGGAGGAGGTGCAGATGATGATAATGATGGAGACCTGTTTCTGACTGTGTGGGGGCAAAAGCTTTTGAATTGTCCACCAAAATCTCTCTCTCTCTCTCTCTCTCTCTCTCTCTCTCTCTCTCTTTTCTCTATGGTGCTGGCATGCTCAATCACTTGGGAGGATATGGGGAAGAGTACAATGTGCTAGCTGTCGGTGTGGGTGTGGGTGTGGGTGTGGGTGTAGAACAAGAATGATTTCTTGGTTAGCTCAAGCTGGGTGGGTAGGGATAGGAAGGAAGAATACTTTGGAAATAGGATTTTTGGTGTTAAGAAAATTTATTTCACCGGCCCCCTTGGATTCTTCTTTGGATTCCACAAATTCTTCTCTCCTCTCTCTCTCTTCTGAAGTATGAAATAATTTTATTCATTTTCTGTATTTTGATATAAAAAATAATATATATTTTTTAAAAAAAGGAAAAATCGGAAGATTTTATTTTTCCTCTTAATTTTCTGTATTTATTGTAAAAAAAATTAGTACTAAATTATTAATGTTCAAAGATGTATTCAGACTATACTTGTGTTTTTCTGAAACACAAGAAATAAAAATTAATAAAATTTCTAATTTTTCAAAGGAGAGGAAAATAAAAGTTAAAACAATTGATTTTTTTTTTCTTTTCCGCAAAACAAACGAGACCTAAGGGTGCCCGACATGTTGGCTAGGTAGTGGCTTAGGGCTCGTTTGGGTCAAGTTTTTGTATTTCTAAGAATTTATTTTATATTTATTTTTCATAGGAAAGGAATTCAACATTCTCATACCCGTCTATGGGTTGTGGTCTAGTGGTAACAACGGAGGGGCCGGCACGGAAGGTGCATGTTCGAATTCTTTCTTGACATTTGCCAAGCCGAAAAAAAGAACACCTCAAAAAAAATATTTTCATACCCATGTTTGGTTAAGTTGGGAGTAAGTAGTCCAAAATATTTACATATTCCTATGTTTGGTCCACATACGCATAAGAATCTTAATTTGTTTAGTTTTTCATAAATACCCTTTCATTAATTTCATGGTGCTACTATTACCTAAATTCACATATTTTGGATAGAAGTTGTAATTTTGAAAGTAAATAGAGGATATTAATGTCCAAACACAGTACTGAAACAACATTCCTAGAAAAATAAAATTATTCCAGTGGAGCTTGGAAATAATTTTTTCACATCATTGGGAATATGAAGTCCCTCATATTCCCTCTCATTTCTATTCCGTGTTTGGTAGGAGGAAAAAGTGGGAGGAAGGAAAATAGAGGAGGGAAAAGTGAAGAGAAAGATTCATTTTCTCTTGTTTGGTATGGAAGAAAAATAGGAAGGAAGGAAAAGTGAAGGGATTACTTTTCCCTCATAACCTAAGAAATCCAATCCCCCAAAAGTGGAAGAAAAAGTGGAGGCTTGTATTAATTAACAATTATACCCCCATATGAATGTATTATTTAAAAATTATTTATAAAGTCAAATGGTAAATAAGTGTTTTAAGTTGAGGGTAGAATTGGTAAACCCTATATTTTTTTACTTTCTTTCCTTCCACTTTTTCTTTCCTACCAAATAAAGGAAAATGAATCTCTTATCTTTTCCATCCTTGCTACCAAACACAAATGAAGAAAATGATCTTTCCTTTCTATATGGAAGAAAAATATATTCTTATCTTTTTCTTTCCTTCCACTTTTCCATCCTTCCTACCAAACACAACAAACATGTATAAGAAATTCAAAACTCATTCCCAACACTCTAAAACTAACCAAACGCCCTCTAAATGTCCAATCTGTATAGTATATTTTTGGCCCCGTTTGGTTCGCGGAATGGAAAGGAAAGGAAATCAATTCCTTGTCATTTCTTTTCCTTTGGAAAATTCTATTTTCTATTGATTTTCCTTTCCGATGTTTGGAAATGTCAAGAAATTTGGAAAGGAAAGTGATTACTTCAATGTGGGAAAGTGATTCCTTACTTGGTTGGATGGAATCACTTTCCTCCCTAATTTTCCTTCCATTGAAAATCACTTTCTTTTCCTCCTCAATTCCTTTGGCATCCAAACATAGAAAAGTAATCACTTTACTTTTCCAACCCGAAGATTCCGCGAACCAAATGAGACCTTTGAGTATACTTTAGAGAATCAAACTGACTTTCTCGTCGAAGGAAGCACCATCAGCCAGGACACAACTAAGTTGTGGTCTTGGGTATACCCCAAAATAAACTTTTCCTTTTTTTTATATAATTTTATATAAGTCGGTATATATCTAAGTCCATTCTAACCTATTCTACTCTATACTAATTCGAATTTCTAGTACCGCTATTGATAATTGGTTACAATCTCAGATGGTCTTCTTCGCAGGTCCTTCTACAATTGAAATATTTTTTTGGAATATACACACCAAGATCTCCCCTTAAAAAAAGTTGTAGTTAAAAGCATCGGTGAACAGCCACATTAAAAATAAAAACAACTACACCAAATTATCTTTAAACCCCAAAAAGAAGCCTGTTTGTTGTCAGATTAAGAATGGTTGAGAAAGTTAGTTGAACAGCTTCCAAAGGAAATACGTAGTCTTAACTCACAAACAATTTAAACAAAACTTGGGGATATTATTAAGATATATATACGTGTTGGATGAGGGTGACAAATGAATGAGTTTATTCAAAGGAAATCAAGATTGAGTGCACTGTTTGTTCTCATGTGATGTGGAGAGTCTGGAGACAGAAGCTCATGTCCAACTACATGCAACAAAGAGTGGGCATGCAACAGTACTGTGTGCAGACTGCAGCAGAGTGATGCTGATGTGCATGCAGAGGATTGTAGCCTTGAGCAACTTTGATTTGTAGGTAGCTGCGTTTGCTTACTGTGTTGACAATTCAGAAACTCCCAAGTCTTCCTCCCATGTCATTATCATATGTGTGGAGAAGAATATAGAATAATTTCAAGAACTTGACTGGTTCTATTCTATATTTAATTGACCATTGTCTACTATTCATCTTCGTTTTGGATGCTAAAAATGATCGGACGAGGCCGCAGATCGAGACACGTGGGGAAAGGAGAGTTTGGATTCTGCGAAGAGGCCGAAGTCTTGTATAACGTACTCATCTTCACAAGAGCGGTGGATCTTGAAACAAGCATCAAGATACGCCAAACTGTGTTAGTAAAATTATAGAAAATTCCTGCAAGCATGGACGAATCTTGTGTCAGAATTTAAAAAAAAAAAATTATGGTTCAAATCTTTATTATTTTTTGATTTATTATCTGTGTCTACCATAAATGGTAGAATGATGTCGCCTATTTTTAATAAGAAAGTGAAAGTAAAAACAAGAAAGAAAGAAGAAATAAAGGAGGAAGAGAAAAAAGAGAGGAAGAAAGTAAAGAAAGAAAAATAAAAAGATGGTTTACTTTTCGAAAATTCTTATCTTAAAAGATAAGATGATAATTGAAAATTGGAAAGTTTTAGGCCGTCTCCAATGAAATTTTTTTAAATTGGAATTATATCCTAATTGTCATTGTAATTTATGAAAATTTCTATCATATTTGATAGAGTTCCTATATAGAAATAACACATACAAATGAACACTCTCCAATGGCTCTCCACTTCTATCCTATATGACAATAAATAAAATGATCAATCTAATGATGTGGAGCCCAACATTTAATTATTGGTATGAGTGATGGAGAGTTTCTATGAGGGTGGAAACTCTCCATCCTACATTACCGCCATGTAGGATAAAAATTGTTATATTAATCACAATTGAAATGCATTTTTTTTCCTAAAGTGATTTACCAATATAGAAATAGGACAGAGAGAAACCTCCATTGGGCCTCGTTTGGTTCGCGGAATGAAAGGAAAATGAAATCAATTCCAAGGCATTTTCTTTCCTTTGAGAAATTAAAATTCTCATTGGTTTTCTTTTCCGATATTTAAAAATGCCAAGAAATTTAAAAAGAAAAGTGAATACTTCAATGCCGAAAAGTGATTCTTTGTTTGGATGGATGGAATCAGTTTCCCCCTTAATTTTTCTTCCATTAGGAATCACTTTCCTTTCCTCAATTCATTTGGCACCCAAATATAGAAAATTAATCACTTTTCTTTCCCAACTCGATGATTCCGGGAACCAAACGAGGCCTTAGTGAACCGAGACTTAAAAATGTTGGAAAAGAAACGCGAAAACCTTTTCCCAAACTAGAGAGTACCTGCGAGAGAACCGAGCAAACAACGTACAAACCAAAACACCAAACACAATCATGCAGACACAGAGAATTTTTGACGTGGAAAACCCTTGCGAAAAAAACCACGGGACGATCGGAGTCCAACCCTGAGAAGCCTCCACTAATGAAATAGAAGAATTACACCCTCTACAAACTTCTCCCGATCCAAATCGGATCCCCACAACACTTGGAAGCAAGAACAATGATTACAAGGCTACGAAAAACAAGAACGACGAGTAGACACTACAAAAAAACATGGTTTCTGTGACATGTAATGTTGTCACAGAAGTTATGAAACTCGTCACAACACATCTTCTGTGACGAGTACAGTGACGACTTACTTTCGTAGCCTATACCTCCGTAGCTAAAAGTATAAGTGACGACCAAAAGTCGTTGTCACAGAAAGTTCTCTATTGTGACAAGAATATGTTGTCAGTGATAGTAAACTTTTTGTGACAACAAAATTTGTCACTAAAATTATTATAAGTGGCGCACTATATTGTCACAAAATAGCTTTTTATTGTAACTAAAAATAAATATATATTTTTTGACAAAAATAAAAATTATTTTCGTGACGACATTTGCTATCACAAAACAACTTTAGTAACACTTTTATTGTTGTCACAATAAACGTGTATATTTAGTGACAAGTACATGTCATCATTGTAAACACTTGCAGTAACACTTCTATTGTTGTCACTGTATACTTGTATGTTTAGTGAAGGTAAATGTTGTCACCGTAGTGTACACTTTATATGTTTGGTGGCAAATCAATATTGTCACGAGTATCTTTGTTTGTCATTGTCATTGTCATTATAAATTGAAACACAAGAACACACAATACAATATCATACAATTCTTGTAGAAGAGGGTACATGCATAATTGTGCTCATCTTCCAAGAACACCTCCATCGACTTTTCAATGTAAACCATAACTAACCTTGACAAATTCTAAATGGCTTTATATAGGCGACCAACTCTAAGTAATTATGGACAACAAGAAGATGAAAAGTAATTATATCAATCCACAAAAAGTAATTATATTGCACCTCAAAATTCAGTACATATAATTTGAAGAGAAGTAATTTATAGTACTTATAAAATAAAGAGTATCCAAACTAGCTGGTACATAAAATCAAGAGTAATCTATAAATATAAATTGATGATCAATTGCATATGCAGCTCCATCTTGGTGATGATCAATCTTTAATGACCTGCAGCCTTTGTAGCCACAGCTTCTTGATAGACATCTGTTCTCAAATCTCCAAATGTTGTATTCCCAAAAATAAGCCTCTGAGCCTCTCTGTGCAGCACATTAAACAAAAATGTATGAAAGATTGCAACTGAGAAAGTAATACCATGTGCACATTGCTTGTGCATCTGTGACAAAATGATTTAAGAAGCTTAATTTATAGTAAATTTAAACCAGAAGAAACAACAGTGTAGGATGTATACAGGAACATATATAATTATATGCCTGAAGTAACCAGATAGCAGCTATTGCTGGATTAAGTAGCAGTATAGGATGCAATACAGGAACATGTATAATTATAGCCGTCACAGTGATCACAACTAATAGATTCCTCTAGAAGTTTTTTGATAAATATTAGACATTCATCTTCACATTAGTTTCTCATTGATTAAAAATACTAACAAACATTGGTTCAGCAAAATCAAATTAAGAACTGTTATCCAATTGCATTCTCATACTAACACCATGAAACACTGACTTCAAATATTCTACAAAATCTGCTATAAATCTCTGAAGTGAACAAATCAAGGAATCACTTTCTTGCACCAAAAACAAATTAAGAACTTTTACCAGTAGTCTCACAAACCATCTCAACAAGCTTGTCCATGGCAAGCTGCTCCAGGTTCCTGCAAGGTAGATCAAAGCAGCATATTCATTGAAAGGATTCCTTGGCCCTATCCATCATTTGTGATGTATATTATAGATTAACATAAATCAGAGAGAAATGACACATGGGTGTAATGTTTCACAAGATGCAAAGTGATAACAACAGGTGTACAGAAAGTTGTCTATTCCAACAGCAACGAGTTAATCATTTAATCAAATCAGTTTCCAGTTCAAGATAAATATGTATTCAGATAAAGAATAAAGGAGAATCCCCCAATAGATGTTGCAAAAAGTTTCAAAATGGAATCTCCCAATGGTTTCCATTCTCAGGTAGTCCCTTGTGGAAAGAGGCCACAAGTGATTCATGATAACTTGTAAGTTATGTATAGCCTTGTCATGTTTCCCATAGTTCTTAGACAATGGGTCCTTTATCTATTGCCCGTTTAGTTCCCGCTTCTGTTTCTTCTATTATTTGCATTAGTCGTAAGTAGGTTGTGTGTGTGTGTGTGTGTGTGTGCATGTGACAGAGAGGTCAAAATTTTGGTTGTACATGTGCAGGTGAGGACCTTGTTGTTGTGTACTAAGTACTAAAATTTTCATATTCACATGGATTTTGTTAAGATCAAAATCATTATTTTTAGCAAAGCTTCAGTCCAACAACAAAGACTCTATCCCAAATTTTTGGGTTGGCTATTTGAATAATTTTCTGTCTTAGAGCTTTTGCTATGGGCCATGTCATTAATAAAAACCACATCCTTCTTACAACCTTAATCCAAAATTCTTTTAGTTTTAGCACCTGTTCTTGCCATAGTTATTAAATGCGCGCCTAAGCGAGAAGTGCAGCTCTAAGCATACTATAGTCGTCAAAGATGGAAACACACTTAGGCTCCAAGGTCCTTTGAGGACTTCTAACCAATCCTTTTGGGCTGTGGGACTTCTTTTAAATAAAAATAAAACAACCCACCTATAAAGTGCCGCTTTGGTGCTTCAGCACATCATGTAGGGTGTGAGCCTGGATAAAGCAAGCTGCAACCTCCCTAAGTGGCCAAAACTATATTGGACGCATGGGAAACCAAATCCTGCGTTCATGGGAAGTATAGTATGTTGTTGGAAGGTAATAAATACTTTGATTTATTTTTCCAATTCGGTTCCCAAATAGAAGTGATATCAATAGAAGTTATTTTCTATTGAATCCAAACAGTGGTGCTGGTATTTAAAATTTTCATTTTTCTGTAGTTTCTTATAGGTTTCACAAAAGGCTCTTATTGAATGTTTGTGAAAACTCCTATCTTCTTTCCAATTAGTTTATTATTGTATAACCAACTTTTAGCTGTATCATGGTTATATATTTATATGTGTGTGTGTTTGCAGCATTCAGATCCTTCTTTTGTTTCTTTCTTTCTTGTATTGGTACTAGGTGCCTATTTATCTCCTCTCTCAACATTTACCAACCAATATGTTGCCAAAGTTTCATATTGAACATAGTTTCTCATACATCGGGCCGCCGGTTGGGTTGAACATGCATTAGTTTCCGTCTCGATGGTGATTGCTTCAAGAGAAAAGTCTTAAACAATCTGCCTTCACCAATCTTTCGTTTTAAGAACAAATTCTTTTTGGACTGCTTTAATGAAACGACTACTTTTACTTTGCAGGTAGTGTTTTGAGTCGAAAAGAATGCAATTGGTAGAAAAGAGTTAGAAAGTGTTGGAGTACCCTACTAAAAATGGAGGATGAAAATGGGCTTGAACTGAGTTTGGGTTTGTGTCTTTCCTGTGGTGGATCATCAGGCAAACCTAAGATTGTTTATGTTCCTTCAGATACTAAAGTAGAAGCAGATAGTAGACCGGATACAAATGCTTCTGATCCCTCATTCAAGAACTTTTTCCAAACAAGCAGCGAATGCCAAGATAGTAAAGGTAAAGAAAAGAGTGATCCCATTTTGCCACAGAACGAAAAGTTTTGGACAGACCTTGTGAAGTGCCCAGCTTCTGCTTCTGCCTCTGCTTCTGCGAGAGATGTTTCTAATGATGTCCACAACAATGTATCTCAATTCAACAGGTATCAGGAGCTATGGAATTCAAAAAACAAAACAGCTGATTCTGAGGAGAACTCAAATAAGCGCAAGATGCCATTTGAAGAGGTTATGTTTCAGAACAAGCATGAAAAGGTAGTTGACTACACTGGTGCACCTCATAAGAACCCTTCCAACAGTAATATAATTACGAATTCAAAAGCTTCAAACCCAACATAGAATGTTTCCACTGGTGAAAATGAGGATATTGAAGAGTCAGAAACAGAAGGTTCAAATTCTTGGTTAGTTTCTCAACATAAAGATAAATCCAAGTGCTCTGACATTTCTCAGTATACTGATAAGCATGTGTTACGTGATTCAAGAGGGATTGTTTCCAAAGGTCAAAAAGAGCCATCTGCTTCAGGGGTGAACTCCTGCATTTGATACTATGGCCATAATCTGCAAGCTTACTCCCCTAACTAAGAGGATGTTGGCTTTACGAACTTGATAATTGTTCTTTCCTAATGGCTAGTTTAGATTCTATTAAAGTTCTCCCTAGTTAAATAAATTTTAGGTCTTCATTGCCCTCCTTTTTTTTGGTTGGGGGGTATTGATAACTATGAACATAAAAGTAATTAGATTTTACAAGAATCAATACTCATAATATAAGGAACAAAAGAGCAAACAAGTGTTGAGTAAATAAATACTAAGAACACATATCCATCCCTTATTCATAATAAGACACAAGCATTAAGTAAAAAAAAAGCCACGAACCCATACTGATTGGCAAGTCCCTTTTTCTAGAAGACAAAAGAAACAAGAGGGTGCAGCAAGTAAAAGCCAATAACACTAATTCATTGTTAAAGCAGTTGCAATGCTATATGCGACCCTTGAGAAATTTCATTAAGAAGCATAAAGAACTAACCAGATTCAACAGTTGAAGGTGGTAACAGTATATGTAAAGACAAATCTGCCAATGTCTGGAGTGCATCAAAGTCAGAGCTTTCATCTACACAGAGGACATAAGAGCTAATAAGAAAAAATAACAGATAAGAATAAAGTACCCTGCTCAAGCAATATTAAGTTATTAGAGTAAAACATAGAAATGCAAAAGTAAAAGCAACATACTCTAAATAAATTGCAAACGAGATTTTCAATGTGTACTGCAAAAATTGTGAAAAGTAACACAAACAGTATCCTCAAAAGTCAAAAATACATCATAAAATTAAACTATAAGAACATCAACAGATTTCTAACATCAAAAGATCCAATACCAAAAGATCCAAAACCATCAACATCTAACATCAAAAGATTCAAAACAAACATAAGATAGCAACATAAAATCCATCAACATCCAACAAAACAAACATCAACAGATTTCTAGTCTTCGTCAGATTCGATAGTCTCGTCAAACTCCTCCTCTTCTTTCTCTTGAAATCCTTCTCCTTCTTCTTCTTCAATTTCTTGCTCAGCTTTATCACTCTTCTCAGCCTCCTCTTCATGCAGACGGCTAGCCGAGCGACGTGGTGGTTGTGGCATCCTTGACGAAGATGATGGCCTTGATCTAAGTGGGTAACTAGGCTCTCCAACTCCTGCAGCCCTAGGAGATAGGACGTCGGTGGAGAGGGGAAGGAGAGAGGAAGTCGGTGGAGACGGGACGTCGGAGGTGGCTTCTTCCGCGGAGAGGAGAAGGGAACAGCAGCGGCTCTTAGGTTTTCCTTCGATTCGATTTAGGTCTGTTGTTTTTTAAAAAATTCCTTTTACATGGATTCAGGAAGTCTCATTATTTAAAATCTACAACAACTAATAAAAATTGAAGGCATTAGAGGAATGTATCATGGTCTTTCTCCAACAATCTTGGCACTACTAACCAATTGGCTATAAGTGTTGGTATTTTCTTTGTTAACTTTTGGCAAAGTTCAAACATCCTGTAATCGTACAGATTTGACTTCTATTAGAATAATTCAGTTGTGCCTATTTTGTACCTTAAGTTTCTTTTAAAATAGGAAATATGATTAATCTATTTGCCACATATCGAGGGTACCATGTTGGACCATTTTGCCACAAGGTTTCCACTATCTTCATCCTCCTAGATTATGATCGGCCCCATAGAGATAATCTCATCAACCTTCAATAAACTTTTTTTCCTAATAAAATATTTCACCCCAAAGTATTTACTACTGTGCTACCCAGCCTTCCTTCCCGGTAGTCAAATTAAACTATCATCCTTATACATCCACCCAGAGTTTGGACGTGGTTGTTCTTTTCTTTGGGAAGATTTATGAAATGCCCAAAAACTAAAAAAGTTTTATGTAAAACCCACCGCTAAAAAAACTTTCATCGCGTGCCCAGAATTAGAGAAACTTATCCAAAGCGGGTTCCAAATGACCATTTTGTCCTTCCTTTTAATTTATTGAAAACACCCACGAAACTGCTCTTAAAAAAAAGTTTCGATACTTCATCTTCTTCCTTACGCTGCTCACTTTCGAATATAGGTTTTCTCCTCAAAAATCTTCAAAAACTCGTCGAAAAATTTCGGAAAGACTGGGACAAATGACAAAAATGCTAAAACGGAGGTCCAAACATCATTTTTTTGCGAATCTAAAATTTCGGAAGGCCGTCTAACTGTGAAGCTGTTACTTTTAGTCTCCTCGACGATACGCTCATTTTGCGACAAACGGGACCTCGTTTCGACCTCCCAGTCAAAAGTTATGGCCCTCCAAAGTTTCAGCTGACCATAAAATGCAGGAGAATGGCCATTCTCCGTGTTAGAACACGAAAAATGTTAATTTCACATGAGGGTGGTCATTCTCCGTATTAGTAACACGGAGAATGGCATTCTCCGTCTTAATTTACACGGAGAATGACCATTCTCCGTGTTAGTAACACGGAGAATGACATTCTCCGTCTTAATTAAGACGGAGAATGTCATTCTCCGTCCTGAAAGTTACACGGAGAATGGCCATTCTCCGTCATAATTTAGACGGAGAATGGTCATTCTCCGTCTTAGTTTACACGGAGAATGGTCATTATAGTGTTAAAACGCAAGAGAATGACCATTCTCCGTGTTAGAAACACGGAGAATGCCATTCTCCGTGTTAGAAACACGGAGAATGCCATTCTCCGTGTTAAATAAAACGGAGAATGACATTCTCCGTCTTAATTTAAACGGAGAATGGCCATTCTCCGTGCTACATTAAGACGGAGAATGTCATTCTCCGTTTTATTTAACACGGAGAATGACATTCTCCGTTTTATTTAACACGGAGAATGGTCATTCCAGTGTTAAAACGCAGGAGAATGCCCATTCTCCGTGTTACTAACACGGAGAATGCCATTCTCCGTGTTAAATAAAACGGAGAATGGTCATTCTCCGTATAATTTAGCACGGAGAATGGTCATTCCAGTGTTAAAACGCAGGAGAATGACCATTCTCCGTGTTAGAAACACGGAGAACGGCATTCTCCGTGTAATTTAGTTTTTTTTCATGAACAAAGAGTTTCGTTCTTCTTTCAAAACGATGATAATTCTGATGGAAAAGAAGAAAGATATTCTCTCCACAATTGACCTAATTGTCGGAAAACTTCAAATGTCTCCATGATGAAGATGAAGATGATGATGATGACGAGCGATGATCTGAGTTCGACTGAAGAAAAGCACACCGAAGTACGAACGATCTTTGCGATCTCTGCTGAAGATGAGAGCAATGGAATTCAGATTTCCAGTGAAGAAGAAGAAGACGAAAATCACAATCCAGATCTGAGTTTTTTGAATTCAAATACATATAGATGACCAATTCGCGCAGAGGGGTAGTTTCGGTATTATAAAAATAGCAGTTTCTAGCGGGTGGCATCTAAAAGGGAATCTTGGAATATTTAACGTGAAAATACTTAATTCTGGGTATTTCATAAAACTTATCCAGGGGGTGGGCATTTCATAAAAGCCCACCCCGAAATTGGGTTTCTCAGCAATTTCCAGCTTCTCTTTTATCTATCTGAATATATGGTCTCTACATTTATAATCTGGCTATTTTCAAATTTTAGTTTGTTCCTTCGCATTTTCCTTTTCATTCTTCAGGCTGATACAAGGATTCACTCTTCCACAACATTTCTTTGGGATCAAAAGGGGAAGGATATTCTCAGGTTGATATTGATAAGCACGTCAATTGTAAGGATTTAAGTATCAGCCAAAATCGATATCACCCGGATTGGAAAGTTTCGAAATGGCTACCAAAACTGTCGAAACTAATACCTCCGAAATCAATATTGAAACCAAGTTTTTGAACCTTGGTTTATTCGAACTTTATATTTGTTTGGTGTTACTTGCAGAACCCTTATCATTTGGATGTTTTTGGTTGCTTGTTTCAACATAGTTTGCACTGTTGTAAGTAAATCATTTTATAGCAACATAAGTATCAATGTTCCTTCCAGATGTTGTTCTTTGGTGCAGTAAAATGATTGTATATTAATATAGCCTATATCACTCATAATTTTCCAGATTTCTTTTCTTTGCACATTCCTTTCTAAATTTCTAAAAAAAATTGGAATACATCATGATGGAGCTCTTATTCTTGGCAGGGTTTACTGATGAGACTCCTTGAGATTACTTATATAATCTTGGACCAAATGACAGGATCCAGGATGTAGATGAGAAGCTTGAGCCATGTAGAGGAACAGTCGAATTTGTTGGTACTATGCAATTCTTGGTCTGCTAAAGTTTTTGATTTTTCGTTAGCACTACTTTTATATGGCGGCCCTTCTTTATAAACGTTAAAACTTAAAATAAATGCAACATAGAGAACTTCATTGTGTTTACTATTTTTCTTTCATTTCTTCCTTGAATCTTTGAGGATGTCAAAGTTGTTCTTAAGAATCTCGTGTTATGAAACTGTATCATCCATGGATGTGAAAACCCACTTCTTGGAAGTACATGGCATAGTGTAGGCCGAGTCCAAGATAACCTGTGTTGTGGAATTAATTGTAATGAATGACAAAGTATAAGAGGTTTCTCAAAAAATCAAGTAACCGAACAAGTTCATGTCAAAGTGCGTCAGGAGGGTCCATGTCAACTAACCGAAACAAAGTATCAAGTTCCACTAGCGTATATGATGAAAAGTTCATTTGTACAGTGAAATAAATCACAATGTACAATAGTCAATATTCAATAGTTCAAACAGACCCAAAAGGTAAAAAAATTGATAATTTACGAGGATAAACTCAAAACCAAGGGAGGCTCCAGATCAGGTTTTACAATACATCATGACAGGGTATGTGCTCCAAAAGAAGAATCTCAACCAGCCACATATTTATCACCTCCTTGTTCTCTACCCAAGACCTAGACAATCAAATACCCTTGGGTTCCCCAAAAGTTAAATTCCTCTAGCATCTACAGTTGCCACCATACATAATTTGTATTCAACATTGTGTATTAACTTGTTCAAGGAATTCTAGATGCTTAACCTACTTAATAATTTTCTACATGAAAATTTTTGGGTCCAAGTACTGTACTCTTCCCTTATTGTACTAAAAAAATTGGATGATAGCATCTTGGATAAGTTAAGGTTTCAATGTGCAATACCTTTGCTCAGTTGTAAGCTCAAACTAGTAAGCGGCTTCGGCTCGATCATCCACTATCTTCTTAGCAGACACTAACTGTAAATATGCAAAAAAAAACACAAAAATAAGGATAACAGTCAGTATCTTAATATGCCATTTTGTCAGGACTTGGGGTTTCAGTGATGGAGGGTTTAACAAACCTCTACAGATCTCTCCTGGCTACTACAATGAGGACATGTTAAAGGTATACACATATATATAGCATGCATGCACATACCTGAAGTAACAAAGTAAATAGTTTATACCCTCAAGACCTCAATCCTGAATGATGAAGATGACTTCTATATATGTTGTGTAACAGAACTGGATCTCCGAGATGTCCCATTGCCTGGTTATATGAAATCCATACGTAGCAACCACATGCTTGAAATTGGCTTGGAATGTTTCTACGGTGAGATAGACGATGACCGACCACAAGCAGTTCAATCCATGCTACCAAATTGGCACCGATTTCATCTCCAACAATCAGATCCCTCAGATTGATTTCGCAACCATTCATATGTACCCTGATTAATGGCAATAAATTAGTGGTATTTCAAATGACACTAATAACTTCATGTCTATTGATTCTTATCGAACAATTTGGTCACTGGAATGGACATAATTCAAGGTGCTAATGACAATGCTCAACTAGCATTCATACAAAGCTGGATCACATCCCACACCAACGGTGCGGGTGGTGTCATCGAAAAGCTGCTCCTGATTATAGAATTTGGAAAGAATACAAAGACTGCTGTTATGGCTCAAAAATATATGCCCTAGAGCCTTTTGATGTTGGCAGTCTTGCAAGCAAACTGGTCCAATAATTTTGGTATTTTTTTCTCTCTACCACAAGAGTGGTACACAAGAGCTTATGTAATTTATATGGTCAGACCATTATATGAAGAATAATTCATATAATTGTAACTGCGAATATGTTTATTTATAAATGAAACTAATGATATTGTTTATAAATTTTGAATTTGTAATTATGAATTGTCTTTTGTAGTGTAAGGTACGCATGAAAATTTAAAGTATCTTGGCCTTGCTTGCATCTTCAGTAAAGATGAGACATTTTGCTATAACAAATGATATTTAAACTTTCCACGGTTCTAGCGAGGGGACGAGAAAAAAAAGAAATTAATTCGTACAATAAAAGGAATTTCAGGAATCGCAGTAATTTTCTACAGGCAGGTAGAGCATGATGATTATTTATATAAACAAGCAAGGGAGAGAAGAAAAAAAAACTATACTTTTTCTTGAAGCCTTTGTAGCTGCTCCACATGCTCCTTTACGTTCTTCTTGGAAAGGGAGCGGCTTTCTCCCGATACAGAGTTGCTCACGTCTAATCAAACACCAAAACAACACTCATTCCCCTTACAAATCCAAGCAAAAGAGAATTTACATGAACAGCAGGAAAAAAAAAAGGAGGGGTCTTTCAGTAGTAAACCTGAGTCCTCGAGGTCCGACATGGCCGAAACCAAACGTAGAGGGGCTCCCAGCTTCTCGATTCCTTCAAATACACAATAAACAACAGAGTGAAGTTGAAACTTCAGCATGTCCGACCTCTTCTGGCCCGACCCCCACCCCAGGGAGCATGGCCACTTCGGGAAAAATAGGTGACGGTCCGTGCCATCGTGTACGTGTAGTATCGTGTCCGTGTCCATGAAAAGAAAGAAAGAGAGAGTTCATACAGAGATAGGCAGCGAGTTCGTCGACGCCGTGGGGGAGAGGAGCTTTGCGCTGTTGTCTTTTTTTTGACCTAAAAAAGGAGAATAGTATTGTAGGAAGACTGAAAAAGATGTAAGGAATCAAAAGTGAGGTGAGCATGTTCGTCTTCCAGTTTGTCGGATCCAATATCAACAAATATATGGCGGCGGCACAGGCGAGGAAGGCGAGGAAGGAGGTGCCGAAGCCGAAGCCGAGGTGGTCGGCGAGCTTCCTGGCTGCGATCCCGATCTCCCTCAGATCGGACTCGATCATGTCCTCCATCACCCCGTCGGTCTTCATCGCCAGGAACGCCCTCATCTTCCCCATTGCCACACCGATTCCTCTTCTCTCTTCTCTTCCCTTCTCTATAGAATTCAAAGGAGAAAGACTATTTTATTTCCGGTGCTGTTCTCTTTGCGCTGTTGTCGATTTTGGGGGTTTTTCAGAGGGATATATTGGTAGGGTTTATTTAACGGATTCAGACGGATTGAAATACCAATTAGACACTGGAAACTCCGAAAAGTAACTAATGTATTTTATTTTCATGGACATTATTATTAATTTTTTATTTAACTTTTTTAAATTTATTTAAAATTTTTGTTACAAGAAATAAATTTATTCTTTGTGACTAATATTTTTGTGTGACGTACAATTATTTGGTAACTAAAAGAAATTTTTAAGTGACAGGAATAAAATTTTAATCTTGTGGCTAATACTTTTATGTGACAATAATATTTTCTTGTAACTACAAAAAAAAATTTTAGTGACAACTATTTCCCTTATCACACATAACTTGTCTCTAAAATCATAATTTTATTTCAGTGACCACATTAAGTGACGACCAATAAAACATGGTCACTAAATATTTTAATTGTGTGACGGACAATATCAGTTGTCACAGAAACAAATTATGAGTGACAACAAAATTTATTTGTCACAGAAATATCTTTTTCAGTGACAAGTTTTACACTTGTCACAGATTACTTGTCACGGAAACCCGGATTTCTTGTAGTGAGAGATTACCCGAATCCGATTTTCCTTCGAAAAATACCTTCGATCCTCCGTCTTCTCTCCCAAAGTTGTAATGGCACTCTTGCCTCCTTCCTCTCTGTGACGCCCCAGAACCAGAATACTGGAGAGCGGGGGCGTACATAGCCAGTTACGTATATTGAAATGGAATCCACCTCGCTATACGGTCACCGCTGTCTAGATATGAGGATTTACTACAAGCCAACAGTCTCTTAAGGTCAAGCCTATTATCTCAATCTCAAGCAAGTAATATAGTTACAAGATGTTAGACCACCAAATATACAATAAAAGACGTCCCAAATATTACATATTGGATGATCATGAAGCTAGTTGTAAGCCCCCTGAATTTCAGGGCTATAAATTTTCTAAATAAATTATTTTCGATAAGTGTTTTATTATTTAATTATTTTTGATCATTAATGTACCTTTCCATGACTTTGACTTTGGAGCGTCAGGGATGCTAATCTCTGTAAACTCTCTTCACGAGTTTTGAAGTAGACAAGATTATCTTCGTTTTGATATATCCTGTCCCACTTGAACTCGTTCCCTTGTGCTCTTTTTGTATCGCGCAACTTCGGGTCAACTTAGACCAATTAATCATTGAATAATTATTTCCACTTTTATTTTTGATCATCGTTTGCACATTACCGTGACTTTTAATTTAGGAGCACCAGACCAGTCGTTTTCTCAGAACCAACTTCTCATAGATGATCTACTCGAGACGTCTTCACCCATGACCTTCGGGTCCTACTCAGACACTCTATTTTGTGCTCCATTTTTTTCGCACAACTTCCGGGTCAATTTAGGCTGATTTATTTTCTACCGTGAAACCTGATTTATTTTCTAATTTAATTTTGGGACCCGACATCGATCCAACCTAGTTAACCCAAAGTATGGACGTGGCCCACATGAAGCCTACTACCCACATGAAACTTGTGTCCCATTTATTGGAGTCCCCGTATATTATTTATTTACCCATGATTATAAATACCCATTTTTAATTCAATTATTGCACCCTGTCTGATTTTGACCCGACCCGGCTCGACCGAACCCGAACCCAAGCTCCACGTTGTTCTCCCATGACTGCCCAAACACCCCCACATAATTTTCCTATTTTTTCTATTTTGGAAATATCACTTCCTCTCTCTACTTTACAAATATCTCTCTCTATATATTTATATATATACATATATACATATGTATATAAATAACTCTCTCTCTCTCTATCCTATTATTAACAAACACACACCTACACCTACACTCTCTCCACCTCACAGCAGGAGTACCCCCCCTTAGCCGACTTTACTCCCCCTCTCTCTCACTAAAATATCTCACTCTCTCTCTCTCTTTCTATGTATATCATATATACACACACACATAATATTAAACTCTCCCTCCCTCTCACTACACCAGCTCTTCCATGCTTCCGAGCACAGCCGAACCACCATCTCCTCCTCCCCGACTCCTCCTTCCTCCTCCCTCTCCATTTTTATCATCATCTTCTTCATCTACATCACACCACCATTAATATCACCACCATGCAAACCACCACCACTAGCCATCACCAACACCATCTTCCAACACCATCTTCCAACACCATCTTCCAACACCGCCCGCACAGCTCCCCGCCGTGCCCCGGCGACGCGCCGCCGCAGCCGCCGCCCCGTGCCGCCGCAGCCGTGCGCGTGCACTGCAGCAGCAGCAGTAGCGTACAGTGCGCATGCGCGTGCGCGCGCTAACGCGCGTTGCCGCGTGGCCGTGCGCCACTACGTGGCCGGCCCACCACCGTGGCTGACCCCCCACCAGTCCAGCGAACTCCGACGAACTCCCCCAGGCCACCGCCCGCCTCCCCGGCGCGACGTATAATCGATTCGTGCGTTTCGCACGAGATCCCGTCGGCGCGCGCGAGTTTTGAACTCGAAAAGTGCGCTCCGTCGCAGCAAGTTCGTGCATGTTTTTCGGGAGATCCGACCGTTGGATCGGCGATCTCTTCGCTCTGTCGCAATCTCGGTATATCCATCTTCACTCCTGTCAATTTTTGTCCGTTAATTTCGTCATTTGATACCTCAAAACTGGCCACCAAGTTGACGTTTTAAATTGAACTATTTTTGGACAGTTTCGTGGAGCCGACTTTGTCAGCTCGTAACTTCGCCGTCGCAGCTCCGGTTGACGCGCTCCCAGTTCATGTCGTAGCTGGTATAACCCTCTTCCTGTCTTTTTTAGGTTTCGTTTCATTATAAGCACGTTCGGTTGGTCGAATTCGACGCCAAAGTTGGCCGTCCGAATTCTTTAATTTGCACTTGTTAAATTCTATTTTTGAACTCGGGACTCCGGATTCAATTTAGCTAATTTATTATAATTTTTCCAGTATTTAATAAGTACTTTTGATATTTTATAAAAAATGGAAAAACAGAACTCATTTTCAGGATACATATGTTTGCTGGTTTTTAATAAATATTTATGAGGGTTTATAAATCCCAAAAAAATTAGTATAAATTTCTATAATTAACAAGGATCATTTTGGTACTTTATTTTATATATATTTAAGCTTTTTGTTTATCTCAAAAATTGTTGGAACTTAGTGTACAGTTTGATTTATTTATTGAGTAATTACGACTTTCACTATTTTGTGTTGATTTGAGTTATTGTAGTATTGGACCTCACCTACACTAGTGTAAAGATCCTAGAAAGTTAGTTTGTGTATAGTGGCACATCACATTAGACTTTTATGCTAGGACCCCACTTGGCTAGTTTCCAGTTAGGAGTCGTGTCACACCACTAGTGTATTATTGAACATAGCTAAGAGCTGAGTTTGTATATCATTATTGACAGGACATAGGACATCTATATCTTCGTACTAGTATTCTTGCTTGCTCGCGACAAGTACATCTACAAACTCATTTACTGTCTTTTAATGCTAGAACATGTATTAACCGAGGTAGCAAGTTAAAATCTTCACATGTTATATTAATTTAGTCCCTACCATGCTTAGGACAGTTATCATATCTTCACATGCTTCTTACCCGTTCCCCGTACATGTTTCACTATGCTTATATATGCCCGAGTATTCACATATTTTTCTGCTCTCAGTACTTTCACCTGTTTTACTGCTATTAGTACCTACCGTGCTTTATACCGATCCCAGTATCTCTCACATGTTCTATATCATTCTCGTATCTCTTACATGTTTTTACTGTTCTCGTATCTCTCACATGTTATATATATGGGTTATGGAAAAACTGACAGTTGAGTACGTGATCACGCCCCCCTCACAGTAGCGAGCGAGGTCGTATTTTATATGCATACCTTGCCGCAGGCCATTATCCCACATTTCTGTACGGATGTACACCTATGCTTGTTAACTTGTACGTATGTACATTTTATTTACATGTACCACAATACATTGTACACCTATTGACCGATCACGTACCTGCTAAAGTTTTAAACATTACATATACATCTGTCTCTATGACATATGTATCCTTGCCATGATAGATTATGAGATATACCATGATTCCAGATATGCTATGTTCCCTGTGTTACTATGATACTGTGATCCCAGTTGTACCATGAGGCCATATTTTTCAGTATTTCCTGTTGTATAAACTTGTCACACCATGTTTCTTGTTGTACATCTCTTTCATTATATGTTCAGTACTTTAGTTGTAGAGGTTGTACTTGCTCCCGTCCTGACAGGATAACGTTGTAGGTTCACTTTTCGAGAAGGAAATGCTTTGTGTTACATACTATGGTACTGATTTTGAGGACCTGGCCTTAGCTCCAGAAGAGGCCCTAGCGGGGAACCTTGCTTAGTTATCTTTCTTGTGTTTTGAGACTTAGATTTTGGTCTGTACTTATATTTGGATACTGGACTTTGTCTCCAGTTAGATACTTATAAAGTGTATTATTAAGTCTGTGCTTGTTTACCTTCGCTTATAGATGCTGTGTTGTGATGAACCTTTAAATATGATTTTAGAACTGTTAGCAGCTTAGATCCTTTATTGTCTATTCTTAGAACAGCTTACTACTCTTTAACAAGCGTGGGCTGGACATGGCTCGGCCCGGCCCAACAATTTGGATAACGGGTCGTGACACTAGTCGTACAAAATGTCAAGACTAGCAAGAGTTCAGTCATACATGATCAACCCTAGGATTTGTTAATCATGTTTACAGCCCGTAGGCAGACAGTAAGTAAATATGCATCGAGCTAACAGGTGCTCGTCGGCTAAACGCCTCAAAAGAATAATTTTACAGTGTAGTGAGCGAAACAAAATGGAAAACCCACTCGTAGCTCGGGTTCCTTCTAGTCGCCACCATTGGACTGGAGGTTCGGTAGATCCTCGGGTGCTGCTCCGAAATCTGGCCACACAAAACCAGCTGGGTCAAACCCCAGAAAGAGCAAGTGCCACAAAGGAGGCCACGGAATAAGAACAATGTTTGCCATTAAAATCTTTTGATGTAATTTCAATACAAACAGAACAGTATTACAATGTAGGACTTAGACGTAGTCCTAGGAGTACACTTTTGTTTAATCTGGGTCCCTAGTGCCAATGGAGCGAGTGGTAATACGTTGACTCCGTTGACGATCTAACGACGGTTATCGGTTCTCTGAAGGTCTGAGTTGCTCTGGGTGCTGGAGCTGAAGGAGAGGAAGAAGATGTTGAGTGTCTGTATCTGTCTCTCTGGTTGTGCGACGTCTCTGTCTGTCTAGGTATGTGTGTCTCTGTGTGTCTGGAAGAAGAAAATGATCCCCCTATTTATAGTCTGCGGGCTGGCTGCTCATGCGCGCATATGTAGGATACGCCTGGATACGGAGACGCCACATGGTGATTGCTGATGGAGGCGCATGGACGATGCGTCCTGTTTGAGAAGTTGAATTCTTCATGCTGCTGTTGTGGACTGGCACGTAGCTGGGGGGAAAATCTTTCTATTGCTGAGATCTTGGTATCGAGTCAAAGGACACGTGTCGTAGGCCCATGGCTCGAAGATCTCGGATTTGGTGGAGAATGATCTGGTAGAATGCGCCTGGGATTGGGCGCATGAGGAGACTTTGGCTCGTGACCTTTGGGAGTCACGAACAATTTGGGACGCATGGCTTTTGAGGCGCATGCGAGTCTTCAGTAGTGACTTTACTTCTGTCTTTAAGGATCAAAGAAAAGTCTGAGGCGCATGGCTTTTGAGGTGCATGCAGAGCTTCAGTAGTGACTTTACTTCTGTCTTTAGGGATCAGAGAAAAAGTCTGAGGCGCATGGCTTTTGAGGCGCATGTAGAGCTTTGGGCGCATGGATGCGGAGGCGCATGCGAGATGGTTTGGGCGGCCGCGTGGCTTGAAATTATATCCTAATTGTCATTGTAATTTATGAAAATTTCTATCGTACACTACTAAAATAAGAAAAATTAGCGACGTCCGTATACGTCGCTAATTAAGGAAAATACGTTGCTAAACATAATTAGCGACGACTTTAGCGACGAAACATGAAGGTCACGAAAAAGCTAGTCGCAGATGACAAATTCGTCGCCCTCCGTCGCTGTTTGCGACGTCACCCCAATGTCGCTGGGTCGTCGCAAAATTAGCGACGGAGGGCGACGAATTTGAACGTCGTCAAATTAGCGACGTAGTACGACTACGTAGTGACGTTATTTCTTTTTATGTGATGACATGGCATGCCTGCCACGTCAGCAGTTTAGCGACGTACAGCGACCAAATTAGCGACGTGAACTCTCTGCCATGTCAGCTATTGAGCGACGTATTGCGACGGATAGCGACGTGACGACGCTAATTAGCGACGTCTGGATACGTCGCTATACGTCGCAGAACGTCGCTATACATCGCAGATATTATGAAAAAATTTAAAAATATATGTTTGGTATTTTTGTTATGCTATGTGTCTGTGTTTACACATACACACATCATCACAAAAATACCAAACATATTTTTTAAAAATTTGGACAGCACCTCCTTTGTATATCAGATCATCGCTTATAACCCAGCGTAGGTATATTTGTCATCCCCGTCGCAGATATCACAAACATACATGTCCAAGTAAATATCATACATGTACTCAATGAAAATACCAACAAAGTAAATATCACAAATATACATGTCCAACAAGCATACATGTCCAACAGAGTCAAATAAGAATGAAAATCAGTGTACATAACGGTCAATGGGCCCATAGGGCCAATACATACAAAGATGATAAAAAATCTACTGGATCACTGAGGACCCCTGCCGCGCATCTGAGATAGCATATACTCATACTGCTCCTGTGTGACTGTACAGTAGGGGCAGTAGGAGGCAGTGCAATGTCTGGAGTCGGCACCGTCGATGGACCGGGAGGACGTATCTGCTCCAACTCTCACAGTCGATCACCATGCGCAGCAAGGGTACTCACCATCCTCTGAGTACTCTCCTCAATCAAAGTTTGTACCTGAGTGAGTGAGGCAGACATAGTCCTCTGCGATCCCTCCATCTCGATCTGTCTACGCTCTGTGCGCTGCGTAGACTCGGTGAGCGTGTGCAAGCTGGCAGCTGTAGCTTGATGCAGACTCATCAGCTCCTGTATACTGTGCTCGATCGCATCAAATCGTCCGGTGATCATCGGATCGTCGGATTCGTCGCTCTACGGTATGGTGATCAGAAATCTGCTGCTGCAACTCGCGACACAGCTCGTCGATCTGACAACCAATATCCTGAGCTCGTGATGACGCCTGCGAAGCTGGAGACTGCGCACTGACAGAGGGGGCCCGGGATGACTCTAAAGCCAAATCGGCGCCGTAGGATCCCGTAGCATAGTACCTACCCTTCTAAAGACCACCAACGGCGGTCATCCAGAGGTCGTCCGGCGATAGAGTTATAGGCGGCTGGGAGGAAGTACCAGCCCCTTCCTCTTCTGGCGCACTAGCAGCAGCAGTCGCATCCTCTTGTAGCCGAAGAAACTCGGCCTAGAACAATGTTTGCTAACGTATAAGTGTTTGCTAAAGTCTATATTGATATCTATTTTTCTGTTTTCTAAATTATAGTAAATTAATATAAAGAATAGAACGTACATATGCCTACATCGCCCTTTCGTCAATGAACTCTCCAGCCCTCTGATGGGTGACCAGGAAGACGGACACCATGTTGGGGTCCTCACCCTTTTTTACCTGTTAAAATATATTATCTATTATTAGTATTAAACATTCTATCCAACTATATATAAAATGATGTCCGTCATAGAAAACGTACCAGACGACAAAAAAGCTCCGTCATCGGAATGGAGCCACCACACCACTTACTGGCGCTAGACCGTGCCACATTGGCCTTGTCATACCGCTCCTGGTGCCTGACCTCACCGAATCTAGCCTTCATCGCAGTCCACTGCTCTGGCATGATCCAACCATGGATCGGCTTTCGGAGCGATCACGAGACTTCTGGTCGTGGATCGCATCATGGATGAGCTTGCCTGCGACGGCAGAAAATTGGGCATCGATCTTCGCCGTCCGGTGTGGTAGGTAGAAATAGGTCCTCTACAAGAAGTAAAATAGAAAAGTTGTATAATATACACAAATGATTATTAAAATTTAAAAATAAATAAATTTTTTACCTTGAAGTGGGACAACCAAATGGTCTTCCTATCTGCGGGAGCATCTGAGTAGTTAATCCAAGGCCCACCATAGTTCTGCCTCAAAAATAACCCCAGCTGTCTCTGTACTGCAGGAGGCCAATATCTATACAATAATAAATTTAATAAATATATATATACATATTATCATTTGAGAAATATATATTAACTAATTAACTTACTTCGTAGGCCCGTCCGTCCAAATCTCTATACGCGTCTCGTCCGGGGGAGCGCATGGAGGGTCGCCCTCACCTCCTGCCTGGACAGTATCAGTCTGATCGTCGTCCTCCATATGCTCGGCGTCGGCTCGCCCCATGGAGCCGTCGGCAGGAGGAATGCTAGACGCGGGAGGAATGCTGGACGCGGGATCAGGAATGCTGGACGACGAGGAAGGAGTCGCCAACCTGCTGGAACTGCCCTGTCCCAGTAATGGACCGAGAACGGAACGGTACACTGGCATACTCGGAGATGAGGATGAGGGTACGGAATCTGCATCCCCAGCCAGAGGCAGACGGGACTGCCTAATATAATATCCTCCGCGTCGTCCTCCTGGTCTAGTCATATCTGATAATAACATATGACAATAAAACAAATATACATATTTATATGATAGACATCACAGATTTTTGAAAAATATCATAGTCACAGATAAAAGTGTCACTAAAGTGTCACATATGATGATAAAACAAACGTACAGATTTAATCCTCTTCTGAAAATTCATCTAGTTCATTTAGCTCATCTTCTTCTTTTTCTTTTTCTTCTTCCTCCTCCTCTACATCTTCACTTTCATCTGCATCTTTCTCTTTAGATAATTATACTTCTTCTACACAATAAGATGTGTAATGAGGAACTTCCGTCGTCTCCACTTCTATAATATTTGTTACAAGAGGTAGTTCATCCTCTTGATAAGCTATATCGTTAACCTCAAAGGTATTTCTAGCTTTGGTCTTGCATACTGCCCACCAGTCCGACCTTGTTGTTCCCCGTTTAGGATAACTTGTGAAGTACACGAGCTGAGCCTGACTTTATAGGACAAATGGTTCATAGGCTTGATATCGACACCGATATTTATATCCACAAGACCGTGCTTGTCTGCTTTCCAACCTTGACCTTCAATCGGATCGAACCAATCACACCTGAATAACACAATCTTAGCAGGCTCTATTCTATAACTATATGTCAGCTCCACAATCTTCCGTAGGATGTCATAGAAATCGTTGCCCGCATCAACATCTTTGTAGTTCAAAGATCTGATACACAAACAACTATTTTTGGTGGAATCGAGATCCATAAAGTTGTTTCTGATCGGGCAAGTTGTTGACTTGAACCTAAACCTATTAACACAGTAGCTTGGCCATATTTTTGTAGCATAAATTGGTCCCTTGGCTAGTGTTCTAATAGACTCATTCTTAAATCTTGCGTATGGACGATCAACCTAAATACCACGAAAAAAATAAATTAAGCTCATTCTCAAGTGCATATACAGAAAGGTAATTACAGAGTTCTCAAGTCTTACATATGCACTCAACCATGATGGAAAATAATGTCTCATTTTTTGTTCTAGTTCTTCTTCTGTTATGTGTGGCCTACTTGACCTCACATCATCATTAAATATGCTAAAAATAATATCGTTCAATTAATGTTATAGTATAATAATCAGCACTATTAAAATAATATAGACGTATTAATTACTTACCCCTCTAGCTTCTTTACTTCATCATCGTCACAGTTGAGTAATACATACACCTGTGCAGCCCTTAGCTCATCATCGTTCAGATATCTCTTCTTCATTTTACCCGATGGCTTTCCTGGAGCATTGAATACCTTCAGTATTGTATCATTACATTCATGATCTTCGTCGTCATTTCTGGAAGCTCTCGTTCTATTAGTTGCAATATGAGACTTGAAATACATCGAACAAAAGTTTGTAATCTCCTCGAGGACATAGGCTTCACAAATAGAACCCTCGACCCGTGCCTTATTTTTCACCTTTCTTTTTAGGTGATTCAAATGTCGCTCGAACGGGTACATCCATCGATATTCGACGGGTCCACCAACACGTGCCTCATAGGATAGATGAATCAACAAATGCTCTATAGAGTCGAAGAATCCAGGAGGAAACACCCTCTCTAGCTTGCACAGTATTACCGCAATGTCATTCTCTTGCTTTTCTAGACGATCAACGAGCAATTTCTTAGAATAAAGATCCGTGAAGAATATGCTAAGCTCCATCAATGGATCCCAAACTACCTGCGGTAAGAATTCCCAAAATGCAATCGGAATTAACCTCTCCATGAATACGTGACAATCGTGGCTCTTCATACCCGTCAATTTATTTTTCTTCGGATCGACACATCTTCTCAGATTTGACACATATCCGTCTGAAAATTTTAGGCCCTGGATCCACCGACAAAGTCTCACTTTATCCTCCTTGTCCAGTGAGAAAATTGACTTTGGCATGAACTATTTTTCATTCTCCTTTATCAAATACAACGCAGGGCGTTTGCATATTTCTTCTAAGTCTAACCTGGCCTTGGGATTGTCTTTCATTTTTTCCTTTACGTCCATCACAGTATTAATTATGTTATCAAACACATTCTTCTCAATATGCATGACATCAAGATTATGTCTGATCAGATTGGTACTCCAATATGGCAGATCCCAGAATATGCTCCTCTTTGTCCGGTTATGATCTCTACCAAATCTATCGCACTTGTACCCAGTTGTAGGATCTTCGATAGCACTTGGAAAATCTCTAACCTCCTCCCATATCGTGGCTCCGTACCACCTTGGTGGTGGATCACCCTTCTCTACAACGCCGGCACGGAATACATTCCTGTTCCTTTTGAACGGATGATATTTTGACAGAAATTGCCGATGACAATCAAAGAAGCACGGTTTTCCTTGGTGTTTCAAGCGGAAAGCCTTAGTACGGTCCATGCAATACGGACATGAGAGACGGCCATGAGTGCTCCATCCAAATAATATTTCATAGGCCGAAAAGTCGTTGACGGTCCACATAAGGGTTGCCTTCATCTGAAAATTTTGCTTCCTGGAAACATCGTACGTGTTAGCACCTACTTTCCATAACTGATTCAACTCATCTATCAAAGACTGTAAGTACACATCAATGTTCCTCTTGGGATTGTTCGGACCAGGAATTATAACGGTTAGAAACATGTACTGAGTCTTCATGCACATCCAAGACGGTAGGTTATACGGAGTGACAATCGCAGGCCAGCACGAATACTGGGATTCCGAAAGACCAAAAGGAGTAAAACCGTCAGAAGATAGCCCCAACCTGACATTACGCGGATCTGAAGCAAAATCAGGATACACTCGATCAAAGTGCTTCCACGCTTCTCCATCGGATGGGTGATCCAACACTCCTTCAATCTGTTCTCGCAAGTAGTGCATTGAATCTGTCGATCTTCTTGCACCGGTAGACCTTCCTGTACTAGTTGTCTTATAGCGATCAGTACCACAAAATTTGCACACATCTGCGTCCCTGTCGTCTTTGTAGTATAGCATGCACCCATTGCGACAAGGATCGATTTTCTCGTATCCCATCTAGAGCGATTTCACCATCCTCTTAGACCGATAGAAGTCTTTGGGTAACTTAGCACCCGCCGGCAAGATCTCTATAATCAACTCCAACACTCGGTTGTAGCATTCTTGCGACATGTTAAAATCTGACTTAATGCTCAACAGTCTTGTAACCACCTCCAACGGTGAATGATCCTCACAACCAGGATACAATGGAGTCCTTGCATTCTCCAACAACTCCATGAACTTTGCAGCATCGACATTCGGTGCCTCATCAGCTGCATTATGAACGAAACTAGGCCCCGCAGCATCGAAAATCATGTTCACGCACCCATCGTCGTATGCATGATTATTTGAAACATAATTAGGTCCCGCATGCATATACGGCTCAACATAAGGCTCCGGCTCTGATGCTAAAGACACAAGTTTTCCGTGTGCGGTCCACTGATAGTAATTAGGCGTGAAATCCCTCGAGTACAAATGATATGTCACTTCCACTTCTGGATAATATTTCATGTTATAACATTTCACACACGGACACTTAATTTTGGTGCCGTCCATGTACTGAGGGAACGCCTTAGCAAACTGCAGAAAATACTCTACTCCCGCTATGTATTCATCCCGCACACCACACATATCATCAGGACGACGATTGTACATCCATGAACGATTCCACAAGTAGTAATTCATATCCATTTGGAAATAATTCTGCAAAGATGGACACACATGTTCAGCGTAATAACTAGTCAAACTGGGTGAAGTTTAGTTGACTAAGTCAATATCTTGGACAAACTTGTCAAACTGGGTGAAGTTGACTAAGTCTAGGCAATTATCCTTCACTAGACATAGACATGGAAGAAACACCAATATTTGCAGTGTCCGAACTTTCTAGTGTATATTATAGTAAAGAGACATGGTAACCGTGTGTAGGGGTGCAACTCGGGAGGGTTGGGTCGGGCTTGAGGTCAAACCGAGCCCAACCAGATGAATCATAAGCCTAATCCGAGCCCAAGCCCGGCCCGACCTCGGGTTCAACATATGAAGCCCAAGACCAAGCCCGGAGGATCGGGTTGAACTCGGGTTGGGTCGGGTCCATCGGGTAATGTTGACCAACTGTTGACTGCTATATGTTTAGTCATTGTTTAAGTATTTGAGTTAATTAAATAATTAACTCTCTCACATCCTCATTTCTTTTATGTTTAGTCATCAAACAAATGGAAGAAGATAAGAACTAGGATAAAAGAAAAATGCATATGTAAAATATATATATGTACGTACTACATGCATATGGAGTTTTTTAATTTCCTCTCTTTTACTATCCAAACATACCCCTATATAAAGAGAGCACCAGCTCTTATGGAGGGTGAGTAGAAACATTTTCTATCAGCCAGTCCATTCTTTCAACACTCCAGTGGTTATTTCGAAAAGAAGCTGATACAAATTATAGAATTCCATAAGTTCTATTGACTGTACAACGAGCGTTCACTGAGAGGGTGGAAACCACACACATACTGCATAACTATAGTCCGACCCTTCAGTTAACCTACCAGCAAATGCATATAGTTATAACAGTCCTCTCACCTTCAAATATTTGCTTCTCTTAAATTTTACGTTCTTTATAAATGAGTAAAACACCACCCTCTCATCCTTCCAAAAATTTACCAGGATGTCCTAATCCATGCTATATTCCCTATTATCATTATACAATGGGGGTGAGGACACCCACAGATTTTCCATATCACCATTATTTATCTGATCCTTCTAATTTCATACATACATATACATGTTTTCATTATAGGTTTTCGAGCTCACACTTAGCCCATATGACTCATCATTTCCCTGTTTATGCACATAACATAGACTATTTTTGCTCATAACCATTTTCTAAGCCACACAACAATGAACTTGGTAATGTCCCTCAAACATAGGGATGGCAATGGGACGAGTCAGGGACGGGGACCAAATCCCCCATCCCCGTCCCCGAGTAGTATTCGAATCCCCATCCACGTCCCCATCCCCGATCGGATTTAAATTTTTATCCCCATCCTCGTCCCCGCTTAACAATGTACTCCCCGTTCCCGTCCCCACAACCTACCCCATTAACACTTTTGGGAGTGGATTTTTTGTCCCCGTCTGCCTCCCTGTTAATAATTTTTTCTTTATAGTATAAACTATTTCATTCCAAAAAATTTTACAAGACAATGTTGATAAAACATTGATTTAATAAAAATTATATCTAGTACTAGATAGATCATGAACTCATACAAATGTGTTGCACATATAAGTATAAGTAATCGGGGTCGGAGATTTACCGGAGCGGGGAGTACAATACCCATACCCGGCCCCGAATATAATAGGGGATTTTGTTTAATCCCCATTCCCGTCCCCATCCCCATTTCTATATCCCCAAACCCGTCCCCATCGGGAAAAAAAGTCGGATCCCCGTCGGGTTCGGAAAAAGTTGCCATCCCTACTCAAACACACACAATATATAGCTGTGTGTGTGTCCGTGTGTCCGTGTGTGTCTGTGTGTGTGTGTCCGTGTGTCCGTGTGTGTGTGTCTGTGTGTGTGTGTGTGTGTGTGTGTGTGTGTCCATGGGAGAGGAGGAGGAGGAGGAGGAGGAGTTATGTTAGGGTTTACCGGAGAGAAGGAGTAGCTCGGATTGGGGGAGGAGGAGCTCGAGGAGGAGGAGCTCGACGGGAGGAAGGGTGGGGAGGGAGTCGCCGGGAGGGGGGGGAGTCGCCAGGGGGGAAGGGGTCGCCATGGGAGAAGTGCTCGAGGGAAAATTATGAAATTTTTGAGTGAGGGGGAAAAAGGAAACAGTATTGTGCCCTAAGTAAAAAAGTTAGCGACGTCAACAGTCGACGTCGCTAAACGTCGCAAATATGGCGACATATTTTAATAATATGTCGCTGAACGTCGCTATTCTGCGATGTAATTTATCTACTGTCGCTGAACGTCGCTATTCAGCGACGTTTTGCGATGTCTATCTAAAGGAGTCGCTATATTACATATTTAGCAACGTTATTTTATTCCGTCGCTAAACTACGTCGCTAATATAGCATATTTTAGTAGTGACATTTGATAGAGTTCCTATATAGAAATAACACATACAAATGAACACTCTCCAATGGCTCTCCACTTCTATCCTATATGACAATAAAAAAATGATCAATCTAATGATGTGGAGTCCAACATTTATTGGTATGAGTGATAGAGAGTTTCTACGAGGGTGGAAACTCTCCATCCTACATTACCGCCATGTAGGATAAAAATTGTTATATTAATCACAATTGAAATGCATTTTTTTTCCTAAAGTGAGTTACCAATATAGAAATAGGAGAGAGAGAAACCTCCATTGGGCCTCGTTTGGTTCGCGGAATGAAAGGAAAAGGAAATCAATTCCCTGGCATTTTCTTTCCTTTGAGAAATTAAAATTCTCATTGATTTTCTTTTCCGATATTTAAAAATGCCAAAAAATTTGGAAAGGAAAGTGAATACTTCAATGTCGAAAAGTGATTCTTTGTTTGGATAGATGGAATCAGTTTTCCCCTTAATTTTTCTTCTATTAGGAATTACTTTCCTTTCCTCAATTCATTTGGCACCCAAATATAGAAAAGTAATCACTTTTCTTTCCCAAGTCGATGATTCCGGAAACCAAACGAGGCCTTAGTGAACCGAGACTTAAAAAAGGGTAAAAATTTGAAAATAAGTACATTTTAAACTTGCATGTGGGGATGTCAAGGGATGCTTCTCTGTACTGATAGGACAATATTCATATCTGTATCAGATTTTTCTTTGTAATATCTGAATCCGATATCCGAATGGATCTCTTTTGACCCTTCTGATTCATATTCGTATAGTTTAGCGGATATTGGATAATATCTGATCCGATCAACTAAATTTTTTGAATATTATTATTCGAATATTCGAAATCCGAAAACTGAAATATTAAAAATTTAGTTGTTATCCGAATATCCGAAAATTAAATTCAATTGCTCTATTTGAGCTATTTCATCTTTTGTTATAAATTATAATTAATATATATATATATATATATATATATATATATATATATATATATATATATATATATATATATAAGTAGAAAAATAATAAGTGAATTGAATATATATATATATATATATATATATATATATATATATATATATATATATATATATATATATAAGTAGAAAAATAATAAATGAATTGAATTATGTAAAAGTTAATTAAGAATAAAATTCTTTAATCTTCTATAGTAATTAATATATATTATATATACTTATATTATAATATATATAAAATTTTGGATAACCGAATCCGATATTCAAAATTTGCAGTTTAAAGTCGGATCAGATATTAGCGGATTCAAATACCGAATTCTTATCCGAAAAAAGTAATATCTGAAAAATATTCGGATATCCGAATCTGATATACAAAATTTCGGATAATATCGAAAAATTCGAATAAGGAATCGAATTATATTCGAATTTTCGACTATCCATTGACAGGTCTACTTGATTTATTTATTTTTTTTTGACTGAAAATTTAGCAAATATCCTACAGAAACTTATGAGATCTTAATTTTAAGGAATCGGACATTAATAGAAGTTGGATTGCATGCATCTTGTTCTTTGATTTTTTTTTCAATAACTTAAACAGAAAAAACTAAGGATCTAAATCTAAAAAATCTGCCACATGTCATAGTCACATTATAAGATCCTATTTGAGTTACTGTAGTCGAACTCAAATTTTAGTGAGGATTCAATTCCCCACTATGGCTCATCTCCTGTCTGCAAGTGTTCCCTTTTTCAATTTTCTTTTTATTTGGTAAGCTTCGTGGATCTTATCTATAACTTTTTGGAGTCAAGATTAGCGATATAAATTCGTATTTGTTCTTTTTTTCAGCAACAATATAAAAGTAATATCTTTAGTTTATATTTAAAAGTTAAACCTTCGTTGTGATGATAATTCTACATTGAATAGAAGTTATTTCAGCTCCTCTCGTGAGTTCCTTTTTGTTGGGATCATATACCAAAAATATGATTCCATCCTCACAACCCTTGTTAGCAATCACCCTAATAAAACTCAGGCAAATTTTTTTTTTTCATATTTTTGAGAAACGTATAATATGTTGGGAAAGAAACGCGGAAACCTTTCCCCAAACTAGAGAGTGCCTGCGAGAGAACCGAGCAAACAACGCACAAACCAAAAACACCAAACACAATCACGCAGACACAGAGAATTTTTGACGTGAAAAACCCTTGCGGAAAAAAATCACGGGACGATCGGAGTCCAACCCTGAGAAGCCTCCACTAATGGAATAGAAGAATTACACCCTCTACAAACTCCTCCCGATCCAAATCGGATCCCCACAACACTCAGAAGTAAGAACAATGATTACAAGGCTACGAAGAGCGAGAACGACGAGTAGAGATTACCCGAACGCGATCTCCTTCGAAAAATGACCTACAATCCTCCGTCTTCTCTTCCGAAGTTGTAATGGTACTCTTGCCTCCTTCTCTCTCTTTTTTTCAATGTTCTACGATGAATAGGGTTAGGAATAGCCTAATATTAACTCCCCTAATTCGCAGCAAAATCTGGACCATCAGATATGATCCAACGGTGAGAAATTATCCTGAATTTCCGCTCAGCCCCGACGACTCAGAGTTCGGCCAGAACTCTGTGTCGGGCAAACAGAACATACCAGCAACATTCTGGAATGGCCAGACCGAGTTCGGCCAGAACTCGGCCTGGGACCGAGTTCGGCCCGAACTCGGTGGCCCAGTTCCAGAACCTCCCTCCGGGTAGCAGCAGCAGCAGCAACTCTTCGTTGCCTATTTCCCGAGCTTCTTCGACATCGAACGGTGCTCGTCGCAATCCGGGATCTTCTCCACATAGTGTGAGCACCCTGAATTTCGGGTTAATTTTTTTAATTTTTATTTTTATTTTTTGATTGATCTGGTTTCGATAAATAATTTATTCTGTTATTTTCCTTAAGTGTGCTTTCCCGTGCCATTGATATTTGGAGTGTCAGGGATATTCAACTCTGGAAATCTTCTTCACGAGTTTTGGAGTGGACATGATTACCTTCATGATGGTATATAGTGTCCCACTTAAACTTGTTCCATTGTGCTCTTTTTGCTTCGCTGAACTTCGGGTCAAATTAGACCAGTTGATTATTAATTATTTTCCCACTCTTTTCCTTGGTCATTTTCAGCACGTTACCGTGACTTTTAATTTGGGAGCGCAAGACCAGTCAGTTTCTTGAAACCAACTTCTCATTGATGATCTACTCGAGACGCTCGTCACCCATGACCTTCGTTTCCCACTCAGACATGTCATTTTGTGCTCCATTTGCTTCGCACAACTTTTCTGACGCGTGACCCGATTTTATTTCACTCCACGGCATCACATTCATTTTCCAACTTGATTTGTGGGTCCCCTGTCGACCAAAACCTGTCAGCCCCAATTATGAACATGGCCCACATTGAGCCTACTACCCGTCCGCCACTTGTGTCCCATTTATTGGAATCTCCTTGTGCTACTTATTTGCCCATGATCATCAACGCCTATTTTTAATTCGGTTTTTGCACAATGTCCAATTTTGATCCAATCCGGCTCCACCGAGTCCAGCCTAGCTCCATGTTACTCTCCATCGTGATGCCCTCATATTTTTCTAGTCCAAAAATATTATTACTCATTCTACCCATTTTTTAATTATTTATTGGAATTTTCCTTGAATTAAATCCTATAGGAATAACATGATCCTTCCTATTTAAATTGTAGCCCTTGGATTCTCCAAACTAAATCTCATCCACCCAATCCCTACATTAACTTTTCCCCCCATCTCCTCATAGCCAACCCCTATGGCTGGCCCTAAAATTTATGTGAGGAGAATCCTTCCCTCTCTCTCCTTAATTTATTATTCATCTTTTTCTCTCTCTCTCTCTCCCTAATATTTTTCCTACAAAACAACTACACCAACAACATCAACCAACAGCAGCAACATCACCACTCCACCCCGACCACCATTCCAGCCATCACCACCTCACCTCCTCCGACCTCCCCTGGCCGGCCTCCGCCGTACCGCCGGCCGTCGGCTAACACCCCAGCCTTTCTCCTCCTCCTACTTCCTCCTCCTCCCTTCCCTCCTCATCTAAACCGCCACCACCATCAACATCAAGCTGCCACCACCACCATAACAACCTGCTCCGGCCACCCCCATCTCGTTGCGCCACCGACCCTTGGCCGCGCAGTCCCCGTCGCCGCTTCGCCGGCCACCAGCGCACGACAGCAGCAGTGCATGGCCATACAGGCGCGCATACGCGCGCGCGGGCCGCCGTCGTGCGTCGCCGTACCGCCGCGTGGGCCGTCGTGGCTCGCCGTGGGTGCGCCCCACTCCGGCGAGTCTTCTCCTGATGGCCACCGTCCTCCGGGACGCGCCGTCGAGGCGATTCGTACGTTTTGTACGACGTCCCGTCGTGACGCGCGCGGAATCGAGTTCATTTTGGCGCTCCGTCGCAGCGACTTCGCTCGCATTTTCCTAGAGATCCGACCATTGGATCGACGATTTCTTTGCTCCGTCACAATCTCGATATATCCACCTCCATCCCTGTCAAATTTCGTCCGTTGATTTTATCGTTTGATACATCAAAACTGGCCACCAAGTTGACCGTTTAAATTGTATTAAATTTGGACAGTTTCGCGGGACAAACTTCGTCAACTTGTATCTCCTCCACAGCAGCTCCGTTTGGTGTGCTACCAGTTCCGGTGCGAAGCTGGTATAGCCCTTTTACTACCCCTCCAGTTTCATTTCATTGTGAGCTTGTTTGATTGGTTGAATTCGACGCCAAAATTGGTCGTCCGAATTCGTAATTTCCAACTTGTAAAATTCTATTTTTGAACACGGGACTCCAGATTTCATTTCTGACACCACCAGTAGACTTGTGACGTCGTTCTGGCATGTTTTCATATAAAATTTGTTAGATTTGAGAACGTGGGCCCGGGCACGTTTTTCGGTACAAAGCGGGTCTCACATTCTGGGTCAACGGAACTTTTTGACGCCGGCTCATCGGAATCCAATTCCGGAGATACTGTTGAGTTCGTATCGTCATTCTGGACTCGTTGACATATAATTTGCTAGGTTTTGGTGGACATTGGATCGGGCACGCATTTCGGTGCAAGTCGGATACTAATATCCGGGTCAATAGATCATTTTGAGATCGGCTCATCGGAATCCAATTCCGGATATTCCGTTGAGTTTGTATCATCATTCTGGACTCCTTGACATGTAGTTTGCTGAGTTTTGAGAACATTGACTCCGGCACGCATTTCCGTGCAAACCGAAATTCCAAGTTCTGGTCAACGGGCCAAATTGAGATCGGGTCAACGAAATCCAATTCTGGAGATACCGTTGGGTTCGTATCGTCATTCTGGTTTCGTGGACATATAATTTGTTATATTTTATAGACTTATTTTCTTGCACATTTTTCGGTGCAAAACGGCTCGGACACGGACACCGTTTTGACCCGAAATTATCTTTTTGCTCTTGTATCCAAATTGGACCGATGGGTAGGCTATCCTAGCTAATTTGACCATTCTGGACACGTTGGCGATGTTTATTTCATCGTCCGACAATGTTTGTTGATAGTTTCTCTAAGTTTAGCCTTGTTATAATTAATTAATAATTAATTCATATAATGCTCGTATTTCGGGATTAGTACAACGAAACTGAGCTCAGTCAATTCCAGTGATCTCACATCGCTGAAATTGACAAGATGGACACGTGGAACACCATAATAAGATTATCAACCTTACCATTGATATTCTTATCTCGATTTGCGTGTCGTAAGTTTCGACGTACGAATAACGAAGTACACTTTATATTTTCAATAATTAGACTAGATTTGATCCTGTTTGACCAGAGTTGACCAGTTGACCCAAAGTCAACTGTAAGTCAACACTTGACCTAGTTTGACTAAATTATTGACCGGAGTTGACCTAGAGTCGTTTTGACTTAGAAGAACCTAGTATAAGATAGATTGCTTATAGAGATTTATTTATTACAACTTGAATACCTTGTAACATGTGTTGCTTTAAATAGGACTGTGGCTTCAGTTGGACCCTCTATACTTATCAGCTGCTCAGGTTACCAGGCGAGTACATTCACTGATAGTTTTTATTGTCTTGATATCTACTATATCCGATTCAGTCGTAGTGTTTTACTTGATTCCCGACACGACGGTTCACGGACTAGTACACGTCGGATCCTGTCATGAGATGTTATTCCTGGACTTTCTTGGTATATGGGTACGAGATATTTTTGTGTTCCTGTACTTGTATAGACATTGATTTGGGTGTGGACTGGCCCCCTGCTCTCGAACCTTGTGGCATGACGTGCCATGTCCGGATCCGTAATACTATTCGAGGATGGGGGAATTATTAGGGGTTATGTGATCAAAGCCTCTCTGTCACTATATTTTGCTAGCGCCACCCTCACCTCACGTAGGGTGTAGCAGATACCCCCTTGCCAGTTATCCAGGTTGGACGTCATGTCTCTCCGTTGAGGTCACCGCGGATTATCGGGCCAAGTGGATAACCATCTCTTGCTTCCCTAGCCGATCACATATCGCTCTAATAGTTCAAATCACCTTTTACATTTATTAGCGTATCTTATATTCCAGTTCAGCTTTACTTTCTGTACTTCTCACCATGCTATGATTCTATTACTCGCATGCTCTACCTGTTTTTATACTGTACCATGGTTATGGGGCTAAGTTCTGTTTGAAAGAAGGGTTACAACCCCAGTCCTTGTTTGGTTTAAGGGTTGTAACTCGACTTTCAAATGGTTCCCAAGTCGCCGATATCTTTGTCTTGTATTTCATTATTACTGTCTCTTATAGTATTTCTCAATTCATATGGAACTGCTGTTGGTGTTTGTACTTGCTCATTTTCCTGACAGGATACGTTGACAAAATTTTACAGATAGCTTGGAGATTTCCTGCTAGTCTAGAGGAGCCACATTAGAGGTTGTTTAGTTAGCTTTTCTCAGTTGTCTGGAGTTGTATTTACTTGTGGATTACTGTATTTGAGTTTGAGATGTATTCTAAGTTTGTACCTTAGACACTTAGACTTCTATCTGTTGTATCTCTTTTCGATTTCATGTTTTATCTATCTTCCTTTATGCTCTACCTTAGATGTGATTGAGTTTACATTCTGCTATGTCACCCCCATTCGGGGAGTATAAACTGTTTAGTCTTATACTGTTAGATGTATTGAGACCTAGGACAGCGTTCTACCGCCGACACTGCGGCGTAGGCTGGGCGTTGTTACGTTCTCGTGCCCTAACTCTAGGGTGCGGGTCGTGACACGTTTTTAGTGGTGGTCCATGCAGGTCGAGACTAAAAGTGTAGTGGTATTTGAACTAGAGTACCACTACAGCCTGCAGTAGGATTATGATGTATTTTGAAGGTACTCAATCACAGTTAGGAACCCTTGAGAGATTCCTGGGACGACCCTTGAGAATCTTATTTAACTTCGATTTGAAAACTCTTTTTCTTTGATTGATTTAATCTTTACTTTCGGCTATTGAATTTGATTTTGATGGATTATTATTGAATTTGAGTTTGTATTTATTGATTTTGAAGGATGATTATTGAATTTTAAATTTTGATGATAGCTGTTGCATCCGAGTTTGTATTTTCATGGATTTTTGTTCATTTTTGGATTTTGATGTTCGTTGATAAATTTGAATTGATTTTTGAGTATTCATTGTTGATTTAAATTAATTTTGTCAAGATGAAATTATATGGGCTAGGTTATCTAAGTTATGGAGTCTAGTCTTCTACAGTCATATTAGCCAGCATGGTGAGGACATATAGTTTGACTTGGATATATCTCTCGGGTGTGGGAATTTAAGGTTTTTGCAGCCAAGCTAGCGGCATCGCGAAAATGTTAAATACCATAATTTTAGAGGTATGTGCCTAAGTCGAGGACTCTGTGATTATCGTAGCCTTGCTTACTAGTATGACGAGGATTTAGTGTACCATGATTTTGGACAGACGCATATGATTATCAGATTGTACCTTAAATATTTTCGAAACATGTTTTCTCTACTTTTGTTTCTGTCCTTCAAATTTTTTTTAATTATTAATTGTTTTGTTTTGTTTGCTTCTCATTATTTTAACTTAAGAGTAGGTTTGCCTGTTTTTATAAACCTTTGCGTAACTTTTTGCTATGAGTTTTTTCTTAATGCAATGAATCGATAATTTTGCTAGACTTTATCTTGGATTTGATAATTTAGCTCTGGATTTCAAAATGGTTCTTCTTTAAATAGATAAGCAAAACAGATTTTATCGTTATTTCTTTCTTGCTATTAATCTTGTATTAAATAATAATAAAACTGTCTTGATTACATCAATCGCCTACTTTGCAATCTTGGTAAAATTCTAAATGTTGCTCTTGATATAGAATTTGGTTTTATATTGGGTCATGTGAATATAGTTATGGTGGACACAAACACTTTGCCTGACACGTATGCATGCTACACTTGATTTTCTACCTGTCTAAATACACATTAATATGTTATTGATGTTTAAATTGTCAAACCTCAATATTTCTGGTTTTCTGCTTTTCCAGTTTAAAGTCGTAATTTAAATATAAATTTTATGTTATTAGTTTTGTCTACATAACTGCACATGTATGATATCTACAGGGTTTTAATTTTAGAAGAATTGGTGAAGTTATGTTAAATTTGTCAATCTGAGACTGTGTGCATATTAACCCTTAATACGGATTTTTGGAACCCAATTTCTCATATACAATTTCATATGTATTCACGTACACACACGCCTACTATCTAACCATATGAACATGTCCCTATACACATAATGCTAGTTTTTCCTCTCTAACGCTCTCTCTGTATATATATATTGTGATTTGGATTTCAATGCAAGTGATTTTCAATTCCTTAATTTTTGAATTTGATTTTCTGTACCCTTTTTCAGATAATTGGTAGTTGCCTTTATTTTGTTTTGATAAGTACCAGTTTTCATGTAGGATGGTAGACTGCCTTACAGTTTTGATGGTTTGTTGTCTCTATAACTTTTTGTTTCGCACCCTGAATTGCTTGTGCGTTTTGATACCCTATAACCGTTTTGGTTAGCATGACTAGTATACCTAGATGAGACTTACTACCACCGTATGCCATGACCTTGTATGCCGTCCTTTTGATGGTATGATTTGTTTAAGTTCTGGGACTTTGATTGTGGGGGTTTGACCTAGAGGGAGTATGGACGTTTTAATTTCGAGGACGAAATTTTTATAAGGTGGGTAGGATGTGAGCACCCTGAATTTTGGGTTAATTTTTTTTAATTTTTATTTTTATTTTCTGATTGATCTGGTTTCGATAAATAATTTATTCTGTTATTTTCCTTAAGTGTGCTTTCCCGTGTTATTGATATTTGGAGTGTCAGGGATGTTCAACTCTGGAAATCTTCTTCACGAGTTTTGGAGTGGACATGATTACCTTCATGATGGTATATAGTGTCCCACTTAAACTTGTTCCCTTGTGCTCTTTTTGCTTCGCTGAACTTCGGGTCAAATTAGACCAGTTGATTATTAATTATTTTCCCACTCTTTTCCTTGGTCATTTTCAGCACGTTACCGTGACTTTTAATTTGGGAGTGCAAGACCAGTCAGTTTCTTGAAACCAACTTCTCATTGATGATCTACTCGAGACGCTCGTCACCCATGACCTTCGTTTCCCACTCAGACATGTCATTTTGTGCTCCATTTGCTTCGTACAACTTTCCTGACGCGTGACTCGATTTTATTTCACTCCACGACGTCACATTCATTTTCCAACTTGATTTGTGGGTCCCCTGTCGACCAAAACCTGTCAGCCCCAATTATGGACATGGCCCACATTGAGCCTACTACCGTCCGCCACTTGTGTCCCATTTATTGGAATCTCCTTGTGCTACTTATTTGTCCATGATCATCAACGCCTATTTTTAATTCGGTTTTTGCACAATGTCCAGTTTTGATCCAATCCGGCTCCACCGAGTCCAGCCTAGCTCCATGTTACTCTTCATCGTGATGCCCTCATATTTTTCTTGCCCAAAAATATTAGTACTCATTCTACCCATTTTTTAATTATTTATTGGAATTTTCCTTGAATTAAATCCTATAGGAATAACATGATCCTTCCTATTTAAATTGTAGCCCTTGGATTCTCCAAACTAAATCTTATCCACCCAATCCCTACATTAACTTTTTCCCCCATCTCCTCACAGCCAACCCCTATGGCCGGCCCTAAAATTTATGTGAGGAGAATCCTTCCCTCTCTCTCCTTAATTTATTATTCATCTTTTTCTCTCTCTCCCTAATATTTTTCCTACAAAACAACTACACCAACAACATCAACCAACAGCAGCAACATCACCACTCCACCCCGACCACCATTCCAGCCATCACCACCTCACCTCCTCCGACCTCCCCTGGCCGGCCTCCGTCGCGCCGCCGGCCGTCGGCCAATACCCCAGCCTTTCTCCTCCTCCTACTTCCTCCTCCTCCCTTCCCTCCTCATCTAAACCGCCACCACCATCAACATCAAGCTGCCACCACCACTATAACAGCCTGCTCCGGCCACCCCCATCTCGTTGTGCCACCGGCCCTTGGCCGCGCAGACCCCGCCGCCGCTTCGCCGGCCACCAGCGCACGACAGCAGCAGTGCATGGCCGCACAGGCGCGCACACGCGCGCGCGCGCGGGCTGCCGTCGTGCGCCGCCGCGCCGCCGCGTCGGCCACCGTGGCTCTCCATGGGTGCGCCCCACTCTGGCGAGTCTTCACCTGACGGCCACCGTCCTCCGGGACGCGCCGTCGAGGCGATTCATACGTTTTGCACGACGTCCCGTCGTGACGCGCGCGGAATCGAGTTCATTTTGGCGCTCCGTCGCAGTAACTTCGTGCGCGTTTTCCCGAAGATCCGACCGTTGGATCGGCGATTTCTTCACTCCGTCACAATCTCGGTATATCCACCTTCTTCCCTGTCAATTTTCGTCCGTTAATTGTATCGTTTGATACATCAAAACCGGCCACCAAGTTGACCGTTTAAATTGTATTAAATTTGGACAGTTTCGCGGGGCCAACTTCGTCAGCTTGTATCTCCTCCACCGCAGCTCCGTTTGGCGTGCTACCAGTTTCGGTGCGAAGCTGGTATAATCCTCTTACTACCCCTCCAGTTTCATTTCATTGTGAGCTTGTTTGATTGGTTGAATTCGACGCCAAAGTTGGTCGTCCGAAATCGTAATTTCCAACTTGTAAAATTCTATTTTTGAACACGGGAGTCCAGATTTCATTTCTGACACCACCAGTAGACTTGTGGCGTCGTTCTAGCATATTTTTATATAAAATTTGTTAGATTTGGAGAACGTGGGCCCGGACACATTTTTCGGTGCAAAACAGGTCCCACATTCTAGGTCAACGGGACTTTTTGACGCCGGCTCATCGGAATCCAATTCCGGAGATACCGTTGAGTTCGTATCGTCATTCTGGACTCGTTGACATATAATTTTCTAGGTTTTGGTAGACATTGGATCGGGCACGTATTTCAGTGCAAGTCGGATACCAATTTCCGGGTCAACGGGTCATTTTGAGATCGGCTCATCGGAATCCAATTCCGGATATACCGTTGAGTTCGTATCATCATTCTGGACTCGTTGATATGTAGTTTGCTGAGTTTTGAGAACATTGGCTCCGGCACGTAATTCCGTGCAAACCGGAATTCCAAGTTTTGGTCAACGGGCCAAATTGAGATCGGGTCAACGGAATCCAATTCTGGAGATACCGTTGGGTTCGTATCGTCATTCTGGTTTCGTGGACATATAATTTGTTATATTTTATAGACTTATTTTTTTGCACGTTTTTCGATGCAAAACGGCTCCGACACGGACACCGTTTTGACCCGAAATTACCTTTTTGCCCTTGTGTCCAAATTGGACCGATGGGTAGGCTATCCTAGCTAATTTGACCATTCTGGACACGTTGGCAATGTTTATTTTATCGTCCGACAATGTTTGTTGATAGTTTCTCTAAGTTTAGCCTTGTTATAATTAATTAATAATTAATTCATATAATGCTCGTATTTCGGGATTAGTACAACGAAACTGAGCTCAGTCAATTCCAGTGATCTCACATCGCTGAAATTGACAAGATGGACACGTAGAACACCATAATAAGATTATCAATCTTACCATTGATATTCTTATCTCGATTTGCGTGTCGTAAGTTTCGACGTACGAATAACGAAGTACACTTTATATTTTCAATAATTAGACTAGATTTGACCCTGTTTGACCAGAGTTGACCAGTTGACCCAAAGTCAACTGTAAGTCAACACTTGACCTAGTTTGACTAGATTATTGACCGGAGTTGACCTAGAGTCGTTTTGACTTAGAAGAACCTAGTATAAGATAGATTGCTTGTAGAGATTTATTTATTACAACTTGAATACCTTGTAACCTGTGTTGCTTTAAATAGGACTCTGTGGCTTTAGTTGGACCCTCTATACTTATCAACTGCTCAGGTTACCAGGCGAGTACATTCACTGATAGTTTTCATTGTCTTGATATCTACTATATCCGATTCAGTCGTAGTGTTTTACTTGATTCCCGACACGACGGTTCACGAACTAGTATACGTCGGATCCTATCATGAGATGTTATTCCTGGACTTTCTTGGTATATGGGTACGAGATATTTCTGTGTTCCTGTACTTGTATAGACATTGATTTGGGTGTGGGCTGGTCCCCTGCTCTCCAACCTTGTGTCATGACGTGCCATGTCCGGATCCGTGATACTACTCGGAGATGGAGGAATTATTAGGGGTTATGTGATCAAAGCCTTCCTGTCACTATATTTTGCTAGCGCCACCCTCACCTCACGTAGGGTGTAGCAGATACCCCCTTGCCAGTTATCCAGGTTGGACGGCATGTCTCTCCGTTGAGGTCACCGCGGATTGCCGGGCCAAGTGGATAACCATCTCTTGCTTCCCTAGCCGATCACATATCGCTCTAATAGTTCAAATCACCTTTTACATTTATTAGCGTATCTTATATTCCAGTTCAGCTTTACTTTCTGTACTTCTCACCATGCTATGATTCTATTACTCGCATGCTCTACCTGTTTTTATACTGTACCATGGTTATGGGGCTAAGTTCTGTTTGAAAGAAGGGTTACAACCCCGGTCCTTGTTTGGTTTAAGGGTTGTAACTCGACTTTCAAATGGTTCCCAAGTCGCCGATATCTTTATCTTGTATTTCACTATTACTGTCTCTTATAGTATTTCTCAATTCATATGGAACTGCTGTTGGTGTTTGCACTTGCTCATTTTTCTGACAGGATACGTTGACAAAATTTTACAGATAGCTTGGAGATTTTCTGCTAGTCTAGAGGAGCCATATTAGAGGTTGTTTAGTTAGCTTTTCTCAGTTGTCTGGAGTTGTATTTACTTGTGGATTACTGTATTTGAGTTTGAGATGTATTCTGAGTTTGTACCTTAGACACTTAGACTTCTATCTGTTGTATCTCTTTTCGATTTCATGTTTTATCTATCTTCCTTTATGCTCTACCTTAGATGTGATTGAGTTTACATTCTGCTATGTCACCCCCATTCAGGGAGTATAAACTGTTTAGTCTTATACTGTTAGATGCATTGAGACCTAGGACAGCATTCTACCGTCGACAATGCGGCGTAGGCTGGGCGTTGTTACGTTCTCGTGCCCTAACTCTAAGGTGCGGGTCGTGACACATAGGTTGGGAACCCCACCCACTCCAACAAATCTCCCCCTTCACAACTATGGGGAGGATATCGTCATCCCGACGATCTCCCTAGGTCAAACCCCCAGCAAATCAAGGTCAAAGCAACACAATCCTACTGGTCGTGATTTCACAGTCTCGAACGGGGTAGCTACACTATCTAGCAATCAAAACAATATCCTGGCAGGTACTAATGGAATTACACAGGAAAGTGGAAAGAAGAATGAGAAGGACAAACCTGCTAAACCATCACCTGCAGCGTCGGTCTCCTCGACCGCCACCGCAAAAGCTCCACCCCTCTGGTGCTGAGCTACAGGTGGCCTAGCTCCCTCAAGAGGAGGTGCAAAGGGACAGTCTATCTTCTGGTGGGCTTCAGACCCACAGGAATAGCAAACCTTCAGCCTCTTCCTACACTGCTCCCTGGTGTGTCCCAACTTCCTGCAGTAGTAACAACTGATCGTCTTCGGGTCCTGACCCCGATGCTGATGCTGCACCTGCTGAACCATCACTGGTGCCCGGGTCTGCTGAATCTGAATATGAGGCCTCTTGGCCTGGCCTCCGCTGCTACTACCACTCTGGAAGTCACGACTCCTCTTCAACTTCAACCCTAGGTCGTCCTCCGCTGCCATAGCCCCAGAAAATATCTCCGCAAAGGTAGCGTTCCGGTCGCTCTTAGTCAGCGACCGAACCTCTCGAATCAAGCCTCGGCGGAACTTCCTCGCCTTCGTCTTCTCAGTCAAGTCGTCTATGAACCGGGCCAATCGACAAAACTCCCCGGCGTACTCAGCTACTGTCTGGTTTCCCTGAACCAGACCCTCAAACTGTGCCTCTATGCCTCCCAAGGCCACATCAGGAAAGAACTGTTCCTTGAACAGTTCCTTGAACCGGGCCCAAGTCTGGCCCTCAACTCCCACTCTGGGATCTGTCTGGTACTACGCACGGGCTAAGTCCTGCATCTGGCTGCCCGCCGCCTCGATATGGAGTCGATCTGGTATCTCTGCTAGCCTGAATATCTCCTCGATATGCTCGATCCAGTCATCTGCGTAATGAATGCCCTCCGTGCCCAGGAACTCTCTGGGGTGCATCTTCTGGAAGTCCTGTATATCCTTCTCCTTCCGACGAGGCTGCTGCTGCTCCCCCTGAGCAGTCACCATCTCTACTGTAGTACGAACCAGCTAATGTGCCTTGTCAATCCCCTGACGATATTCGGCAGTCTGCTGCTGCTGCTGCTGGTGGTGAGACGCCAGAATTCTCTCCACGAAAGAAAATAGATGAGCAGCATCTACCATCCCCGCAGGTGGAGGCTGCTGCGGTGGAAGGATCTCGGGAAGCACCGGACTCTGCCTCCCAGCTAATGGAACACCCACCCCAGCTGGTGGATCTCCGAAAACTGCTGAAACACCCACCCCAGCTGGCATGACTGGGGCTGCGGTACCAGAGGCTGGCTGCTGAAGGTGAGAGGTGGCAGACCCCTCTGCAGCGGCTACTGTACCAGAGCGATGTGATCGTGTCTCCACCATCCTGAAGACAGATCGAAAAGGAAGTCAATACTGAGCAGGAATCGATAAAATCAAAGGAGGACAGTTTATTTCAAGAAGACAATCAGTAAGATATGTAGATGGCATGAATTGAAGCAGAATTTTTCCTAACTGTGATTGAGTACCTCCCCGTTAAAGCCTATCTCTCAATCCTATCGCAGGCTCGCAGCAGTACAACTAAGTCACCGTACTACCACGATATCGCACTAATGTGACTCTCGACCTGCATGGGCCACCACTAAAAACGTGTCACGACCCGCACCCACTGTGAGGGTACGAGCACGTAACAACGCCCAGCCTACGCCGCAGTGTCGGCGGTAGAACGCTGTTCTAAGTCTCTAACTAACCATCAACTCATGCAGTATATAATGTACTCATCATGATCAACTCCGAACGGAGGACAAGTATAAGATATGGTGTAACTCAATCACAGTCTAGGCACGATAAGATAACACAGAAATAAACTAAAAATTTAAGACAACAAAACTACTAATAAAATAACAACAAACTCAAACAATCTCAAATACATCTCAAGTCTCAATTCTCTATATACAACTCCAGTTCTAAACAGGAAAAAAAAACTAAAACCAAATAGACTAGCTAACTCCCGATCACTCCTGAGTGTCGGGGCCAAAGGTAGCTAAACCATCTCCTCAGTAATATGTAGGGCATGAGTCCTCAGGGCAGTCATCTGTAAAATTTTCAACAGGTCCAATCAGGACAGGAACGAGTACAACTCATCAAGAAAACCCAAGTAAAAGACAGGAAACTATAAAGCAGTTATAAACAGTTTTATTGATGAATATGGCAGTTTATATACAGGTGATGGTATAGAGAAACAGTAAGATACAAGGAAAGTAAAGTAACTAAACAAGAGAAGAATGATGGCAATGACGACTGTAAATAAATCTAGCTGAACTAAAGTAATCATAATGAGTCCAGGCAGTAAATGTAAAACAAGTGTAAACTGCTATAAATCCAGTACGGGATGAATCTAATACAAGATGAATCCAGTACCAGATGATTCTAGGTAGTGATCAAGAATCCAGGTGAGTCCAGCTAATCTAATAGTGTGTTTTAAAATACCGAGATCGATATGTAGACGGCTGTGGGTAATCAGGCACACCTCTCACTGATCAGGCGAGAGATGGCTATGCTTCCAGTAGATTCCAGTAGGGAGATTCCAGATTTGGGGTATATCTACATGTCTTACTCAATATTTCCCCGCCCCGTAAACAAGTGAATCCAGAATTCGACACGAGAATCGAGATGAGTCCAGCCAAAATATAATGATTCCAGAAATAGATTCCAGAATGATTCCAGTGATTCCAGTAATAGAGGCCAGATAATATGGTGAGTGTGTCGCATACATGAATCCAGAATATCCATACGTGTGGTATCAGAGAATCACATAAAACTAAATAGAACTGAAATACAGTAACTGGCAAATAAATGAGAGAACTATCAGAGAATGTACTCGCCTGATACTCTGAAAAGAGTAGTGTAATGTCAGATGTCTGCACCGGAGTCACAATATCCTAAATAGAACAGTACAGGTTATAATGTGTTTAAAATAAGACAATGATGGTTATGATGCAATCTACATGATTTCTAGGCCAATCTAGGTCAAAGTCAACTCTAGGTCAACATGATCAACTGTCTAGGTCAAACTAGGCCCAAGTCAAACTTGGTCAACTCTGAGTCGACCCAAATCAACTACAATAGTCAAACTAGGTCAAGTGTTGACTCACAGTTGACTTTTGGTCAACTGGTCAACTCTGGTCAAACCCTACTCCAATTTAGGTCAGATGTTAACTCAAAGTTGACTTCTAGTCAAAATAGTCAACCTTGGTCAACCATGGTCAAATCTAAGCCTAGTCATCCTATATCAACCATTACCTACTTAGATACCCTAATCTAGGTATTCACATACACAACATTACCTTATTCATATATATACCTATATATGTAAGATATATCAATCCTTCCTGGGTAAACTTTTACCCTAGACTAAAAGGTAATCTCTATACTAGACAGAAGGTAAAACTCATACCTAAATCACCTAGAAGTAATTTCCTCCAAATCCTACTTGATAGGTTTTAAGCTATACCTTAGCTAGATCACCCCACTCTACTTAGATAGGTAAAAACCTTCACTATTTAATTAGGTAAACTTTACCTAGAACCTATAGGACTCTTCTAATCCCACACTCCTTCTCAAACCCAAACAAATGGCCTAATACTCAATTGTCCAAGCTCTCACTCACTCACACCCTATACCAACATACTTGGAATGGCCAAGACACCAACTAAACCTATTTGACACAACACTAACACACTCTTAGCTCACTAGGACATAACCCACCTCATAACCCCTGACACATGCTAACACAAAATACTATACACTAACATCCACATTAGGATACTAGGAAGTCCTATATCTAATACCGCAAGGCAAATGGCCAAAATGGCCAAGTGCCACACTGCAATGCTCTGCTACTGCCTCTGCTGCCTACTGCAGTTGCATCTCAGGCCTTGCCAAGGCTACAACTGCCATGAAATAATGCTGCAAGGCCACTGCTACCCTCTTCTATTCCCAGGTTCTGGATACACAAGACACCCTCTTATATCAACATATATATCACACAACACACACATACTTGCTGTCCAAGGCTCTTATCTACTGTCTACCACAATCCATTCTACTGCTAACAAGTCCCTGTCACCCTTCCTCTTCCTGGAACTCAAATCAGAACTTCATAGACACTCTAAAACTAAGACACTCGCTATGCATTCTCCAAATCAGTCCCATGCCACTTGTATACACCCACATAACACAGGTTTAACCACTAGCAATTTATCATTAGTTAGCAATTCAAAACCCCCAAACCCAATACCAAGTTCAAAATAGACTGTGCAATAACAGAACAAGGTGTGAAGATGTGTGTAATCTAGAAAACCAAGTGTCAATAGCTTAAGAAATCTGGAAACTTGCAAAAGAGTGTGTCAAAGGTGCAAAAATCTGTGTGAAAAGCTTCTCATTAACCACCATTGAAATCTCAGTTTTTGTGTGTGCAAAAATCAGAAAACAACAATGGTGTGGTGCAAGGGTGAGTGACAGGAAACTAGGTTCTCAACCAAAATGAAATCATATTATTTCCAACACTAAATTGAGTCTATAAAACCCACACAAACAATGAACAATCTTAACAATGGCCTAATACACATGTATCTGGACCAATTGTCAATCAAACTTCAGTTAACCAGGGATTCAAATATCCGAATTAATGCTAACAGAAAAATAATCTCAGAAATCAGTCTACATGCCCAATCAACATTCAAATTTCGTTTCCTTAAGTGAAAACCTAGTCTAACTTGTAAAATCCAACTAGCAGTATATAATACATGTGTAGGAAATTAATTCAGTGATTTAAACATCATTTAAAATCAATTTGGAGGAACCTAATCTCAGGAAAACTGAAACTGGAGTGTGTATCAGTTGAAAATGGGAAAATCCACATTCGTGTATCAAAACATGATAAAATGAAATTTATTTGGTTGGTAATCATCAAACATATGTGCACGTGTCCCCAAGAATACTTTCGTGTCACCCTAGGGCCGGACACGGCGTGTCGAAGCCCCAAAACACGCATAGACACTGCACAGGCACGCAGCATCGTGCACGCGTGTGTGTTGTCCTAGGACACGACACAGGGCACGACACGACTCGTGCTCGTGCCCATGTGTTCGCCACATATAGGGATACGTGTCCATGGCCCTGCACTGCATCCCCGTGTCCCCGTGTCCAATGTAAAAGTGCGTGTCAGAGCAGAAAAACGAGCGCGCACAGCAGCTCGCGCGCGGCCCGTGCGACCAGTGCGAGGAGGATTTCTCCTCGCACACAAAACGAGATGCTCCCAAACTTTGGGAGCATGGTGGCAGTCACTGCCCCAATAGTCACGCAAAATTTGGGGTGTCCACGTGTCCTGTGTCGGGAGAAATAGGCCCCGTGATGCAGGACACAGTGCACAGTGCACAGACAGCGTGTTCGTGTCCCCGTGTGGACACGACACGACACAGTTTCGTGCTCAGAAGGACACGAAATCAATATACACATATAAAACAATTTTTTCTTTCAAATACTTTTCAAAAACAATAATTTAATTCCCTTTGTGACATATCATCAAACACCTAAATGCATACTATGACACGTGTCCGATACGGACACGAAACCGACACGAATTGTGCCCAAATTCCAGGGACAGCTAGGGGACTCCTAGATCTAGCCCTAAATGCAAAGAAAACAGCAATTTAAATCAATATGAGGAGTTTTACCTATTGGTGCAAATTGTATGGAAAAGCTCTAAATGGGGGGTATTCTTCTTGATGGCCAATAGCTCCAAATTGATCCCAAACTGAAATAACTCTCCACCAATAGTCCATAAACTCAATTTAGAACCCAATGCAAAAGACTAGGATGAAAAAGGAGATCAAATGAATAAAATGGAATTTTTTGGAAAGGGGAAACTTACCTCTCTTTTCTCCAAGTGTGGAATGATAAAAAAAGAGGCAACCCTAATGAATAAGTGTTTAAATAGGGTGGGGATCCTTATGTGGCTGTTCATAGGTTCATTAATTAGGGTTAGGGTTCACTAAATGGCCCATGGGCTTAAGTCATGATCAATTAAATAGTTAAGCCATA